>OY751113.1:16162859-16177972 GCA_963564075.1 Eupithecia subfuscata | reverse complement strand
ACCTAACCTAACCTAACCTAACCTAACCTAACCTAACCTAACCTAACCTAACCTAACCTAACCTAACCTAACCTAACCTAACCTAACCTAACCTAACCTAACCTAACCTAACCTAACCTAACCTAACCTAACCTAACCTAACCTAACCTAACCTAACCTAACCTAACCTAACCTAACCTAACCTAACCTAACCTAACCTAACCTAACCTAACCTAACCTAACCTAACCTAACCTAACCTAACCTAACCTAACCTAACCTAACCTAACCTAACCTAACCTAACCTAACCTAACCTAACCTAACCTAACCTAACCTAACCTAACCTAACCTAACCTAACCTAACCTAACCTAACCTAACCTAACCTAACCTAACCTAACCTAACCTAACCTAACCTAACCTAACCTAACCTAACCTAACCTAACCTAACCTAACCTAACCTAACCTAACCTAACCTAACCTAACCTAACCTAACCTAACCTAACCTAACCTAACCTAACCTAACCTAACCTAACCTAACCTAACCTAACCTAACCTAACCTAACCTAACCTAACCTAACCTAACCTAACCTAACCTAACCTAACCTAACCTAACCTAACCTAACCTAACCTAACCTAACCTAACCTAACCTAACCTAACCTAACCTAACCTAACCTAACCTAACCTAACCTAACCTAACCTAACCTAACCTAACCTAACCTAACCTAACCTAACCTAACCTAACCTAACCTAACCTAACCTAACCTAACCTAACCTAACCTAACCTAACCTAACCTAACCTAACCTAACCTAACCTAACCTAACCTAACCTAACCTAACCTAACCTAACCTAACCTAACCTAACCTAACCTAACCTAACCTAACCTAACCTAACCTAACCTAACCTAACCTAACCTAACCTAACCTAACCTAACCTAACCTAACCTAACCTAACCTAACCTAACCTAACCTAACCTAACCTAACCTAACCTAACCTAACCTAACCTAACCTAACCTAACCTAACCTAACCTAACCTAACCTAACCTAACCTAACCTAACCTAACCTAACCTAACCTAACCTAACCTAACCTAACCTAACCTAACCTAACCTAACCTAACCTAACCTAACCTAACCTAACCTAACCTAACCTAACCTAACCTAACCTAACCTAACCTAACCTAACCTAACCTAACCTAACCTAACCTAACCTAACCTAACCTAACCTAACCTAACCTAACCTAACCTAACCTAACCTAACCTAACCTAACCTAACCTAACCTAACCTAACCTAACCTAACCTAACCTAACCTAACCTAACCTAACCTAACCTAACCTAACCTAACCTAACCTAACCTAACCTAACCTAACCTAACCTAACCTAACCTAACCTAACCTAACCTAACCTAACCTAACCTAACCTAACCTAACCTAACCTAACCTAACCTAACCTAACCTAACCTAACCTAACCTAACCTAACCTAACCTAACCTAACCTAACCTAACCTAACCTAACCTAACCTAACCTAACCTAACCTAACCTAACCTAACCTAACCTAACCTAACCTAACCTAACCTAACCTAACCTAACCTAACCTAACCTAACCTAACCTAACCTAACCTAACCTAACCTAACCTAACCTAACCTAACCTAACCTAACCTAACCTAACCTAACCTAACCTAACCTAACCTAACCTAACCTAACCTAACCTAACCTAACCTAACCTAACCTAACCTAACCTAACCTAACCTAACCTAACCTAACCTAACCTAACCTAACCTAACCTAACCTAACCTAACCTAACCTAACCTAACCTAACCTAACCTAACCTAACCTAACCTAACCTAACCTAACCTAACCTAACCTAACCTAACCTAACCTAACCTAACCTAACCTAACCTAACCTAACCTAACCTAACCTAACCTAACCTAACCTAACCTAACCTAACCTAACCTAACCTAACCTAACCTAACCTAACCTAACCTAACCTAACCTAACCTAACCTAACCTAACCTAACCTAACCTAACCTAACCTAACCTAACCTAACCTAACCTAACCTAACCTAACCTAACCTAACCTAACCTAACCTAACCTAACCTAACCTAACCTAACCTAACCTAACCTAACCTAACCTAACCTAACCTAACCTAACCTAACCTAACCTAACCTAACCTAACCTAACCTAACCTAACCTAACCTAACCTAACCTAACCTAACCTAACCTAACCTAACCTAACCTAACCTAACCTAACCTAACCTAACCTAACCTAACCTAACCTAACCTAACCTAACCTAACCTAACCTAACCTAACCTAACCTAACCTAACCTAACCTAACCTAACCTAACCTAACCTAACCTAACCTAACCTAACCTAACCTAACCTAACCTAACCTAACCTAACCTAACCTAACCTAACCTAACCTAACCTAACCTAACCTAACCTAACCTAACCTAACCTAACCTAACCTAACCTAACCTAACCTAACCTAACCTAACCTAACCTAACCTAACCTAACCTAACCTAACCTAACCTAACCTAACCTAACCTAACCTAACCTAACCTAACCTAACCTAACCTAACCTAACCTAACCTAACCTAACCTAACCTAACCTAACCTAACCTAACCTAACCTAACCTAACCTAACCTAACCTAACCTAACCTAACCTAACCTAACCTAACCTAACCTAACCTAACCTAACCTAACCTAACCTAACCTAACCTAACCTAACCTAACCTAACCTAACCTAACCTAACCTAACCTAACCTAACCTAACCTAACCTAACCTAACCTAACCTAACCTAACCTAACCTAACCTAACCTAACCTAACCTAACCTAACCTAACCTAACCTAACCTAACCTAACCTAACCTAACCTAACCTAACCTAACCTAACCTAACCTAACCTAACCTAACCTAACCTAACCTAACCTAACCTAACCTAACCTAACCTAACCTAACCTAACCTAACCTAACCTAACCTAACCTAACCTAACCTAACCTAACCTAACCTAACCTAACCTAACCTAACCTAACCTAACCTAACCTAACCTAACCTAACCTAACCTAACCTAACCTAACCTAACCTAACCTAACCTAACCTAACCTAACCTAACCTAACCTAACCTAACCTAACCTAACCTAACCTAACCTAACCTAACCTAACCTAACCTAACCTAACCTAACCTAACCTAACCTAACCTAACCTAACCTAACCTAACCTAACCTAACCTAACCTAACCTAACCTAACCTAACCTAACCTAACCTAACCTAACCTAACCTAACCTAACCTAACCTAACCTAACCTAACCTAACCTAACCTAACCTAACCTAACCTAACCTAACCTAACCTAACCTAACCTAACCTAACCTAACCTAACCTAACCTAACCTAACCTAACCTAACCTAACCTAACCTAACCTAACCTAACCTAACCTAACCTAACCTAACCTAACCTAACCTAACCTAACCTAACCTAACCTAACCTAACCTAACCTAACCTAACCTAACCTAACCTAACCTAACCTAACCTAACCTAACCTAACCTAACCTAACCTAACCTAACCTAACCTAACCTAACCTAACCTAACCTAACCTAACCTAACCTAACCTAACCTAACCTAACCTAACCTAACCTAACCTAACCTAACCTAACCTAACCTAACCTAACCTAACCTAACCTAACCTAACCTAACCTAACCTAACCTAACCTAACCTAACCTAACCTAACCTAACCTAACCTAACCTAACCTAACCTAACCTAACCTAACCTAACCTAACCTAACCTAACCTAACCTAACCTAACCTAACCTAACCTAACCTAACCTAACCTAACCTAACCTAACCTAACCTAACCTAACCTAACCTAACCTAACCTAACCTAACCTAACCTAACCTAACCTAACCTAACCTAACCTAACCTAACCTAACCTAACCTAACCTAACCTAACCTAACCTAACCTAACCTAACCTAACCTAACCTAACCTAACCTAACCTAACCTAACCTAACCTAACCTAACCTAACCTAACCTAACCTAACCTAACCTAACCTAACCTAACCTAACCTAACCTAACCTAACCTAACCTAACCTAACCTAACCTAACCTAACCTAACCTAACCTAACCTAACCTAACCTAACCTAACCTAACCTAACCTAACCTAACCTAACCTAACCTAACCTAACCTAACCTAACCTAACCTAACCTAACCTAACCTAACCTAACCTAACCTAACCTAACCTAACCTAACCTAACCTAACCTAACCTAACCTAACCTAACCTAACCTAACCTAACCTAACCTAACCTAACCTAACCTAACCTAACCTAACCTAACCTAACCTAACCTAACCTAACCTAACCTAACCTAACCTAACCTAACCTAACCTAACCTAACCTAACCTAACCTAACCTAACCTAACCTAACCTAACCTAACCTAACCTAACCTAACCTAACCTAACCTAACCTAACCTAACCTAACCTAACCTAACCTAACCTAACCTAACCTAACCTAACCTAACCTAACCTAACCTAACCTAACCTAACCTAACCTAACCTAACCTAACCTAACCTAACCTAACCTAACCTAACCTAACCTAACCTAACCTAACCTAACCTAACCTAACCTAACCTAACCTAACCTAACCTAACCTAACCTAACCTAACCTAACCTAACCTAACCTAACCTAACCTAACCTAACCTAACCTAACCTAACCTAACCTAACCTAACCTAACCTAACCTAACCTAACCTAACCTAACCTAACCTAACCTAACCTAACCTAACCTAACCTAACCTAACCTAACCTAACCTAACCTAACCTAACCTAACCTAACCTAACCTAACCTAACCTAACCTAACCTAACCTAACCTAACCTAACCTAACCTAACCTAACCTAACCTAACCTAACCTAACCTAACCTAACCTAACCTAACCTAACCTAACCTAACCTAACCTAACCTAACCTAACCTAACCTAACCTAACCTAACCTAACCTAACCTAACCTAACCTAACCTAACCTAACCTAACCTAACCTAACCTAACCTAACCTAACCTAACCTAACCTAACCTAACCTAACCTAACCTAACCTAACCTAACCTAACCTAACCTAACCTAACCTAACCTAACCTAACCTAACCTAACCTAACCTAACCTAACCTAACCTAACCTAACCTAACCTAACCTAACCTAACCTAACCTAACCTAACCTAACCTAACCTAACCTAACCTAACCTAACCTAACCTAACCTAACCTAACCTAACCTAACCTAACCTAACCTAACCTAACCTAACCTAACCTAACCTAACCTAACCTAACCTAACCTAACCTAACCTAACCTAACCTAACCTAACCTAACCTAACCTAACCTAACCTAACCTAACCTAACCTAACCTAACCTAACCTAACCTAACCTAACCTAACCTAACCTAACCTAACCTAACCTAACCTAACCTAACCTAACCTAACCTAACCTAACCTAACCTAACCTAACCTAACCTAACCTAACCTAACCTAACCTAACCTAACCTAACCTAACCTAACCTAACCTAACCTAACCTAACCTAACCTAACCTAACCTAACCTAACCTAACCTAACCTAACCTAACCTAACCTAACCTAACCTAACCTAACCTAACCTAACCTAACCTAACCTAACCTAACCTAACCTAACCTAACCTAACCTAACCTAACCTAACCTAACCTAACCTAACCTAACCTAACCTAACCTAACCTAACCTAACCTAACCTAACCTAACCTAACCTAACCTAACCTAACCTAACCTAACCTAACCTAACCTAACCTAACCTAACCTAACCTAACCTAACCTAACCTAACCTAACCTAACCTAACCTAACCTAACCTAACCTAACCTAACCTAACCTAACCTAACCTAACCTAACCTAACCTAACCTAACCTAACCTAACCTAACCTAACCTAACCTAACCTAACCTAACCTAACCTAACCTAACCTAACCTAACCTAACCTAACCTAACCTAACCTAACCTAACCTAACCTAACCTAACCTAACCTAACCTAACCTAACCTAACCTAACCTAACCTAACCTAACCTAACCTAACCTAACCTAACCTAACCTAACCTAACCTAACCTAACCTAACCTAACCTAACCTAACCTAACCTAACCTAACCTAACCTAACCTAACCTAACCTAACCTAACCTAACCTAACCTAACCTAACCTAACCTAACCTAACCTAACCTAACCTAACCTAACCTAACCTAACCTAACCTAACCTAACCTAACCTAACCTAACCTAACCTAACCTAACCTAACCTAACCTAACCTAACCTAACCTAACCTAACCTAACCTAACCTAACCTAACCTAACCTAACCTAACCTAACCTAACCTAACCTAACCTAACCTAACCTAACCTAACCTAACCTAACCTAACCTAACCTAACCTAACCTAACCTAACCTAACCTAACCTAACCTAACCTAACCTAACCTAACCTAACCTAACCTAACCTAACCTAACCTAACCTAACCTAACCTAACCTAACCTAACCTAACCTAACCTAACCTAACCTAACCTAACCTAACCTAACCTAACCTAACCTAACCTAACCTAACCTAACCTAACCTAACCTAACCTAACCTAACCTAACCTAACCTAACCTAACCTAACCTAACCTAACCTAACCTAACCTAACCTAACCTAACCTAACCTAACCTAACCTAACCTAACCTAACCTAACCTAACCTAACCTAACCTAACCTAACCTAACCTAACCTAACCTAACCTAACCTAACCTAACCTAACCTAACCTAACCTAACCTAACCTAACCTAACCTAACCTAACCTAACCTAACCTAACCTAACCTAACCTAACCTAACCTAACCTAACCTAACCTAACCTAACCTAACCTAACCTAACCTAACCTAACCTAACCTAACCTAACCTAACCTAACCTAACCTAACCTAACCTAACCTAACCTAACCTAACCTAACCTAACCTAACCTAACCTAACCTAACCTAACCTAACCTAACCTAACCTAACCTAACCTAACCTAACCTAACCTAACCTAACCTAACCTAACCTAACCTAACCTAACCTAACCTAACCTAACCTAACCTAACCTAACCTAACCTAACCTAACCTAACCTAACCTAACCTAACCTAACCTAACCTAACCTAACCTAACCTAACCTAACCTAACCTAACCTAACCTAACCTAACCTAACCTAACCTAACCTAACCTAACCTAACCTAACCTAACCTAACCTAACCTAACCTAACCTAACCTAACCTAACCTAACCTAACCTAACCTAACCTAACCTAACCTAACCTAACCTAACCTAACCTAACCTAACCTAACCTAACCTAACCTAACCTAACCTAACCTAACCTAACCTAACCTAACCTAACCTAACCTAACCTAACCTAACCTAACCTAACCTAACCTAACCTAACCTAACCTAACCTAACCTAACCTAACCTAACCTAACCTAACCTAACCTAACCTAACCTAACCTAACCTAACCTAACCAGTTCCCCTCGAGCCGCGAGCCTGAGAGCCACGAATTTGAGCCGCTCCGCGTTCGAAAAAATCGTTGTAACGGGTTTTCCTCGCCGCATTGTGTCGTGTTATACGTTTTTGGACGCGCGCTGTCGCAAGGATTGCAGTGTTGAAAAAATTTTTCAAATCGGACCGTTTTTGGAGACACTACACCGAAAAAACCGAAATCCCACCAACATCTGGATCTTCGGACAGAAACGCTGCCCGTTTTTCAGCGACAAACCCCTAATTTTCAACTGCACATCGACGCGTCCTGAGGGGAACTACGACTCAGCAGAGTCCCGGATTTTTCCCGTTTAAACTCGCTGAGTTATAGACGGAAAACCACAAAACCACGTGGCACGTGGTCCAGGTTCCAGACTTCTGGGCAAAAATCGAGGAGCAGCCGTTAGTGAAGAATTTCAAGACCTGACAGCAGACACCTCGAGCATCAAAATTGGACGACCCCCTAGGAAGATACAAGGTTTTGAAATTTTTATGAACTTTGACCTTTTCTATCTCTGAAATAAGATCTGTGACCTTGTATTTTTGGAACTTTTAAATTATCTATAAATATAATACTACCACTGTGCTAAATTTCAGATTTTTCTGATAAGCGGTTTCCGAGCTATCGATTCTATAACATCCGCATAGAACAAGTGTGACGTCACGTGGTATTAAGTAGGTACTTTAAGAATCTTTTTCGCGCAATTTTTGACCAACCAGTAGGTAAAATACCTAATTATAGACCTATTATTAATCGTTGTATTTTAAAACATTTATTTTTAGTTTTTTTAAGTAACTTGTACATACTGTGCTTATGTACCATTTTTAGGCTCTATTTATTAATTTATACCTATTTTAATTATTTTGATAAAAGAATCAATCTCCACGATTTACGGCGAGTCATTTGAGCCCAACGCGACATACCTCAAGCCAAGGGTCACTGAAAAAATCGATCCTAAAAAGTCGAAATTTTAGGGGTAGTTTTGGGAATTTTTTAAACATAGTTGCAGGTTAAATTTTTCAAAATTTCAAACGATATTTTATTGCTTATATAGTCAGCTATCACCACGCTTTTTTCCAGATTTTTCATGAACCAGGGGTGAGCAGGAAAAATATTTTACTGTTTATTTGCGGTTGTTGGTTTTACAACCCCTAACTTTAGAGAGCCCCCCCCACAAATTTATAAGGTAACAAATATTTTTCAAAGCATAAATAGGTCAAATCATTTTCTTTTCTTAGCTTCAGTATTTTTTTCAGATTTTTCAGTTCCTTAGTTATATTTAATATCGATTTTCCAAAAAGCACCCTACCTCTCGACCAACCGCAAATAAACTTGTTTTGCATTTTGTGGCCAAACGGGGGGTGCTAGAGCAAATCTGACCATTTTATCCGGGTCCCCCCCCCCAAACCCCCCCCCACACTATCCAGAAGCCGTATAGTCTTCAAACCCTCCTTGATCATTTGGGCTAAGTTTCAACCCCCTACCCCTAAAATTGACTTTGGACTTAGAAAGTTATTCGTACAATCCAAACACAATATTTCCATTTAAATAGTTAACCCATAGTAATTTTTCATTTTAGCATTAAAATCAGGTATCTGTACAACATAACTTATTTTTAGGAATTTTTCTAGGGGTTGCAACCCCAAATTTTTTGATTTTTGGCCTAACTTTAAAATTTTATATCTCCGGAACCAGAGGTCCTACAGCAGTGCGGTTTTTTGCAAACTGTAGGACTTGGTGTGGACTATTTTTGAGTAGAATCTCAAGACTCTACATAGAGTCAAATTTATTTTTTGTATAAATTTTTTCTTTTTTGAAGTCAGAGGACTTAGTGGGCTACTGTGTAACCATAAAATAGTGACCTTGGTAGAGTCAACTCTACATTTCAAAAGTTGACAATCAAAATTTTATATTTTAATTTTTATGTACACCACTGACCAAACCTGACTCTACCGAAATCTTTGGGCAATTCATGTGACTCTACCAAAAAATTTTTTTTTTATCGTGTTTATTTCTAAGAATCTAACTTTATAGCTGAAGTTGACGCTCTTTACACGTCATACTTCAAATTTGACGAGTCCTACCCCAATTGTACTTACCCGCCGATTCTCCGCCCACGCAGACTGACGAACCCTGGAGACACCATCTGGAAAGTAAAAATCATTAGTGTAGGTATAATAACAGTTGGCTTAAAATATTTTAGAAGGAACATAAACCTAATTAAACTTACCTAGTTTTCCCGCAAAATGAATTTCGGCCATCGCACTCCGGTCAAAAAGATGACAAGTGTCACTCGTGACACAGAATATTTAAAATCTCCGGGCCAGACGGAGAAGGCAGGACCTTCTAGGACGCCAGAGACGACGAAGAATTCTAATGTGAGACGTAGCATCGGGGAGTGGGAGACCGGTAAAACGGACTCAAAGACAAAACCCTCGACCCCCCCGAAGAAAACACAGGACTCTGAGGCCCAGAAGTCAAAGCTCAAGACCACGACCTCGTCCATGACACAAAAACTGTCAATTGGAGCAGCGACTAGCTCGCCCTCAAAATATATTGACCGACTCACCGAAGCTAGAGCGTGCGTGGTCAAAGCAAAGGGCAGCCTGGAGAAGTCGAGAAACACGAAGACCGAAATAAAAACTGAGGTCTTTCAAGCAATCGACAGGCTGTACCAGCTAGTCAAAGAAGTTGACAGCGTTAAGGGGCAGGGTAAAGCTCAACAGAAAGTCCAGGAAGACGCAAAGGAGCCACCCAATGAAAAGGAACGTCAAATGAAGGATCAAGGGGAAGAACTGATGAAGAAGATGGAGGAGCATGGAAAGTTTCTGGAAGAACACAAAAAGGAAATGGAGATATTGACTGATACACTAAGAACACAGCAGGAGTGGTACGCGAGTAGAGGCTCCTATGCGAGTGTCACAGCGGGTTCCCCAAAGAAATCGGAACCGGAAAATACTGCCATGCACTCCATCATAGTTTCCTCTACGAATGACCAGGAAACAGGGGATCAAGTCTTTGAGAGGATCAGAAAGGTTGTGAATGCAAAGGAAGAGGGAGCAAGGATTGACAAAATACGGAAAGCAAAAGACAGGAAGATAATAGTGGGATGTAAAAACGAGGAAGAGCTCAGAAGGATAAAGGAAAGAATAATGGAAAGAGAAGGGCATCTTAGTGTGGAGGATATCGCGAATAAGGATCCTCTGGTCATCCTGTACGGCGTCCTACGAAGCAACACGGATGAGGATGTCATAAAAGCCATCCGCACACAAAACGGGCACTTACTTAAGGGTGTGAGCGGCGACGATGACCGTATGGAAGTACGCTATCGTCGCAAGGCAAGGAACCCCCTCACATCCCACATCGTAATGAAGGTGTCGCCCCGACTCTGGCAGAGTCTGACCGGCGCAGGGGCTGCACATATCGACATGCAGAGAGTCAGAGTCGCTGATCAGTCCCCCCTTATACAGTGCTCGCGCTGTCTAGGGTACGGACATGGGAAGCGGTTCTGCTCCGAAGCAGTTGATGTGTGCAGCCACTGCGGTGGAGCGCACCTCAAAACGGAATGCCCTGACTGGCTGAGTGGAACTCTTCCCTGCTGCGTAAACTGCAACAAAGCAAAGGCTGCGAAAACTGACCATGGCGCCTTTAGCAACGAATGCCCGGTGAGGCGCAAGTGGGACGCATTTGCGAGATCCACCGTGGCCTATTGCTAAGGGCGTCCATTACAAGGTCATTCAAGCAAACCTCAATAAAAAGCAGCTAGCAACAGATGAGCTCTTCCTTGAAGCCGCAAAATGTAGAGCAGCAGCACTCCTCCTACAGGAACCTTACGTTGGAGCCCCTAAGAAGCTGAAGATATACCCAGGCGCTAGGATCTATCAGAGCACAGAACAAGGCGAAGGGATTGTTAAGGCAGCGATTGCCATACTGGACCCTACCTTGGATGTTATCCAATACCCGCAGCTCACCACCAATAACATCGCAGTAGCGGGGATACGAACTAGCGCCTGGAAGGTCAATCTGGTCTCCATCTACTTTGAAGGAACTGAGCCCCTGGAACCATACGTGGAACAGCTGTGCAGGGTGATTGAAGAGCTTGGGTCTACGAGGCTCATTGTTGGAGGAGACGCAAATGCCTGGAACACCTGGTGGGGAAGCGTCAGGACTAACCCCAGGGGGGAGGAACTGATGAAGTTCCTGGACGATAAGGGGCTCCAGGTGCTCAACATTGACTCCATACCAACGTTTGACACGGTGAGAGGAGACAGACGATACTTCAGCCATGTAGACGTCACAGTCTGCTCGGAGGACATGCTCACTCTTGTGGAAGGATGGACCGTGGTAGAGAGCATGACGAGCTCGGACCACAATGGGATAACATTCAACATACGACTACACAAAGCACACGGAACACAAATCACACGCACAACCAGGCTCTACAATACAAAAAAAGCCAATTGGGTTCAATTTCATGAGAAATTGAACCAATTTAAATTAGATCACGAACTCACACACACAAAAGTAGAGCACATACACAACATCGAACAAATAGAAGAAGTCGTACACACATACACTCAAGCAATAACACACGCATGCACACACTCTATGCCAGCAAAGAAACACACACAAACACTTACCATACCGTGGTGGTCCGAGAATCTCGCACAGCTGAAACGGGAAGTCGCCAACAGGAAGAGAAGAATCCGATGCGCCGCGCCAGTCCGAAGGTCAGGAGTCATCGAAGAGTACCTGGAAAAGAAGAGGGAATATGAGCTAGAGGCAAACAAGGCAAAGGTAGAGAGTTGGAAGGACTTCTGCTGTAAACAGGATAGAGAAGGGGTATGGGAGGGGATTTACAGGGTTATAGGAAGGACTAGGAAAAGAGAAGAGGATGTGCGACTTCAGGTTAAAGGCAGAGTGCTTGATGCTAGAGGCTCCGTGAAGGTTCTGGCCGATACGTTCTATCCGGAGGACCGCACAGATGGCGACAATGCCGATCATCGCAGAATTAGAGCTGAAGCAGAGAAGGTAAATAGTGAGGAGCTAGTTGAGTCTTGCGACCCACTATTCACGATGACCGAGCTAAGAACTGCGATGAAAGCATTTAACCCGAAGAAGGCACCCGGAGCAGATGGGTTCACGGTCGACATATGCGTCGAGGCCATACAGAATGATCCGAACATGTTTCTAGGCATGGTAAATAAGTGCCTAGAACTTGTCCACTTCCCGGATCCGTGGAAAGAGGCAACCGTGATAGTGCTACGAAAACCTGGGAAGGAAAACTACAATACCCCGAAATCCTATAGGCCTATCGGGCTCCTCCCTGTGTTAGGAAAGGTCTTCGAGAAAATGTTGGTCACCCGGATAAAGTTTCATCTTGTGCCAAGATTGAGTACTCGCCAGTTCGGATTCATGCCCCAGAGGAGCACTGAGGACGCCCTCTATACCCTTATGCGATACATTAACAGTAAACTTGAGCAGAAGAAACTGATAACGCTCTTGTCGCTGGATATAGAGGGGGCCTTTGATAGTGCATGGTGGCCAGCAATCCGAGTCCGACTGGCAGAGGAAAACTGCCCGCTCAACTTAAGAAGGGTGATTGACAGTTATCTCCGAAACCGCAGAGTTAGGGTCCGTTACTTGGGGGAGGAGTACGAAAAGCCTACTGAAAAAGGATGTGTGCAGGGGTCAATTGGTGGTCCAATTCTTTGGAATTTACTCCTGGACCCACTTCTAAGAGAGCTGCGCGGTAGAGGCGACTACGTGCAGGCGTTTGCAGACGACGTGGTGCTTGTTTTCGCTGGTGAGACCTCGCTAGAGATTGAGAGGCAGGCCAATGCCTCACTCGAGCACGTTCGGACGTGGGGTATCAAAAATAAACTTAAGTTCGCGCCGCACAAAACAATGGCCATGGTCATCACGCGAAAACTTAAGCATGATACCCCGCGTCTTAGCATGGGTGGGTGCGACATTGGCATGTCCAAGGAAATCAAGCTGCTTGGACTCACCATCGACGACAAATTAACGTTCAACTCGCACGTCGCAAACGTCTGCCGAAAAGCGCTAAATTTTTACAAACAGCTCTCCAGAGCTGCAAAAGTAACTTGGGGCCTCCAGCCGGACGTCATAAGAGTCATCTACACGGCAGTGGTAGAGCCTACAATAATGTACGCTGCAAGTGTATGGGCTCCCGCAACAAAAAAGATAAGCGTGAACAAAGAGCTCGAAACAGTGCAGCGTGGTTTCGCACAGAAAATTATCAAAAGCTACAGGACTGTCTCGCTAACCTCGGCGTTATTATTGGCTGGGTTGCTTCCACTGGACATCAGAATCCGGGAAGCAGCCTCGCTTTATGAAACGAAAAAAGGTCATACCCAGCGAGTAATAGGAGATCGGGATATTGAGACGCCGTTACCGTACGTAGCGATGCCACACCCAGCGCTTCAGTCGGAGTTGGCATTCATCTGCCTGGTGGACGAGGCAGCAGTGAACCAGAACCTCGACAACTGCCTGAATATCTTCACAGATGGAAGTAAAATCGAGGGAAAAGTCGGCGCCGCTTTATCCATCTGGGAAGGCAACGCTGAGATTAGTACCCGCAAGTTGAGGCTGGATGAATGCTGTACCGTCTACCAGGCGGAGTTGCTGGCCCTGGCTGAAGCTACAAAAGAGGCACTCAAAAGGCGGAGACCGAGCTGCAGCATTTTCAGCGACTCACGCTCGGCCCTCGAGACCGTGACCAACTTGTGGTCTCCCCATCCCCTCGCAGCCCAAATTAGAACGCATATATTCCAACTTAGACGGGAGACCAAAATACTGAGCCTATTTTGGATAAAAGCTCACGCGGGATTGGAGGGGAATGAGAGGGCCGACGAGCTGGCGAAATGCGCAGCACTGAAGCTAAAAACGAAACCAAACTACAATAGCTGCCCGGTTTCATACGCGAAGCGCGAAATCCGACGAGACTCGCTCGGCGAATGGAACCAACGTTACGTCAGTGCGGAACAAGGCGCGACCACAAAGGTGTTCTTCCCAAACGCAATAAGGGCGTACCGACTCGTCAAATCCTTGTCACTAAGTCCCGTCATGGTCCAACTCTTCACAGGACACGGCGGATTCTCCTCGTACTTATACCGGTTTAAGCGCAAGGAGAGTCCATCGTGTCCATGTGACCCGAATGTTGAGGAAAGCTCCATACATCTCATAACGGATTGCCCAAGGTTTGGAAGAGAAAGATATGACTTAGAACATGAAATAGAAGTAGACATAAGAAAGGAAAATTTATGTATAATACTAGAAGATAAGAACATAAGATATAAATTTTTAGATTTTTGTCATAAAGTTGTTAACGTAGCTATAAATAGAAATAAGTAGAAATAAAGGGTCACAACTATATAATTCATATTATATAAATATGTGCCCTGCAAATAATATGAAAGTAGGTTAAGAAGTGAAGAAAATAAAGAAATTAGCGAACTGTCTCCTTATTCCCCTGTAACTTAAAAAACAAAAAGAAGGATAGATAGAATAAACAAAGAACGAAAGGAGACGGAAAATAGAAAGATAAAGTATGAGGAATGGAAGTGCGAGA
>OY751113.1:10405000-10787659 GCA_963564075.1 Eupithecia subfuscata | reverse complement strand
GGCAGGGTGTGGCCGCATCTTTGTACAACTGCTCGCCTGCAATGACAACTTGAACTCAAAAATACTTAATTTTCATAGGACTGTGGTCCTATTCTGCTAAGCTAATCGCTTCATTGTGAAATCAGATATTATTAACAATTTTTCTTTGGGATTACAAATGGAGCTCATAGACCCTGGCTATGGCAATGGTGTCGTCGCAGAATCGTCACAACTTAGAACAATCCAATATTTTTAAACTATTTCTATATCCAAAGGGTGTTACGGGTCCGGCGACGGATGAATTTCCCATACAAACGTAGGTAATACCAAAATGATTTGTAATTTGAGCATATTTTCACCATCGTCTGCTATTATTCGTATTAAAATAGTATTTATCTAGGTTCCTGTCACAATTTACTTTCAAAATACCTTTCTGAAATGAAATTAAACCGAATCGCATTTTTACATCATAGAATGAATGTCGTCTTAGTATTTTTGTAGATAAGTATTATGAAAAAGCTTGTGGCAGGAACCTAAATAAATACTATTCTGATACAAATAATAGCTACCATGGTGAAAATATATTAAAATTACAAATCATTTTGGTACTACGTTTGTATGGGAAATTCATCCGTCGCCAGACCCTTAATGGGCGCATGTATGACACATGTGCCGCGATGGGTCCTTATTCGGATCAAATATTGATTTATTTATCGATTGTGTGCATCATACTAAGTAACTTAAAAAATTGCATTAATTGATATTTACAACGTGATGGTTCACAATAACCTGGGTACCAATAGTACCGCTCAGGGTAAGTTCACCTTAAGTAGGCATTTACTCTTAAAGGTTGTACATTATGTTTTCTGGCCTATCTATCTGGGCCTGGAAAGAAATCATTTTAGATTCTAATTGCAACACAATAAACTTGATTTCAGCGTGTACTTCTCCGACAGAGCGCTATTTGTCTAACAGCGGTCTTTCTGCGTTGTTATAGAGGCTATGTCTTTCTACACTATAAAAACTGAGCGAGACTTTAAACCCAGATACACTGGTCATCAAAAAAATCGGCCCACCCTCTTTTTTCACTATTCTTTTTTATAACTTCGGAGATGAGTGGTTTTGAATTGTTTTTTTTATTACAAGGATTTGTTATGATGTTTGACATCTGTCTACCATAAATTACGGCCTACTTGAGGGTACTTAACAAAATTTTTAACGCTTACACTGATTCGTGTCGATTTCATTGTTTACGTCGAGATTCAGTTGAACCCAATTCCCTTTGTGAAACGGAACATTTAAACAGTGCGCTCGATAATTAACGCTATCTTTATTCACTAAGGCTGTAGTTTTGCAAGATTTCATCTGAAATTATGGACACTACTGAGGCAGAGGCAGCCCAAGTTGTAGCCTTGCTGCAACAAGGTTTCAGTCAACGTGTTGTGGCGCGAAGATTGAATCTCAGTCGATCTGCGGTCAGAAGAGTTTACCAGAGGTTTCTGGAGACTGGAGAGTATCGAAGAAGATCAGGATCTGGAAGACAAAGGGTCACATCTGAACGAGATGACCGCTTTATTGTGACCTCAGCTTTAAGAAATCGGCACCTTTCTGGGGTTGATCTTCAGCGACGCTTACAAGAAGTGCGGGGTGTGGCTATAAGTGACAGTACAGTGAGAAGGAGACTCCGTGAACAAGATTTAAGACCTCACAAGCCAGCAACGGGACCACAACTGACCGCAGCTCATCGCCAAGCAAGACTACAATTTGCGCGAAATCACCTGAACTGGACTATGGACCAATGGGCGTCAGTTCTTTTTAGTGATGAAAGCCGAATGACGTTATACGGTTCAGACGGGCGCCGTAACGTCATGAGACGGCCAGGTGAGCGTTATGCCCAATGCTGCATGAGCGAAACAGTCAGTTATGGTGGAGGCTCTGTAATGTTTTGGGGTGGGATTTCTTTGACAGCGCGCACGGAACTGGTATTCATCAGGAGGGGTTCACTAACTGCTGTACGTTACATAACAGAGATCTTAGAAGATCACGTGATGCCCTTTGCGGGTTATATCGGAGAACACTTCCAGTTAATGCAAGACAACGCACGGCCACACGTAGCGCGCATCGTGACTCAGTACCTGGAAGAGGTTGGTATACAGGTTATGCCGTGGCCAGCAAGGAGTCCTGACCTCAATCCTATAGAGCACATTTGGGACACCCTAAAACAAAAGGTTAGAGCTCGAAATCCTGCCCCTACCACCATTAGAGAATTGGAAACCGCCATCAAAGAAGAATGGGAGCGAGTCCCTCAAGGAGCCATTGCAGTTTTAATAAGGTCTTTAAAAAGGAGAATGCAGGCTACAATTAAAGCAAGAGGAGGAAATACCAAATATTGATTTCAAGGATTCATCGGCTTAAGTGCAAAGGGTGTAAAATTACAGCTTGTTCATTAAAAACCTAAAAATTGGGTAAAATTAAAGATCTTCCATTTTTTCTCATAATGTGCAAGTTTTCAAAAATGTATACATAACTTTTACTTTAAAATGTTAAAAATAAACTATTTTACGAAAAAAATATTATTTCAAAACAACTTGTTTCATTCACAATTAAAAAAACGAATATTCCGACAAAAGTACAGGTGGGCCGATTTTTATGATGACCAGTGTAGATAGATAGCGCACTGCAAGTGTGAAACCAATATAAGTCAGAAAATGATGGCTAATAAATGTCCTCTCAGCCGAATTTCGACCATGGTGGCCAGTCTCATCGGAGACTAGCCAGATGCGCAGGACATATTAAAGTGGACAAGCGTGTGCACAAACACAGGTGCACTCTCCATGCCCTCACTCTCATAACCCGACGAGACGATAGATCGACACGACCGGGGAGAGGTCGGACGCAGGAACAACGGCTTAACGTGCTTTCCGAAACTTCCAGACTCCTGGCTGCTTCTGTGAATATTCATTGCTAGAAAATCCAAAGAATAACTATTGGCCCGACCCAGGATTCGAACCCAGGACCTCATAACCAGCGGTTGAACAAGCTGACCGCTAGACCAACGAAGCAGACATGATGTTGACAAGTTCTTCTTTACTTTAGTCTACATAACGAAGCGACAGCGAGTGTCAAGGCGCCTACCGTGTTGCTTAGACGTGTATTGCTGGAATTGTCTCTTATCAGTTCTCGGAACCTATTGTTTGCGTCGTCGTCGGCCGGCCTTTTGGGCTGGCCGGGATTGTGAACCTTGCGCGCTATGAATAAGGATCAAAGTGGTAGTGAGGACTTTTTCAATATGGAATATTTAGAAGTAGAAGGAAGTTTGCAGTTAGAAGACCGAACCCATGTATCTGTGGAAGGTGAGGCATCTGCCTCCACCCAGATGAAGAGGAAAATTACTACTAATAAAGACGAGGAATGGACTGAAGTTACGAGTAGAAAATCGAGATATGGAGAAGGCAGAGGAACTATCGAATTATGCGTGACAAGTAAAGACATATTGCCTAAACAATTTGCACTTGCCAAACTTTTCAAAAATTTAGAAATTCAAAATGTAGCGAAAGTACGACATGTGAATCCGTACAAGGTCATTATTGAGATGGATAGTGCCGCGAGCATGGATAAACTAACTAATTGTGAACATCTAAAACAAATGGGTTGGAGATTTCAACGACCTTTTGAAGTCGGCCTATCATACGGGATAATAAAAAATATTGATTTAGACCTTTCAGAACAAGACTTACTTACCTCAATGTCGTGCCCCGCGGAAATTATTTCAGTAAGACGCCTTAAGCGCAGAAACCAAGAAGAAGGGACCGGATGGACGGACAGCGAGACCTGGAGAGTAGGGTTCAGTGGACCGTCTTTGCCAGAATATGTACTTATTTATGACATGAAAGTAGCAGTTGAACCTTACGTTTTTCCCGTAACCCAATGTTCCCGATGCTGGCGATTCGGACATACACGCAGAATGTGTCCTTCGAAAAGAATATACTGTGCTAAGTGTGGAAACAAGCACGAAAACTGTGAAGCTGAGGCTACTGACTACAGATGTATTAACTGCACTGGACATCACATGTCGATAGACAGGGGCTGTCCAATTTACGCGAAGGAAAGAAAGCTGCGAGAGTATATGTCCCAATGTAATGTGACCTATAGAAAGGCTAAAGAAATGTATGTTCCTCCAGCTATTCCGGCGTATGTGCCAACTGATCTTACCCCTGTTCTTGCTACACCTGCGTCACCCGTGCTGCCAACATCAACAAGACGGAAGACATACGCCAACGCTTTGTCCACCCCAAAACCTTTACTTGATAAGAGCAGAAATCGAAGTGATTCCTTATCACCCTCTCGATCAGACAGCGAAAATAAAGAAAAGCATATCAAGAAAAAAAAAAAGAAAAAAGGTAGGAAGAAACAGGAGCATAATCTATTGGAATTTGACGGTAGCGTAGAAGAATTTAACATCATGGAGATCAGTGGAGGAAGTGATAGTGAAGAGAAATCAGACAATGAGGTTCCCAGTCCTAACAAACGGTCTAAAACAGATTATTCCTTTATGAGATTAGTAGGTAAACTAAAAGATATTTTTATGAAAAGAGATGACCCCTTAAAAGATAAAATAACATTAGCTATCAAAGTTTGTATAGAGTGGGCAATACCATTGCTATTTAGTATCCTACCCAAAGATTTTTCTTTCCTTGGAAAAATCTTTGATTATGGGTTGTAAAGTCCAACTAAATATCTTGCATTGGAACGCGAGGAGTATTGTACCAAAAAAATTAGATTTAGAACATTTATTGATATTAGATAAGATACATATTGTCGCATTAAGCGAAACTTGGTTAAGTTCGAGTAATCAGTTTGTCATAAAAGATTATAATACCTTCCGTAAAGACAGAGTGGACTCTTATGGGGGCGTGGCCATATTGACCCACAAAAGTATTAAAGCTCAATTAGTCCCGTGTTTAAGCCCGAATACCGGAATTGAATTAACTCATCATTTTTAATTGTAACTTTCTGCATAATGTTATCTCAGTTTATTGCCCGCCTAATGTGCAAACTACGCAGAATGATTGGGATGCTCTGTTTTCATTATCTCGATCTAAAACGCTTATCATTGGCGATTTTAATGGCCACCACTCAAATTGGTCCACGAAAACAGATCAAAGGGGGGTCCAAATTTTTGATTCCACAATAGAAAATGGGTACTATATATTAAACAATGGGGATCCTACTCGTATAAAGCTAAGCGTTAATGGAGTTCTTCAAAGAACTGCGCCAGATATATCTATAGTCTCTTCAGACATTTCTTTATTTTTTGATTGGAGAGTTACTAACGAATCATTAGGGAGTGACCATTTGATAGTTAAATTATCAACATCGTTTTCCTCCTCACCTCAGTGTCATAAGAAGAGAAATTTTAAAAAAGCAGACTGGTGTGCTTACTCTGAGTCTATAAGGGATTCTCTGGCAGAGTTTACTTTGTCGGAAAACCCTCAGGAAGCGTACGACAGTTTTTTGAAGATCATCAACAGTGCGGCAGATGTGAGTATTCCTTATTTAAAATTCAGCCAAAGCCCCTGTAATAAATTTCTACCCAAACCTTATTGGTCTCCAGACTTGTCAAAAGCCGTAGCCGAGAGACGGCTAGCTTTGACTAGTTTTAGAAAAAATTCGACCCCTATTAATCTAGAAAATCTACAAAATAAAACTCGTATAGCGCAAAAATTAGTAAGGAATGCTAAGAGTAAAAGTTTTCGTGACTTTTGCTCTTCTGTTGATGAAGCTACTTCTTCTCGCGATATGTGGCGCCGTATGAGATGGTTGAAGGGATATCGTTCTCCGAGGATAAATGTAGATAAATCATTAGCTAACAGTCTACTCAACAACCTAACTCCGGATTTTACATGTCCTATGGAACCTATATTTACTTCATATAACCATAAATTGGAAACTCCATTGTCAATGCATGAATTTGAAAAAGCTTTAAAATCTAAAGATACTGCCCCGGGCGCAGATGACATTTCGTTCTCAATGATAAAATACCTCCCCGACGTTGCAAAACGGATTTTAGTAGAACTTTACAACACATGTTTGTTCTCCAACTTTGTCCCTGCGCAGTGGCGCCAAATTCGTATCGTACCTATCCCTAAACCAGGACGAGATGTAACGATGGCCACCTCTATTCGACCCATCTCATTAATGTCGTGTCTGTGTAAGATATTACACACAATAATCAATAGAAGAATAGAGTGGTATATCGAGAATCGTTGCATTTTTGCTGAAGAGACTATAGGTTTTAGAAAAGCGCGGTCGTGCTACGACAATCTCAATTCGATTATAACAACTATTCAAACTGGATTCTCTAAAAAGCTAATGACGATAGCATGTTTTATTGACATAGATAACGCGTATAATAATGTTGATATAACCAGCTTATTGTGTACCTTGGACCAACTTGGTGTTGGAGCTTATTTTTGTAGGTATTTGTGGGAATTTCTTAAAGAACGATACCTAACTATTGATGGTACTGATTATAACATTTCAAGAATAGCTAGACGAGGTTTAGCCCAAGGGGACCCGCTGTCCCCCTTGTTATTTAATATCGGAACTATAAACGTATGTAAATCCATAGCTAGTAGTTCACTATGTGTGTCGCAGTACGCTGATGATTATGTTGTTTTCATTTCTTCGGACAATATAAATCAGGCAGCTGTTCAGGTCCAAAATGCTTTGGATATTATGTGTAAACTACTTAACGATTTAAATCTCGATATCTCTCATTCTAAAAGTAAAATTTGCATTTTTAGTAAAGGCTACAAAAGACAGTCCGTAAATGTAACAATTAATTCAAACCGATTAGATGTTGTTGATTGTGTAAAGTATCTGGGTATGTGGTTAGATCGCTCGCTTAGATGGGGCAGACACATAAATGAAACATCCGAAAAAGTACTTAAGTTTCTTAACATTTTTAAAGTTTTGGCGGGGTCTAATTGGGGAGTACATCCGAAGTACCTAAGACAACTTTATATTTCTATTCTAAGAAGCCGAATTGATTACGGTAGTATATTTTATGACAACAGCGCTAAAACTCACTTATTTAAATTGGACAAAATTCAGAACCAGGCGATGCGTATTATAGGCAGTTTTATCAAAACAACACCTATTCATTCAATGGAAAGTGAATTATGCCTACAGCCGTTATACCTGCGTCGACGATTTTTGGCAGGCAAATATTGGCTTAAGACGAAATCCATTGAAACAAACAGTTCGATTTGTTTTATAGCCGAATTATCGAACTTGTGCAATACTAGTCCTTATTGGCTTAATAAACAGAAACCATTGTTGGTATCTGTTCACGACGCACTAAACTCACTAGATATCCATTGTAGCAAACAACTAGAAATGTTTTCTCTTGATACGTGGCCTAGTAATATTGATGTTTCTAATGTCATAAAGCATGAAGTCGACTTTATGGCCCAACCGAAAAAACAATACAATCCTACGAGCTTAAAAAACATGTTTTGTGATTTTATAAGCACCGTTTATTCAGATTTCATAGCAGTTTACACAGACGGTTCTAAAGAGAATTTTGGTTTGGGCGCGGCATTTTACGATTCCTATCATAACTGTTCAGTTAAATTCCAGATAAATGGTAATCTGTGTATAATGGAGGGGGAACTTATTGCTATTGCAGAAGCCTTGTCGTATATAGAATCCACAGATCATTCTAACATCGTAATATTTACAGATTCTAGAAGTTCGCTCCAACACTTGGCTAGGTGTACCTCGACCTTTCGAGGAACACCGACAGCCTACACAATATTACGTATTATCCTGAAATTACAATCACAAGGTAGGAACGTAGTGCTTCAATGGATACCATCTCACGTTGGACTACGAGGCAATGAAATCGCAGATTTGTTGGCCAGAGAAGCTATATCAGACGGCATACCTACAAATATACATCCTTTTTATACTAACTATATACATAAAATTAAAGTGGATTGCTATAACCTATGGAAAGAATATTTTAATGTGCGGTCTCGAGAAATAGGAATATGGTATAAAACGATCCAGCCACATCCCTTGAGTTCTCCATGGATTGACAACAACATTTTGAATCGTCACGAAACTGTTATCGCATTACGACTTCGATCCGGACACATCCCAGGTAATAAGTTTTTACACTTAATGAAAAAATCAACTACACCGAATTGCCTACTCTGCGATTCTATTGACGATGTTTACCACATTTTGATGGAGTGTGTTCGCAACGAATCGTTTAGAAATAGTATTGTATCATTTAGTTATAGGGATATCGGTCACTGCAACAGCGTTCTAGCTGAGCCTGTTTCGGACGCAGCTAGAACGCTGTACAAACTGGTTATGTTAGGGAATTAGGTTGATTTGTTTTAGGTTATAAGGTTTAATTTAATTTTGCTTTGTTTAACTTACCAGGGCGCCATAATCGCATGTGCGACAAAGCCCTTAATAATGAATAAAAAAAAAAAAAAAAAAAACGAAGCGACAGAAATAAAAAATATCACTTTATTTCCGTATCAGTGTTTAGTTTTATATTTTGACCTTTTCTAAGTGTACATTTATTGTATTTATGGAAATAAAGAGTTTTTTTTTTATGGCTAGTATAGTAATAATATGTACATGTGTTTACTTACAAGAACTGAGCACCTTGAGAAAAGCCAATAGCATTGAAACCCCCGGTTAAGTTGGCATCCTTTGACAGTTTTTCACATACATATTCCACTTGTTGATTTGGCGACATGAAGTAGCCATTTTCCAAGTCCTCCAGAGGTGAATCACCGATCCTGAGGGAGTGTATGTAAACTCCGGGAATCTGCTTCTCCAAGAATACTTTGAAGCCACCAAGACTAATCACGTTGCAGCATGTATCTCCTGTAATTTATGTAACATGAGAATATGTAATTCAATTAAATGGATTCCTAATTCCATCATTCAAAAGTACGAGTAGGTAGTAGGTAGGTACTAGGTACATTGCGGTCCAAATTAGAGACATACCGTAAAGATCATACTCGCTTGAAGGTTATTACTATTACGATTTAAAATAGTAAATTTCATCTTAGTCCAAATTTCATCTGATTCCAAATTTCAGCTTAACATTATTTCTGTATGCTACACGGTATGCATAATTTAGCGAAATATTATAGAATACTTGTGATAAATTAATATAATATACAATTAGGTGTTAATATAAACTATGTCATTTATTATTGCTGTTCTATTTCCTAACGGAATAGATATTACTTAAGCCTCAAAATTATGGTAATTACGAGTATTAAGTGTAAATGACTTTGTGGATTTGAGCCTAGGACCATAATAATAAATTTTAAAAAGGTCGTTAGCACCATTCACAGCTGCAAGACAAGAAGAATCTAGGTCATCACCAGTGATCGGAATTAGGCGGGCTAAAATACCTAAAGTTCGAAAAATAACAGAGAGCAAATGGAGACGCCTTAGGACTAAATATTTTTTTGTCCCAATTTTTCGTCCCTTTATTTTTTCGTCCCAGAAGTAACAAGCATCCATCCAAACTTGTTTATTGAATAGGTACTTACACTGCAAACCAGTGACAAACAAAAGATAGCAAAATCTAGAAATAGACAACAAGCTTCGGCTATTCTGAGAAAAGAAAACAATGAGGTGAATCAGTTTTTTACCTGAGCTAATAACAATTAGAAATGTAAGTTATAAAATATTGGGTTGGATGGTTAAAAATTATTTGAATTAGTTCGTAATATTATTAAAACATTAATCTATACTCTATACTAATATACTAATAATATTTTAATGAGGAAAGATTTGTATTTCTGTATTTTTTAATGTTTGTTACGAATAAACTCAAAAGCTACTAGACCGATTTCAAAAATTCTTTCACCATTAAAATGCTACATTATTCCTGAGTAACATAGGCTATATTTATTTCTTGAAAAAATTAAGGATCACTACTAAAACTTCAATAATGTATCCCAAGGTGTAAAAAAATTAGCCATAAATTGTCTATCATCGCATGCGCTGCGGAAACTATTGATGATAGAACAAAAAAATGTTCTACAATATTAAAGACTATATAAATATCTACAAAAAACTCAGCAATATCATATGTCCAACTATTGTAGTTATGTCAGTATAACTATATTTTTACTTTTTAAAAGTTGATAGAAATACCGACCAACGTCTGACCATGTTATCCATACCTCTGTATTAATCCTTATCCAAATAAATCATTTCATAATTAACATAATTGACTGTTTCAATACCTGTAGATTACTTTTTAAATTATTCAAATCGGACATTCAATTCAAAAGATATTACGAATTTAAAAATGTCAATCTAAACAAAATACTATTAGAAAAATAAATGACGCCGCACCCGGGCAACGCGAGGGAGGTAGGTAAAAATAATAATAATTAATGTCCTCCTAGCCGAATTTCGACCACGGCAGCCAATCTCATCGGAGACTATCCAGATGCGCAGGACATATTATAGTGCACAAGTGTGTGTGCTGGTGTGTGGTGCCGGCTTAGAATTTGCACAACCCCAAATCTTCCCGCGGGTGTCGTAAGAGGCGACTAAGGGATATCCACCGGGGGCGGGCACGACCGGGGAGAGGTCAAACGCAGGACCAACGGCTTAATGTTCTTTCTGAGGCACGTCCCCGTGCCTCGGAAAGCACGTTAAGACATCTAACACCGCCAATTTCCTTACTCCGGGCTGCTACAGTGAATATTTCTTGCTAGAAAATACCCAATAACACAATCTTGGGCCGACCCGGGAATTGAACCCGGAACCACACTATCAGCGTTTGAACACGCGACCGCTATACCAACGGGGCAGTCGGATAAAAGTATAAAATTTCCTGCCACAGAAATATTAGAAACCTACGTTTATCCCAAAAATTTTTTTAATTAATATCCGCCCGTGCGAAGCCGGGATGGGCCGCTAGTATTAAATATACATGCTAACTGCGACAATTGTTCCATTTTCGTCCCAATTGGGTCCAATAAAATTATTGTAGTAAGGAAGTCTCCATTTTTTTTGCCTCTGTTCTTTGAACTTTAGGTATTTTAGCCCACCTAATTCCGATCACTGGTCATCACTTCTGACCGCCACTGTACATATCAATAATTAATTATTACTTTATATCAGGGTTGGAAAAATTCAGTTTTTTTTTTAATTTTATAAAACAAAAAACAGGTGTTTTAAACAGGTGTTTTTTATGTTTTGTTTCTATTTTGAGTAGTTTTTATAAATGGAATTGAATGGGCCCTGTTAAAATCATTTTTAAGCTGTCCTAATATCCCATGTCGTCGACCTGCGTGGTGCGGCGGGCGAAGGTCCGCCTGCGACGCAGGAGGTTGCGGGTTCGATTCCCGCCTCGGGACAAATGTTTGTAAGATCTAAAGATATTTGTTCAGGGTGTTTTGGATGTTTTCTATGTTTAATAAAAAATACCAATCTGTGTAGTGTATTGTATTAAGTTTATCAGTTATCTAGTACCCATAACACCAGCTCTACTTAGCTTGGGCCTAGATACTGCTGTGTGAATTGTCCAACATTATTTGTTTATTTATTTTTTTATTTACTTACACTTGTAGGTAGGTACTAATTTTAATAACACAGCTTTACACTGCTGTTGCTTCAAGTGTCGGACTAACTTTTTTTAGACAGTGAATTTACTTATTATATTATTTTATTTATATTACTGAAGTTATTTAAAACCGGATATTTAGCTATGTTTTTCAGCGGTGACTCGCTTGCAAAACGCCATGCCAGTGTGAAAGCATTTTATCATGGAGCAAAAGTGTTATCAGAATAAGCACCAGCTTAATATAGGCACCAGCCTACCTATAGTGGTGCTAAAGTTATATATATATTTGTTATAAGTACTATAGTTGTCATAAGTAGGTATTAAATGTAATTTAATTATTGGTGGCTCTTACTTTTTGACGTATCAAAAGAATAATCATAATTAGGAAGGTACCTACTTACACTACCTATCTACTTACCTTTGGGATACCTAAGTAGGTAGAGTTAAACCATTCTAAAAATGCACGCCAAGTATGACGTTTGAAAGACTGTTTTTGATGTTTGGGTTTATTAATTCTGACTTGGAACCGAAAAAGCCGCAAAAGTGGTCACAGTATTTAAATGCCTGAATAAAAAAAATTACTTATTTCTCTTACACACCAAATGTTGTTTCTAATAACTGTTTTGTTTGCATGGTTACTCATTATACTTAATATAATGTATAATATAAATATTATATAAATAATCTACCGGACTCTATAACTAGTGCCGCGTCGACTGCAATATTTACGGACAAACTGAAGAGAATCCTAGTGGACAGGGCATACTACAGCTTAGAAGAGTTCTTCGATGACAAATTTGTTGACGCCGATGTCGTAGATCCACACTTATAATTATAATAATATTTAAATACTCTTGGTAAGATTACCAGGGACAATTATTTGTACTTAGTTTTTACATCATTCTGTACCTAGTTAGTTTGACGTGTAAGAAAATTTTCTTATAAATAAATAACTGAACTGAACTGAACTGAAATAGGTACTATTTTGTAATTCAAATTAAAAATCAAACTGAAAATAAATAATTAATCATAATAAATATTTGATGTTTCAATTAGAAAAGCACAAATAAATTTTCATATAAGGAGTTGTACGTAGGTAATTACTGTGAGGAATGCATTTCAGAGAAACATCTATATTATTATAGAATAATAAGCCCGAGCTATTACTTAAATATCATTTAGCACATTTACAATAGTTTTGAAAGTGACAATTAAAATTTCGCCAGCTTAAAGATAGCAAAAATATCCTAAAATACTATTACTTTGTAATTAAAGTATTGCCAACCAAAAGAAAATGTATTTTTTTGTTCTCAAACTAAGTGGTACATATATGACTTTTATTTGATTAGGGGTTAAACTCTGTTTTATTGAACTCCGTTTTAAACAAATTTAAAACATTGTTTTGAACATGTTCTAAACTGTATTTTAAACACCTCATAAAACATGCCAACCCTGATATATATGTATTATGACCATTAGGAACCAGAGAGAATTTATTATGTACAAAGAAGACAGGATATTATGTTGTTTTCCTGATAAAGTACAATCTCTTCCAGCCCAGAGAGAATAAGTTTCTTCTGGGAAAGCATGCTCTATCTTAGGCCACGTCTTCAGTTTCGTGCTTTGTGAGATGACACAAAGCACAAAAGGGAAAATGCCATTTACGATAAAACAAAAATAATACCTACCTACATTGCATTTTAATTGCAATGCATTTGATTTTGCATTGTCATAACAGCATGACATGGTACCTAATCAATAGGGTATGAATGTAGTCGGAATGAATTCTTATTATCTAACGTTTCTATTGTTTGAAAATGGAATATTTACATATTGCTTCATAGGACTTGAGTTTGTTTACAATTAGTTAGGTAGGTACCTAGGTATTAGATTAATTTTGGAAACGCACTTTGAATTAAATATTGGCATTTTAAAGCATTTTAGCCGCACCGCTTTGCACGGCGGCCAGGATTCTCTATAAAATTGTTTATGATATTTTATAAGATTAGCAACTAATTGAATGTACTAACAGGCCTGACGTAGTCAGTGTCTGGCTAAAAGCCCTTTAAAAATATAAGATTTAAATAAATAAATAAATCTATAAATAGGCGATTTAAAAATCTTGATAGGTACATATATTATCATCAGGCACTTACCCATTCCATGCCACAAAACAATCGGAGTAGGACCCGCAATTATTGTTTTGATAAAAAACAATATAAATACAAGCCGCAAACCCATGTTGACTTTGAGCATGGAACTGCAGAGAATTGAGTAGGTGTTGGCGTAATGCATTCAATATTCCACTCTCACTTTGCTTTGGTAGCACTTCGTAAAATAAATTATCGTGAAAACTAACCGGGCACCGATACGCGGTGCGAAGCGCGAGCGCGAAATAAACAAAAACAAACTTCAATTCAAGCCAACATTTTTCCTTCCTCCTCCTCTTGTCAGCTGCCAGCTGCATGAAACGGAAACTATTTTTGACATTGACAGTGTCATCATTCGCAAAGCTACCAACTGAATAAAAAAACCAATTAAGCGCGTGTAAGCGCGTCACGTCAAATTAATTTAGTTAATCTAGATTCCGCTAGATGGCACAGACCAATTTATGCTGCAAGCAAAACTATTGCTACTCCATACTAGATGTCAGCACAAGACCTTTTAACTTGGTAAAGCCGGTAGAGTGCGGTAGAGCCTAGAATATTTTGCTGTTCAGAGGGATGAATTACTTTTACTTTACTTATCGAAGCTAGGTTTTATTACAATCACATTTATTAATTTATTAAGTCCCCTGGATAGA
The DNA here is from genome assembly GCA_963564075.1 of Eupithecia subfuscata. Lineage (NCBI taxonomy): Eukaryota > Metazoa > Arthropoda > Insecta > Lepidoptera > Geometridae > Eupithecia > Eupithecia subfuscata. The sequence continues at coordinate 10,773,251 of OY751113.1, read as the reverse complement.
CCTTAGGTACCTCTATCTACATCTTTTTGGAAGGTTTACTTCTATGGGTGCTTCTACTTCAGTAAGAAGTTTACAAATTCATTTTTAGGAAAACAATACCATCAAGCCTATCTTGGTATTTATCTACCTTGAAACAAGTCGTAAGTGTGTAGGTACTAATCTTGTGAGACAAGAAGGTATTTACCAAATAAAAGACTTATTTAAGTATAGAGTAGGTCCATTTAATTATTTATGATTCGAGAGGGTTCATAGATGATGAAGTTTTAGGTTAGTTTACTACATTATTGTAATTTAAGTTTCATCCATCATGAAATAAATAAGTACCTACTTATTAGCTTCTGCCGGCGGCTTCGTACGCGTTTTCCCGGGATAAAAAATAGTCTAGCTCTCTGCCAAATTTAGTTCCACCGTTTTGGCTTGAAAAGTTAACAAAAGACTGACAGAATTACTCTTGTATTTGTATTTTTTATCCCATAAATCAGTTCTCATGGCATAGAAATAACCTTTGAACGGTTCCTTAGAAACAACGCGTGCGGATCCGCGTGCAGAAAATAGTTAAGTGATAAATTTGAAATTATAGACTGATATACTTAATATTTTTCTATTCACCAATTTTTATAGCCATTATTATAAATAAATAAAGTAAATACACGAGGGTTTAGAATTAGATAAATTTTATTCAGTAAGGAAGTAGATAAATAGATACCCTAGGCAGGTACCTATGTAAAATACCTGCCTATTAATATTTTATGGAAGAGACCAAAATGAGACCATTACTTTGCGTTTGCTAAAAATCAACAAATTGTAGAATCAACTGAAAAAAATATTATTTTCATCATTTACTGTCTGTTGAGTTTTGTATACGCAAGTAGGTACCTACAAATTGTACCTTCTACTTGGGTTATCAATGATTTTGATTACCACTATAATTAATCCACCGTCTATGATATCCTCGGCTTGATTATACCAAACTCGAAAGATGGTAGTTCTATTTTACCCGATTTTATGCCAGATCTATCAAAACAATCAATTGACTTATTATATTACATACCTACTTGGTGACTTTTCTAAATCTTACAAACTAGAACTTATCTAAACTTACATAAATAAATCTATAACAATATGTCATCACAGTCTCGAGGAAATCACTTAAATTTAACCACGTTGGACTGTACTGAAAAAAAAAAATGTGGACAGTGTGCTGGGTAGGTATCCTATTGTTAACACAATTCAATACATAGTTAAGATACAATCTTATTATTACAGATTCAAAGGACTTAATTTTTTACAAGAATTGTAAACGCACAATTAGGTTTAAAGGTAAATAAAAATACAATTATTCGTAAAGTAGGTACTTAAACAAAATTCGATCCGCTGAACAATGACGTCATTCAAAATAACTTCCAACGTGATTAACTATCTAAAAACTTAGGCATTATCATTTACTTTAATCGGAGCTACCTAGTAAGGGACAACCTATATAATTACACGCTTTCGTACGGCTTTCGTTTTAAAATTAGAAAGTTGTTCGTAGGAAATTGTTATTCACAAAAAACATTTCAAATGATCTTTTTCGTCCTTGACTTTTATTACAAGTCTAAAACAGGTTTTCGATATGGACACATTCGGTGATATGCGACATTTTGTGCGTTAATTAGAGCTTAATATACTAGAAAATTGTACGAAATTGTGTAAGAAGTTAGACTTTGGATGCTCATGACTACGAAGATTAGTATTAATAATTACCCACCTATACGTCAACTAAGACTAATAAGGCCACGAACGAAGTCCAAATTACTAGCTACCAGACACAAAAGAGTCCCATTTGCTCGATATTGTCGAATAAGTGTCCAATAAAATCAAGTTTTATTAATGCTTTTCGTCAATTTCAGCTTCATTTGGCTCTACATTTTTCTAGAAATCGGTTTAAAATCTTTCAAACTGTTTTCTAGTAATTAAATCGAGCAAAATGACCTCAGAGTTCCAACTCTATCAGAACTAGGTTTACAGCCTCAATCAAGGCACTTTTTCACTAGCACAATCGATCATCGACGTGTATTATGTGATCCCAATCGCCTAATCAAAATTTTCAAGAGGTTTGTAACATTAAAAACGACGGGGGAAAATATGGCTTTCGATTTCATCGACCGTGCGGTTGTACCACGCAGATCATATTTCCTATAATATCCTCATAGAATCGGTGTGCTTCAGAATATTGTGCTCTATGCTCCGCATTTTTCGTGCTTCAAAGTAGGAATCCGTGTCAGATGAGTCAGATTCTCTCTGTATGTTGTATGCCCTGATTCTTCTAGCTCTGGTGTCGGAGTCGTAGGTTAGGCTATGGTTGATCTTCGACCTGTAGGGTAGTCTGTAAGGTGTACTGCACTGTACATCAGACATCGATCTGATATGTCTTCTATCTTTGGATTGCTTTGTGAGGGTGAACTCCATGCTGCTTGATTCTTCTATCGACCTGTAAAGAAGAAAAAAGAACTTAGAATATGTTTATAACCTGCAACAATATTTTAATGTCAGACAATCAGTAGCACAGCGGTCGTCAATAAGTATGGTTAACTACCGACCTACATTTAAACTACTTAGTAACAGTAACCTATCCATTAGTAATCACGTTTTTAGCCATCTGCCTGTGCTCGCTTGTTTTTGAATAAGTTAGTGTTAAAGTGGTCGGCAAAATCGATGAGGTTGGTTCTAATGGTAATTTGTTACTAAAACTTTGGCTTCAGTATTTTAGACCTAACCTCGCCTCTAGTATAAGCCAGTCCGCACTAAATTTGAGATCTAAGCAAAAAATAATCAACACTCCCATCCAGCCCTACGTCATCTCATCACAGTCATCACACGTCTGTGTGTCATTATTTGTAACTCCTTCACACTCAAGCGGCAGAACGGACTTCGATGAAATTTGGTACCAAGATAGCTTATCGAATAACATTATAGGCTACTTTTGATCCCGAAAGTGTTTCCGTGGGATGATCAAAATATGTTTTACGTATACAAACTTATTTACCGCGGGCGCACCGCGGAGTACAGCTTATTGTATTAAAGCTTGCTTATGGTATCAAGCAATGGATACCCATTTATAGACTTTTGCATCATTAATTAATAGTCATTCATATTTAAAATAATGCCAAAAAGTGATTGTTATATACTTTGGAAAATTAATTGAAAAAAGAAACAAATTAAAACAAGTACCTACTCGTACCATCAAAATAATTATAAAAATAAGAGCACAAATTCATTGTAACGAAAAATATCATTAATTCAAATATTTAGAACGTTAAAGAAAATTAAAATTAATAAATTCCAAATAAACTAACCAAATAACTTAAATAGTGAATAAGCACGGGATATCGTTCTTATGTGCAATCTCCATTTCCTATGAGATCATAATCCTCCACCTGTGTCACATGTGATATTACTACATGAAACGTATCATCTTACATTTGAATAGATACTACACGCTTGTATAATAGCATTAACTACAATAGAAGTTATAAACATAAACATTACAATCACAACATTCATTAGGATTAGACAATTTAAAAACAATAACGCATTCACTACCCAACCTCGGGGCGGTGCGACCCGCAGGGGCGGGGCTGGATGGAAGAGAGCATCTGCGTCTTGGACCATGAAAGTGTTAGTTTAGTTTATAGATCTTCAATCGTTTGTTAGAGCATACTTACGTAACAAGTTTATTTAACGTAAACAACAATTAATTTTAGCGTAACAGCTATTCGTTTAGCGTAATTTAGTAATGTAGTAGATAATGATGAATCAAATAAACAGACATTCTAACCTTCCCGTTTGCGGAGTACAAAACAATTTAATTAATTGTAAACAAAATTCAGGTTCAGATGGATTTATCGCATCTAAGGAATTTTAATGGTCAACCATCAGCAAGTTCAAGGCATAATATTCTTATACTGTGAACTAAATAGCGCAGGCCTCGAAGTTTCTTACCAGTAAAATTGTTTATACTACACGGTCTGCTCGGAAAGTTGCCTATTCCTTTTCCATTTATAGAATAGAAAGTATGTCTTTGCAGGCCTATAGGAAACCGGGAGGAAAAACTCTATGGAATTTCATTTCTCACGTGTTTTAGCGGGAGGAAAAAGTGTATGGAAATCCATTTCTAACGTGTAATTTTTTTTAATGTCCTAAAAGATCGGCCGGTAGCTATGGTTATTTTCGTTCGGTCAAACGACAAAAAGTTTTTACTCCAAGTCCATTAGGCCAAAAAGAACCCAAAGGCTGGCGCGGTCAATGAGGTTTTACCAACATCATTGGGCGCGATTGCAATTAATGATTAATTCTGCTTTTTATTTTCCTCGAAGGTGTGGTATAAAGCACTATTTATCCAAAACGACACACTCGGTAGCAATTGATCACTTTCTTGCCTTGGTGTAAAATGCACTAATATGCATTTACGATTAATGAACGATCTTAAAAAGGTACTATTTTCTATTTTTGTAGTTACTTGTATTTTTTTATTTATCAAAAATTCTTATTTACAAGACACTATAAACCATTCGGAAACTGAGTCACAAAAGTCACGTTGCAAAGAAAAATTCGTAAGAAACTTTTCTTCAACTCCAAACTTTTTCACCGCAATACGACCCCACCGCACCGTCATAAAATTCGAAATCCTCACCCCCATATTAGACGCAAACGATACCCATATCAAATTATTGGATGGGGTTCAAGGGGGCTGGAAGCCAGGTCACGGCACTTAACGGTAATTTTTTATGGTTTTATAATTTCTATAAATTATTTAGTCATAGAAAAGTAACATTCCGTTGGTCTCTCTATTTACCTTTTTGAAAACAATCCCACATTCTGCATAGGCATGATTTGACGAACACATTTTCCGGTTCAAAGACAAAAAAAAACAAGCTTCCCAGGTCCTAAATGACTCTACCTAGTGAGGACGACGCGTGACCCGAGAGCTGGTGAGTATTTGGCGCAGCGCATCAGCACTGCCATACAGCGGGGCAATGCAGCCAGCATCTTGGAGACACTTCCGACTGGTATTGATATGGATCAGTTGAGCTACCTGTAAAGTGTTTGCAACAGTCTGCAGTTAGCTCAATTGTTTCAATTGTAAATACTAGTTGTAATTTATTTATATTACCTGATTGTAATTTGCTTTGTGAATAAAGAGATTTTTCTCTACCTAGTGCGACGTATTAACCAACATACCCATAATAGTTACCCGATGTACCCACCTTTCCCCATCTGTCGGTCATACTCTTCTAGTACATTGATAAGATTTGATAAGAACATTGCAACAATTAAAATCATTTGAGAATGTCAGTGATAAGATAAAACACGAGACCAACCGTTGATCTGTTAAACCTTGAGGGTTGTAAGGAAGTCTGCTGGTGAGGTCAACGAGTAACTTGATTTTACTGTTCCTATTTGCTTAACCTATTACTATTAACTCCAGAATTACGTAAGGATAGAAAATCATAAACTCTACGAAGTTAAGCCAATAGTGTATACAGAGTGGCACATTTAGATCGGTCAGTATGGGAAAGTTTGAAACTATAAGACATACGAAGATCTCTTCTTAGGAACCATGCCATCGATTTTAGTAACAAGAAAAACTGCATTCATACATTTAAAAAAACTTGTACTCAATCTTGTACTCGGGAATCGAACCTGGACGTTTTGAAAAATGAAAATCGGCCACAATGGTCGCTTGCCACGCAACAATATTTTTTGACAGGCCATATTATGGCCTCTTGCCACCGGAGTAGTTATGCTGTATTATGTTACTATGAAACATGATGTCTAAAATGAATTAAATGCCTTGTTTCCATATCCTTTAATTTACTTTAGTAAGTGTACAAAACAAACTACGACACCATTGAAGACCTGTACATTTGCGACATCGTACACTTACTAAAATAAATTACTAAACTTACTAAAATTAAGTTATAGGATAATAAAACAATGCTTTTGATTCATTTTTGACATCATGTTTCATAGTAACATTTACTGCCTACTACCTACACAATCGATATCTAAAAATAAATAGTGTTAGTTTTATTTTTCAAAAAGTCCAGGTTCGATTCCCGAGCTGAGTACAAGTTTTTTTTTGTATGAATGCACTTTTTCTTGTTACTAAAATCGATGACATGGTTCCTAAGAAGAGATCTTTGTATGTCTTATAGTTTCAGACTTTCTCATACTGACCGATCTAAATGTGCCACCCTGTATACATTATGTTTTTTTTTATTGAAATGATAAATTGATTTCAAATGTCTAGCTAGTAGGTACCGACATGAACCTGGGTTATTATAGCAAATATAACTGGTTTTTCCTGCTACAATATTAGTAAAGTAAATATTATACCCATTTCACTAGTTACAGGAAAAACCGGAAGGCCTAACTTGGGTAAGACTCAAAATCAAAAGTTCAACAACAAGTCTATTACGATTGGGCCTACAAATCACCACCGATATTATATTGAGCCAAGGGGGGCTCTCCCCGCTCTTCCAGCCCATGGCGGCCAAGCGGTTGATTACGAGAAGGTTCAAGGTTTATTGAAGGCTAGTCAATGTCAGGGATTTTCGTTATGTAAATCCGTATCATAAAATACCGTATTTCTCTGTAATAGAAAGATTTACTTATACTGATACGTCGAGTGACTCAGTAGTCCGGTTCAATTAAATGTAACCGAACTACTGAGACTACACCATATATTTCAGTCACGGTTTACATGACGTAGGAAAATTCCAACAAGTTGGCAGACACAAATCATGAACGTACTTACAACAAATGGTAATTACTTACAACTCTAAATCAAATACTATGCTATCAAGAAACGTGGTGTAGTTCATCAAATATTTAAGTACCTATGACGCAGATTCACATTCATCTAAAATTCTATTTTGGTACATCGGAATTTTCCAAACCTCTCATTAAATAATACTTAAATGTAGCACCGATGATGGTCTGATAACGAAGATAATGAGGGCATCAGCCAGCCAATCTAGATAATGTTATTTACTTTGAATATCTCGTGACATTGTTTGCCTCCATTTCCAGTTTCCACATTATTTCATCAGACACCATTCTAATCAGTATTTTTGTATTGGATTGGATCTCGTTTGAAAACTAGCCCAATGAGTAGCTACAAACTACCTTATTTGGTGCCTAACTTCTAACCGCATCTAAAACTGGTCTGTCTACCTTACCAATTGTTCGATTGGTGTGGTGTAGCAAACTACGTGGGTAGGTTTTTAAATAGAACAAGAGACATAGACAATGCTCTTGATGGTTCCCGTGGTTCTCATAGATACAATACCAACAAGATCATTGCAATAACAAATCAATAGGCAAGTACCGACTTGTGTTATATATGGATGTAGACGAAGATTTAACGGTACCTACTTATTTCAATAACCTTTACCGAATAAAAATACCCGGTTTGGTTTTATTAACCTTTTCGAGAGTAAATATTATTCTTTGCTAAAAATGCAATGGCGTCACCAAATAAATTCAGGATAACTTTATTCACTTATTTTTGATAGCACAGAACATAGAATCTTCATCAAGAATTTTACATCTCACTAAGATTACGAATATTAGGATGTTTAGATGTTTGGATGGATGATTGTTACCTCTTCACGCCAAAACTACTGAACGGTCCGGGCTGAAATTTTTGTATTCTTATCCTGGAATCAAACACAGGCTATTCTTTGTCCCATAAACAGGTCCCATGGGATATACCTAAATCACCTTTAAACGTTTCCATAGAAACAGCGCGTGCGAAGCTGCGGGTGGAAACTAGTTTACAATACATAGGTACTGGAAAGTGTGGGTGTTTCGATGTTGGTTACCGCTTCACGCCAAAAGTACAGAACGGATCGGGCTGAAATTTCGCGATTGTGTAGTTCTGGACCATGGAATAACTATAGGTTACTTTTTGTCCCGGGAAACGCGTGCGATTCCGTGGGAGAAGTCAGTTTACAATAAAGTCACCTGTGAAATAAGTGGTTATCGTCACTGTTTTGAATATGCTTAGTGTTTACCTACCAAGGGTATTAGCACACTCCTGATATGAGAAGCTGGGAATAGAATGGTCATAGTCATGCGTGAGAGGTTGGGAATAGGCAACGTCTCAGGTGTTATATAGGGAATGACCCCACTACGCAACCTACAATCGTAAAACCGATAGTATATTCTTGATCTTCAACTTGGATCTTGAAAACGGGCGACACGAAGCAAAATAACGCGAAAACTTGGCAGAACACCAGAAAAGTAAATTGACTATTTATAAAAACCAGTGGACTAGAAACGTCTCAACAGCAAGTTTTCAAATGTAAATAGCAAGTAAATGTAGTAAGAAAGATTATTATAATTTGTACAGTTAATTTGTATATTTAATTTTGACGTGACAACGTCTTATAATTCGATAGAGCCGGCTACACGCACGAAAAAACATGACGTCATGCGGCGTTACCTCGCTCTGAGGCGTTCCATGTAAGGCTTGAAGTGCAAGCGAGAGCGCTCGACATCCGTCTCTGTCCTACTTGAGTGAGCGATGCGTCAGCGTGGACAGCTGCTATACTATAGTACATTTACATGTTTTGATCGAGTATCAAATGCTACCATTCCATCAGTATTTTCTTATGACTTTGTCACGTTCAACTATCGTCAGTAAACCGACTTTACAGACAACCAAGTTTTTTAGTCATAAGCTTTTGTTAAATATCGCCTTACGTTTTATTTACTTTTCCTTTTATGTTTGTAGCTACTTTATCCGTCCAGTTAAAAAAAGAACATTACTTATTTGTTGATATTCTGTTATTGTGGACGCTGAGACGTCCTTATAAAGTCACTCAGATTTAAGAACCTTAATAATTGTTACTAACTTGCGTTGTGTGAACTCATGTTGGATTTAGACGTGTGCGCCGACGTTAAAATGATCGGCGGCGGGCGCCGGCCTGAAATCGGCGGCGGCGGCGTGATTTCGGCGTGAAATCGGCGCGTAGGTATAAGTAATAAATAAATATTGCTGGACAATTCACACAGCATTATCTAGCCTCGAGCTAAGCAGAGCTTGTGTTATGTTATGGGTACTATACTAGATAACTGATATACATTATAATATACGAGTGTGCATTTCGAAAAATTGAAGTTTTGTAAATTCGAAGTTCATAGCCTTTTTTGGCCATTTTTTAAGTTCGTATTTGGTATTTATAGTGGCCACAAATTCGAACTATTTAATTTTTTTGTTTCGATTATTTACCCACGCAAATAAGGCACCTTACGTAGTAGCGGAACGCACGTGTGCTATAAAAGAGTGAAATGCGACCAGTATTGAAGCTGAGAGAGCTTTCTCAGCGGCTGGCTACATCAGTAACCGCCTGAGGAGCTCTCTCAGCGAAACGCTGGATGCCCTAACTTTTTTGTGGTTTATTATCAACTAACGTAAAATTTAATACATTTAATTAACTGAATGGGAGTCAGAACATTGGTTGCAAGCATTTGATTCATATAACACTGGTACTTTATTGGATCCCGTAACTTTTCGTATCGCAACAAGTCTTCGGTTGAGTGCAAGATGTTACACGCCTCATCAATGCCAATGCCAGTGCGGTATTACTGTCGAACAGCTTGATCATCACGGATTATCGTGTACTAGGGCCGCCGGTCGGATATTTCGCCATGCCAGCTGGCGACATTATCCGGCGAGTCTTTGTCATTGCTAACGTACCAGCTATTCTCAAACCGAATGGTCTGTTGCGTGACGATGGTAAGAGGCCCGACGGTATGACACTAATCCCATGGAAGTTGGGGAGGCCCATCGTGTGGGACGCTACATGCGTCGACACACTAGCGCCTTCCCATGTTCCGAGGACATTCGTGAGGGCAGGTGCGGGGGAAGATTTGGCCGAGGATCTTAAGAGGCGCAAACATGTAGGTCTCGACAGAGCCTACACATTTGCTCCCCTTGGAGTCGAGACCTCTGGTTCTTCGGGTTTCTTAAAAATTATCTGAGCGTTCAGTCGAAGCGAAACGTGCCCCGAGAGCTGGTGAGTATTTGGCGCAGCGCATCAGCATAGGCATACAGCGGGGCAATGCAGCCAGCGTCTTGGGGACGCTTCCGACTGGTATTGATTTATCTAGGGTAGAATAAACATTATCGACATAGCATCGTCATACATTGCGTACATTATAGAAGTAAAAGGATTGACTTTCAAACAATTTACGCATTCGTTGACAAAGTGACGTAATTTTTCTCTATTCTACCCTAGACAACAATCCCCGTGCCCTGCTGTAGATTGTTTGCAACAGTCTGTAGTTAGCTCATTTGTTTCAATTGTAATTATCATGATCTGTGATAATTACAAAAACGTAAAATTATAGAAGTAGGTTAACCAGTTCTCTGACAGGCTTCAGCGATACGACTCAAGCGGGCGCTCGTTGCATACGTGCAGTGTAAGCGCGTCGGTGACACTTAATGTGGTACGTAATCAAAGTATTTTCGTATGGTTTGGATTAGGTAAATCTCTTTTCCGATTCTAACTCCATGTGTAAAGGGACAGAAGAATAAAAGTTAAATTTTCTGTCTTGACTCGAAACTCCGAACGAAACTCGAACTTTCGAAATTGAGATTCCGAATTTAGAAAGCCAGTTTCGAAATTGAAAAATATTTAAAACCCTGACGTTTCGTAACCCTCACAGTGTTTGTGCCTTTGTGGTAACTTCGTAAGGTTTTGAAAATATTTAAATGCAATTTATGCAATATAAATTTAGTCTGAATCTTTCTAGTGGAATTGTCTTGATATTTGATAAATTTTATTTACATACGGTGTTATGGTTGCACGCCCCTCCAAGTCTATATCGGCACCTGTATCTGCTGATTCACAGCGGCGACTTTTGATAACGTTCGGTTAGCGGTGCCCTTTGACATCGCGGCACCCTTGACTTCATGGCGCGGCGCGGTTCCTTCTTTGACTACAACTTGGTTGTAGGTAGCAGGTTACTTACTTGTTACTTGTTTCTGGACTGGTTTCCGCAACTAGGCCACAGGTGGGCCCTTTTTGCGTGTCGGGTGGGGGCTGTTAATCTAACCACCCGATGTCCTCCAGGAAGGCCAGCAGCTCGCTGACGCCGGTGCATGCCTTCCTAGGCGTCCTCGGTGTCCCAAGGTGTTGTAATCGTTGAGAGGCAACGCTATCGCACTCTACAAGCACATGCGTGGCCGTCTCCTCTGCGTTCATGCACCCTCTGCATAGGGGGCTGTCCGTAATACCCAGATTAAATAGGTGTTTATTAAGCATGCAGTGTCCTGTGACAATACCGACGATTTGTCGGAGTTTGTCACGCTTCAGATTGAGGAGTTTTCGGGAGAATCTCGGGTTTAAAGCCGGGAAGGCCTCCTTCGACTGTCTACAATCTGGGATACTTGCCCAGTAGTCTTGGTGTTGTTTGGTTGTACGTTGACGGATCAATGAGCGGACCTGACTGAATGGTAGGGGGATAATTGGTTCGGGTCCTGTCGGTTGCCGCTCCGAACCTCTCCTTGCCAGTGCATCAGCTTCGTCATTTCCTCTCGATCCGCTGTGTCCTTTTATCCATTGTAGGGTGACTCTATTGGACTCACTTACTTGTTCTAACAGGTGGTGGCATTGTAGGGTGAGTCCTGAGTTGTGTAGGTAGCAGGTGTCGGACAATGTAATAATCAATAAAATAAGGGAGTTTTCAAAGCGTCTAAAAGAATACGTTCCACGCCGATTTCACGCCGATTGGCCGATCGGCGGCGGCGGCGTGGAAAATTTGCCGGCGGCGGCGGCGGGTCGGCGCGGCGCACACGTCTAGTTGGATTATAAATAAAATAAAATACAGTTAAGAAAAAAACCTAAGATGATGTAAGCAATTTGATATCAATCAGAATTGTTAAAAGTGGCCGTTCTTAGACCAAAGCTGTTACGTTAAGTTGTTACGGCGGAGAATCGAACATAGGTTAGTTTTATCCCAGAAAATCGTGGGCGAACCCGCGGGCAGAAGCTAGTAAAAATATATTGTAAGGAGTAGGTGCTTGAGTTGTCTCACTTGTGGTGTGGTTAAATTGGGTAATAGGTATCAGTTGATAATAGAGCTCTGAAATATAGACGCAGGTCAGGGCCTCTGGCTACACGAAACGAGTTTCTATGTGGTTTCTATGACTCTATGCTGATTGACGCAGAATTCCACTAGCTGATATTCCATCTCATCTGTCAACTCGTAGAATTGGTCTAACGTCAAACAGTAGACGCTTGCGTTCCGAATAGTTAATAGGCGCATTACAAGATAAATAAAGGAGCCTGACGCTTTGACCACCAATTTATTCAAACATATTAATAAAATAAATAGGTTTTATTCTCCTGCTATCAAAATGATTTCCCTAACCATCGTGTAATAAAATATTTAGATTTTATTATCCTGCTATCACCATGATTTCCCTAACCATCGTGTAATATCATTCTATTTCTAGAAATTGCTATCAATATGTTTTCCCCAGTTGTATCTTGTTTTGTCTTTTAACATTGCCTCATATTTAATATTATTATCATCAATAGGTCAAAGATGGCTCGAATGATCGGAACCAGACAAGACAGTGATAATTAAAATACATAGCGAGGTTAATTAAGTATGAGTCACCGGCTGTAAATTTATTTCTCTCTCACTAGAACTATCGATCTGCTTGTTGTATGTTACTTACACTGTGTTATTTGTTAGCAACAAACAAATATATTATGTTACTTTATATTACACTGCTTTATTCCCGCGGCTTCGCACGCGTTGATTCTATACAAACGTTTATAGGTGATTTCTATCCCATGGGAACTGATTTATGGGATTAGAGCGTGTGTTTGATTCCAGTAGGTACGAGTACGTCTAAGTACGGCTTTCACTCTTTGTTGATCATTTAGATAGGGATATTGCAAAATATTGGAAAGCGCGTGTCTTTGCGTGTAGTTGAAACAGAACACAGGCCATTTGTTGAGTTAGCGCTGGAAGGGACTTTAGGTTCGGACGAGATGTACCCCTACTCAAAAGTGAGTCGTCCGCGGATGAGTTTGAGATGACCATATTTACAGAATGTTACCTAAATCTATGAACACACCCGATTTATATCGATCGATTTATACTGGTACCGCAATACGGAATAGCTGGGTGCAGTAAATAAAAATCAAGGTTTCAGTACGTGATATTCTGTCAAGAGACTTTGGACCTGCCAAAGTGTGACGCAAGACCTGTCTATATTGATCGTTTCGTCTATGTATCATCGTTGCATGGTTTCTTCCACACTTTCTTTTGGCTCTGGTAAAAGTAGGTTTTGCCAACAATCAATGGAAATCATTCATACGCTCACAAGGGAAACAATTTTACAAAGTCGTTTTTCAACCATAATTTCTACTATCCAGATAATTTGCATCAGTCTGCAGATAACTCAAATGTTTCATGTGTGTACCTAGTTGATTTTTATGTTGTGTTGTGGTTAAGATTTCTCTAAAAGATACCTTTCTTACCTCCCTCTAACTAATAGAAAAAACATATACCACCGACAATATAGTACATAATATTGTTTAGTTACTGTTTGATGACGAAAAATGTCATGGTTTTTCAGAAAACTCGGAAAGGTGTCATGGCGAATCTAGCTAAGTTATTTTCACAATTAATTTTTATTACAAGTAGTGTTCTAACTAGCGTGTTATGAAATTACCTTGATAATGGATTGAATAATTACAAATTAATTTATTCAATACTAAAGTACAAGGTTGCATACAAGCACGAAGGACCGACAGATAGATATTTAGTTAGAACCTACATTTTACAATTGTCGTTTTACTGAGTCTGCCGTATTTAGCTACAATTTCACCTTATTATGCATACCCAGTAGTAGCTGTGTGGTGCCGGCTTAGAATTTGCACTACCCCAACTATTCCCGCGATTATCGTAAGAGGCGACTTAAGCACAGAATAATTCTACTCCACGAGTACTTATGGACCGGGGTGGGTAGCAGCGCCCCCTGCAGAACTATTCTACCACCTAACTGCGATCCCCAAACAGCATGTCCAGCGTGAAGATTATGAGCCTTACCCCCATGAGATAAAAGCCAATAAGGCACTTATCAGGGGGAGGCTTGCGTCCAGCAGTGGACCAATACAGGCGAGGTGAGGTGAGGCATACCCAATAGTAGCATGGAAACATATCTCCAATACAACCTCAGAGAGACTTTTAAAATATTGACTCATTATAACAGTAAGTTTCGAGATAAAATAATTATTTATAGTCATACTACCTACGTCACCCTTAAACATACAAATGACATCAACTTTTGTTCATTCATCATCCACTGAAATGAAATAAAATGTTATTATTGTACAAGTTATTGATCGCTTAAAGTACAAGGGTAAAGTATAACAATTGTAAATTCTTTTAACTGGTGAAACAAAGTATCAACCTTTCAGGTTTTAAATCGATAGTCGTGGCAAACCGTGCTATAATTTTTTTATCAGACTGGAATGGAGCATGTATGTCAAGGTCGAAGTGACCATTTATTTTGTCTACGAATTTCAATTACTTTTCTTCTTTGAAAGCTAAAGAGTTATAGATACGTTTTTAAGCGCGTGATTTTCTTTTGTGTTTTTTCATATAATTATCCAAGCTGACGTCTCAAATTCGTCCAAAACTTCCCGCCCCTCCAGTATATACTAAAAACAAAAGACAATCGCACCGGCTTGTAAAAATCATCTGCATATTATAATATTCACCCTCTACATATAGGTATTACTTCATACTTATTGGTATGTATAGCGCCGACATTCACAAAATGGAAGATAAACATATTTATTTAATTGGAGTTGTTTGGTAAACAGTACTGGCGTTACCTTCGTTTTAAAACAAAAGATGAAATTAATAAACAAATAAAATCCACAAGGCTACGATACTCAACGTCACGACATGCAGAGTATCTCAGCGTAGCCACCATCTACACTGCGCTACGACAAGCTACGACGTAGCATCGTAGCAAGTGACAATGCTACGGTACTAGTATGCCACTTGCTAGGGCTACGATGTACTACGGGTTATGGCACGTAGCAGCGTAGCAAATAGCGTAGCTTCATACTACGGTGCTACAGAACGCTACACTTTTACAAGTTGCATGTTATCGTACCGAGGATATAGCCAAACAAGAAAAGGAAAATTTTCATTTATTTATTTATTTAAAACTTTATTGCAGTGAGGTACAAAGGGTGGGCTAAATGCCGAGGCGTTCTCTACCTGCCGACTAAAACCACATGTTTTTTCAGGGGTTTAGCGTGCTAATATAAGTTTTACCTATAGATAACTCTAACTATACATACTTACCTATATTTATATATTTAAAGGTACCTAAAAACTACTAAAGCATAAAAGTATAGTTTCACTTTAACTACCAACAAGAAACATTTTATTTAAACTCAACTGTTCAGTAGGAACTGTATCTATGTTATTAAAACTCCTGGCCTAGAACTAAGTACGTCTATGTAAAATATCAGCCCAATCCGTTGTGTATTTTCGGCGTGAAGAGGTAACAAACATCAAAACCAGTCTCTCAACTTGAGAGACTAGCTAGACAGTAGAAAATAAATAAAGGGAAAACGTGCTTTAAAATTATGCTTAACAATGAAAGTCTGTGCCATGTCGTAAAGCTATTTTGAATTTTTGACCATGCTGTTTGAGTCAAGTATCTTGTAAAATCCAATTTTCCCTAAACGCTACCTATGCAAAATATTATCATACTCTGTTACATAAATCATTTGTTTACATTATTTCTCGGTATCGAATAGCGAACCTCGCGTCACCAGCAAGTGTGGAATTTCGACACCGTTCATTCAACATACTGCAACATAATCCTTGTCAGACACACAAGTATGCCAAATCGCAAACATGGACTGTGTCAGTAATTTTATTGCGATTTCAAAATGACATTTAAATCCTATCCTGATGATCATGATGCCCTACTAGAATCCTCCCGAATTTCGGCGGCGAGACTCACTGAAGACTAGCCGGGTGCGCAGGACATATGTGCACAAGTGTGCGCGCACTGGTGCACTGTATATTCCCTCACTGTCGTAATCCGATCCTGCTAATATCATAACAGCGAAAGTTTGTGACGTCTCCTTTTGACGTGACAACGTCTTATAATTCGATAGAGCCGGCTGCACGCACGAAAAAACATGACGTCATGCGGCGTTACCGCGCTCTGAGGCGTTCCATGTAAGGCTTGAAGTGCAAGCGAGAGCGCTCGACATCCGTCTCTCTCCTACTTGAGTGAGAGATGCGTCTGCGTGGACAGCTGCTATACTATAGTACATTTACATGTTTTGATCGAGTATCAAATGCTACCATTCCATCAGTATTTTCTTAAGACGTTGTCACGTTCAACTATCGTCAGTAAACCGACTTTACAGACAACCAATTTTTTTCCATACAATTTGGTGGAACTACGCATATCCCATTATGTCCAGCTGTGTACTAATATAGGCTGATGATGATGATGATGATGACGCAAATCCCCGTACAAAAAAGAGACGTCCCGGTCAGGTCTCGTTACTAACATCAAACAGACTCATCCATCAGGTCTTCGCCGCACCCATTTATTAAAACGGAAGTATAAGGACGGATCAATCAAAACTGGTGCACAATTTCACTTTGTCAGTTACTCAACTTACCTATTTAATTTTTTTTTTTCTTAAATAATGCTGGACAATTCACACAGCATTATCTAGCCCCAAGCTAAGCAGAGCTTGTGTTATGGGTACTAGATAACTGATATACATAATACAATACACTACATAGATAGATATTTTTTATTATACATAGAAAAACATCCAGAACCCCTGAACAAATATCTGCAGATCGTACAAACATTTGCCCCGATTGATAATTGATGAGATTGCCAATCTAGTGTGTTCCACCGAGTTCAGGTTATTCTGGTTATCAGTCTAACATTAAAGTCTAGCCCAGCCCGGATCTAGGACAATGCCTTTCAGTTTTATAGCATCAAATTGGGCATGTGAACGAACTTTTACTGTTTGGCAATCAATTATTATGAGAGGGTACAATAGCAATCAATTATGTGACTATAACTAGCTAGCCTGATGAAAAAAACTCGTTGGAGTCTATCCTTCTAATAAATGCGATAGATTGTGAAATCTGAATTTTTGTTACCTAGGATCTCAAAAACGACTGCACAGATCAAGATGAAATTTGGCGTACGTTTAGAGCAATGCCTAACTTAGATAACAGGCTACTTATTATACCGAAAATACGCCGCGGGCAGAAGCTTTTTTACTATAAACATTTCGAGAAAACATTATTTATTCGAGAGTAACTCTGTCTGTCTGTCTGCTACGTTTTTACGCCTAAACGGCTGAATGAATCTCAATGAAATTTGAGAGGAAGATAAATGGTATCCCGGAAACGGACTTAGGCTACCTAAAAAGCGGGTACAAAGCCGTGCTCACGGCTTTGTACCCGCTTTTTAGTTCGTTCGAATATAACTTCTAGAGAGAAAAAACAGTACTTTGCCTGACTTGATGGATTGTTTTGTCTATAGAGAACCGAGACAAATGGTATACTACGCAGAATCCTTATTGAGAGATAAATGAATACAAACGTTTTTGTTATATTTATGATTTCTTTGAAATTAGAAATTATCCAGAGTGCGAGGCTTACGCACGATAATAACAAAAACATTAGATTTAGAGCAACGCGACACCTCTCGTCAAACGAACTAAACGTAGGACGTAGTAACGGAGGACGCGGGTTCAAGTCCCGTCGAAAATTTTTGCGATATTATTTGATTTCTTAGAAATTATAAATGAATACCGTTTCTTTTATTTGAAATCTATATATCATTCAGAATGTTCTCGTACAGACGTCCAGACGAGACAAAATGACAATACCCTATTTCTCCTGGGGAGTTTTAAAGGCTTAATCAGGTATTCACCCATAGTTAGATGATTTGGTATCCTTCGATGAATAATATGTCTACTTAAGTAGACACAGAAAATTCCAATCAAATAATAGAACTCCACCGGGGGCGGGCAGCAGCGCCCCCTGCAGAACAATTCTACCACCGAACTGTGATCCCCAACCCGCATGCCCATCGTGGGGATTACCTATCTGCATTACCCTCATGAGATAAAAGCCAATAAGGCGCTTATTAGGGGGCCTGCGTCCAGCAGTGGACCAATACAGGCGGTTGAGGTTGAGGTTACTGCTTGTGAAGATACCCACTTATTAATCTTCACTGTTTTTTTCACTTACAAATGCTACCTTAGCAATGAATAATAAATCAAAGATCATTATTATTTATCTTTATTAGTTATCATATCATTATAATAAAGATTTGATCATTATAATAAAGATTTGATTTTTTCTCAGATAGAAATCACAATGCAGAATGTTATGTCTATCGTGGAATGAGGCAATAAATTAAAAATACGGTAGATACCTACGACTGTAGAAGATATACAGCAGTGTAAACCTACCTCAGTATAATTGAAAAGATAAGAAGACTATTGAATTACCAATCTGTCTATGTTTATTACTATTTTCTAACTTCTATCGGACTAGGTAATTTACGTATGTAATATTTACTAGCTCGTTTCTATGGAACCGTTTAAAGGTGATTTCCATTACATGGGAACTGATTTATGGGATAAAAAGTAGAGCGTTCGTTTGATTCCAGGATTAGAATTACCTGTATGCAAAATTTCATCCCGTTTAGTAGTTTTGGGGGTAACAAACATTCACCAAAACTTTCGCATTTATAATATTAGTGTGATTTGATTACCTATCTATGTCAGACTGTTCATGCCAAATTCTTCTCACAAAAAAAACATACAGTCGATTTGAGTACCTCTCCTTTTAAATTCAGTTAAAAATTTGTAAATGGCTTATTTATTAACGAAGTACCTGAAACAATTGGTGAGATATTTTGCCTATCGTCTTTTGTAACATCACTGTCAAAATATTCGGCACGATAATAACGATGATATTAACTCAGTAATTAATTACTTAAATACATGTACTTATCGTTTAATTACAAAGAGATACTCACCAGCTCTCGGGTCACCGGTCGACCAGTATGTGAGACGCTCAGATAAATTTTTAGGTAATTTTTTCAAGAATTTACATGTCAGTGGTATTTTACGTCAGTAACTTACTATTGTTACTACTAACTATAGTAAGTTACTGACGTAAAATCAATAATATCTAATAATACCTACTTCGTAATAATAGATATTCTCGGTAGGTAATGATAACCCTTGCTGCAGCCGCAAAAGGAAACCATTTTATTGAGGATATGTCTGTCTTTGCCTATCCTATAAAAATATATTTAATCGTATACTGATTGACCAAATCGGTACGATAGTTTAATACGATGAGTTATTGACCTTGTAAGGTTGATTATAACAGAAATAGATATTTAGATATTTGTATACATATTATGAGCCTACTAATTTGCTAATGAAAGCTGTTGCAGTGGTCCTATAGGTCACTGCAACAGCTTTCTAGATATGCGTGTTGCGTGTTAGGTAATGAATTAAGTTGATTTTGTTCGAGTTTCTAAGATTACCTAGATGTTGTTTTGTTTAAGTCAACAGGGCGTCGTAATCGCATGTGTGACAAAGCCTTAAGAATAAAAAATACCTTACCACAGTGTTCATTCATAAAGTTCAATAGCAAAAAGCGCTGGTAATAAATTATGACCGCTTCTAGGTACCTCGTAGAATTGATAAAGCCGATTATGAATTTCTTATAAACTTGCTAATCGTAATAATGATATTATTACACATATGAATGATAGTTCATATTAATTAAATAAGTGCGATTAAGATCCCAAAGTATTAAGAAATTCAGGTACCTACCTAGTACTCAATTTATTCGTAGCCAAGCCAATGTACAGATTCTATGCGCTTAGAATAACGTAAAATTACTAAGAAACAGGTATTTTTTTCGAGGAAAAATCATGGGCCGATAGTTATGTACCCATTGCAAAAATAATACTGTTGATATTTTGGTTAAATTAGCTTATAGAGAGCACAGATCAGATAGATAAGATAATCCGATGCCAAAAAAGATCACATTAGTATCACTGTTACATAGTCGACGCGAACAGTGAACCGAAAATACCTATATCAAGTTTTGTTAACAATCACTCAATAGGTTATGTTCTTATGATGTAATACTCACTTTCCCATAAAATAGTCCGATATCTGGCTAACTTTCCAGAATATTTGAAACAGCAGCATCAAAACCGTGTGGTTGATCCATGTGTACAATTTGACACAGCTCTCCATTGCGCTCGAGTCGATCTCTCGCTCCCACACCAGCTTCGAACACGATACTTCACTCATCCGTCACTTTGCAATTCAGAATAATATAAAACACTGTAACAACTTTTTAATGTGAAGTTTTGGTATCGCTACGTGCGAAAATAGCACGGGAATGATGTGATACGTAGTGCTGTGGTAATTTAGTTAGACGCGGTCGTTCAGGGCGCTGCTACACGCAAACTGACTTGTGGATTGTTGGATATGCTATGCCCCTGAGTTCTACACGGCCGCAGTAGGTACTTACTATAGCGATACCGATAGTACCGACACGGATGACGAAAGATGACTCAGTAGCGTTTTGTGTTTGTTTCTTTGCATTGCGATGGGATACTAGTTTGAGGGAGAATGTAACAGGGCATTTTTTGTAGATTGAGAGGACAATACGTGGGTTCATTACCTGCTTTTGTGGGTAGCGTGTGGTGGGGTGGAATAGGTAGACAGTGGGGGTCGCTAATTTCATAATACATATTACCAAATAGGTAGACTACCAATATATAACTACATACTAGCTGTCGCCCGCGGCTTCGCACGCGTTGTTTCTATGAAACGTTAAAAGGTGATTTTTATCCCATGGGAACTGATTTATGGGATAATAATAGTCTATGTTTGATTCCAGGATTATAATTATCTGTATACAAAATTTCAGCCCGATCCGTTCAGTAGTTTTGGCGTGAAGAGGTAACAAACATCCATCCATCCATCCAAACTTTCGCATTTATAATATTACCTAGTGTGATACCTAAAGACAATAACGAGGTATAAAAATGATTACATAAGTAGGTACTTTTTTTTAACTCGTAACTGTAGTACCTTTATTCACAAAGAAAATTACACTCGTTTTTACAATTGAAACAATTGAGCTAACTGCAGACTATTGCAAACAATCTACGACTATCATAAGTAGTTATATAAAAAGTTTAGTAAAATGTAAAATATTAGTGAGATTCCAGCGGGGTAATGCAGCCCGCGTCTTGGGGACGCTTCCGACTGGTATTGATATCCATATTATCCACGGATCAGTTCAGTTACCTGTAGATTGTTTGCATAAGTCTGCAGTTAGCTCAATTGTTTCAATTGTAAATACTAGTTCTAATTTATGTCTATTATTTGATTGTAATTTTCTTTGTGAATTAAATACGGATTCCCTATAATAGATAGGTTATAGGCTTTTGTATCTTTGAAAGATGATTTAGTCAACATTCTGCATAGGGAATCTAATCTAATCCAATCTACTGGTACTAAAAATTTCATTCGAAAGTAACTCTGTCCGTTTGTCTGTCTGTCTGTCACCTTTTACGCCTAAACGGCTGAACAGATCTTATTGAAATTTGGCAAGGAGGTAGACGGTATTCCATGAAAATACCTACATAGGCTACTTTTTTCCCGATTAGTTGGGTGCGAGGCTGCGGGTAGAAGCTAGTTTTATACAGGGTGCCATGGAAAGGTGTACTAAGCCTCAACCTCAACAGCCTGTATTGGTCCACTGCTGGACGCAGGCCTGCCCTGATAAGCGCCTTGTTGGCTTTTATCTCATGGGGATAGTGCCCATAATCCCCACGCTGGGTATGCGGGTTGGGGATCGCAGTTCGGTGGTAGAATTGTTCTGCAGGGGGCGCTGCTGCCCGCCCCGGTGGATATCCCTTAGTCGCCTCTTACGACACCCGCGGGAAGAGTTGGAGTGGTGCAAATTCAGAGCCGGCACCACACCCCTTTCGGCTTACCACGCCCTTATCGTGGCACCCTGGAAAAACCAACCTTATCCTAAACATAAGTAGGCATGCTAGTTAGCCATTACTGGCATGCCTTATGTTTAGTTTAGTTAATAGAACTTGCCGGTTTTATTAATATCCAATTCGAACCAAATTAAATAATTCACGGAAACCTATTGGAATGCGCAACAATTTAATGGCTTTCAGCACGTTTCAGAATTCGATCGTTTCGCTGAAGACGTATATTTTGTAGATCGAAAATCAGTTTCAGTTAGCCTACGGTAGTTAATATTTATATTCCTTAGGAGAAAGTTTGTCAAGTTGTGAGATGGTTGGGCGAAGACAAAAAAAAATGCATTTATGTAGTTGACCTGGGCGTACTCGGGAAAGGAAAATCGAAGTTTTGTGATTCGTTTTCGTGCAAACAAAACCAACTCTTAGGTCGCTTGCATAAGATGAGCGTTTGCTTAAAAACGAATAAATACTTCGATTTCGTTTATACGAGTACGGTCCCAAGACGAAACGCTTATGAAGAGCAGAACTTTATATAGTATTGGAAAGAAAGCATGAAAGATTTTTTTTAACTAAATGGGATAGTTCCAAGATAATTCCCACTTACCGTGTGGATTAACCAACACTAATTCTTTATTCATTTACTCTAATGTTAATGACATTAATTATTTAGCAGTTTTGGCGTTGTCTTCGTCCAAATATCTTCACAACAACACAAACTTTCGCCTTTATATGTTCTACAGGTATCCTACTTCCTACTATCCTACTAATATGCGAAAAATTGTGAAATCTGAATTTTTGTTACTTACCTAAGAAGATGAAATTTGGTGTATGCTTAGAGCAAAGCCTAACTTAGATACTCCTGTCGTCTGTTGTTTGCCTCAGTGAGGCAACTTTCTTACGTCATATGATCAGTTGTGTCCAAAATGGCGGCACATGCCCATCTGAGTAACCACATGGTGGTTAGCAACAGACAGGGTTTGGCGAACTTATAAATCATTATTTCACTGAATTTTTGTATTTGAAGCCTAATCTTCCTATGAACATGATGAAATAACCATTTCCTATGAACCTGATGAAATAACCTACTTAATAACCTAACTTTTGAGTACACTCAAATTTGTGTCAGGTTAAAAACCACAATGTGGCGAACTTGAGGCGATCAACTGATCGGCTCAGATCTGTGGCTCGCCTCACTGAGGCGATCAACTGACGTCACATGTGCCGCCATCTTGGACACAAACGATGACAGGCTAATAGGCTATTTATTATACCGATAATACGCGTGCGAAGCCGCGGGCAGAAGCTAGTCCTATTAATATTATAAAGGCGAAAGTTTGTGAAATGTGAATTTTTGTCACCTGAGATCTCCAAAACTACTAAACAGATCAAGACTAAATTTTGCGTACGTTTAGTACAAAGCCTAACTTAGATAATAGGCTACTCATTATACCGAAAATACTCGTGCGGAGCCACGGGCAGAAGCTAGTAATTTATATAGCAGATAAGAGGTTTTGCGCAAATGGTAAGTCATTACTCATTAGCTATGAACCCATGCTAAAACAATCTACGAATGAATTGTCGTCTAGAGTCTAATAACATTATGATTTTTTTTTACTTAAATCAAAATTATGTCGATAATCTCCAAAACTACAATTGATTCAAAGTTTTTTTTTAACGAATGGCTTATAATGTGCGAGAAAATTCTTATCTGTTACTGTCTTATCTTATCTGTTTCTTGTTAAACCTAGAAAATAGTAAAAAGCCGATTTTTTTTCCGAGAGTCACCTATCAATATAATAAAGTTCGACATATAGGTACATAATTATGTGAATTTCCTTTAGTTCCCCTTTTCATAAAATAATTTTCAATGGCGGATGACTTGAGAATATTCCTTTATACTGTCCATAAAGTATTTAATTTATAAACAGATTGTAGAATAAATTCAATTTAAAGCTACCAACCCACATAAATCTACTTTATTGGCGACGTCGCCCGTCCAATAATAAGTTTGAGATCACCCCACTCTGTGTTTATTTCAAGAAGTTTAAAAATATGTAATGAAAATGACCAGAATAACAACTTGGATTTTAATTTTTATTGCTCGGCAGTAGGTACTGTAAAAGATAATGGGTCAACGTTGTTTTTGTTGGCTTGAAAGGCACTACCTATAATAATAATTTCCTAGGCGAATTTCGACCACGGGGCGGCCAGTCTCATCGGAGACACGGTAATAATATTACCGTGTCGGAGACTAGGCAGATGCGCAGAACATATTCTAATGCACAAGTGTGTACGCAAACAAAGGTGCACTCTCTATTCCCCCACTCTAAGGCACTATGGGAACTGAGATGAAGTAAAAGAAGATCAAAAGTGTATTGTCCTTTTTAAAATTAATTAGGATAATAGTGCAAGGAATCTTACTTTCCGATGCGTGAAAGGAAGTTGCTTGTCTGTCTGTCCCAGCGTAGCTCTCATATAAACTGGTTTAAATTAAGATATTATACCCTGTTATTAATATGAACTCCGAAAACTGTCTGTGTCAGTTTTCAGAGTTCAGAAGGGCGAGTCTATTTGACGTTGGAATTCCATTTTTATCTGGATTTTATTCTAAGGATTTAATTTTAGAAATAATAAGATTTAGAAATTTTAATATATTAATTTTCTTTTTAAATGAAATAAAATGATAGTGTTTATTTGCATAAATATAGGTTAGCAATGATGGTCTTAAAAATAGAGTATCACTATATTTGACTTGATAGTCGTGCATGTTAAGTAGAATTTAGATACATTGAAGCTTATTACATAATTCAAGGTTCACTTTAACAATATTTAAAAAGTTATATCGAACGTTAAGCTTAAAATTACAACCGTCAAAAGGAATATTTGTCAGAGAAATTAGATTAAATTATATTTAGTACATATCAAACATTCAGCGAGGTAATGCTGCAAGCATTATGGGCACCTTTGCACCGGGAATGGTCAGGGGCGGGTTATTTAATGACTAGTTTTTAATTGTGTATTTAATTTAATACATAATGTAGACCTTTATGACTTTACCTAAAATACCTAAAATAAATTTTCTTTTCTTTCAAACATTTTTGTTTTTTTATGTCATTTATGTAAATTTAAATTTCAAATAATTAGTTAAAGTATAAAAACAGTTATCACAAAGCCAATTATATATTTTGCGATTAAATTCATTATCTGTCAGTTCTCTCATGTCAGGTGGAAGTTTGTTATATAACTGTATGGCCATTGAGTAACAGTTCTTTTTACACAGCTCTAGTCTAAATTGAGGCACCTTAAGCGGTTTTTGCACTATTCTTCTTCTGTATTTAGACTTTTCATTCCTCTTAAACAGCATATTATTTCTGACAAACTTTAGCATCTCGAAGATATAGAGTAATGGGAAAGTTAATAGTTTATGCTTCATAAATAAAAATCTACAAGAGTCTCTCCGCTTAATGCCATAATATAGCCCGAATAAACTTTTTCTGCCCAACAAAAACTCTCTGAGCATTCGTTGAGTTGCCCCATATTATAACGCCATATCTCAAGACAGAGCAAACATGGCTATGGTAAACTGTAAGTGCGGTTTCAGTGTTAGAGTTCAGTGTTATCCTTTATTCTTCTCAGTGCTAAAATAAATTTATTAATTTTCTTACACACATTATCTATTTGTTTCTTCCAATTTAAATATCTATCTATCTATCTATCTAATGCCTAAAAATTTTATGTCAAATACTTGCTCAGTGTCATTGTTACTGTAATTTATGTCAATTTTTTCCTAATATTATTTTTATATGTCGTTGGTATCATGAATTTAGTTTGTGTTGTGTTGATTTTTAAGTTATTATTATCTAGCCATTCGTTAACGTCATTTAGAGATTTGTTCCATACACTCATAGCATTTACAATATATTTTTCCTTTGTCAATATTGTAGTATCATCAGCAAACATGATTGTGTACTGGTCAGTTGCGCTTGGTAACTCATTAATATAAATAATAAATAGTATGGGGCCCAGAACACTGCCCGTTATTTCGGTACATTGCTTTCGTCCCCTAAGATAACTTTCGAACCAAAAGTATGCAGGACCCCTGATGCCATAGCATTCTCATACAGTCGTGGCAAACCATGTCGATTATATATTGTATGGAAAAAGGAGACACCACGACCACGTTTCGTTACTACAGTCAATCAAATAGACTCACCCACCAGGATAGATACGTACGTGAGGTGTTTTATTCCACAGATTCCACCATTACTTTTCAATACCTGAACATATTATGTCGATGTTATGTTAGTATCCTTAATCATATATTGCCAGTGTCACCCGAGTCTCGAGTGATACTGGCTTATATTATGTATTGAAATATGTAAATCACAAATCTGCTTATTCAGTTTAGTAATCACTAAGTAATTTCGAAAACCTATCGTTATTGTGCCGCTTTTAGAAACATATCATTTATTGCGCCTTATGCATCGCATCACATACAGATACCTACCCAACTTATTTACGTTGTATCTCAGATCTCTCACGAGACTAGAAATTAGCAGACTGCTAATCAGTCGGTTTCCTTCGTAAACATTTGTTTACCACTATGTTAACAAGTAACTAATCAGATGACTCCATTGGAACAGAGGATGACGAACTCTGCAAGGAATTGATGTGCTGTGTAACATCTATACAAATATGAACCTAGAAAAAAAAAGTTTTAACCATAGCAGAGTTGGGTTGTTTGGAAAATTCGAACGTCGATTTTGTATTTGAATGTTGAATTCTTTAAAAAGAGAATTCCAAATTCAACTTTGCCAAGATATGTGTTTTGGTTTCGCGATAATTCAATATTATCTGAGGTAAAATCAGTCTAAAAGATGTTTTTCCATCTTCTAGGATCTTGAAAAATTTGGTGTTGACTCTGTTGACTTTCCTGACAACGGATGCTGATTAAATTCCAAAGATCTAAGTAAAAAAGTTCAATTCGATCTATCTGTAGTACCTACCTACCTACTACCCACATGCTATTATGTTTAAAATCACACACGCGATATCTACCATGATTTGTGTTGTTTTGAGCATTCTTTTACTTTAACGTTTTTGTTATTATAGTGCGTAAGCCTCGCACTCTGGATAATTTCTAATTTCTAAAAAAATTTTTCGATATTGTTTGATTCTTTTACTTACTGATTCATAAATTAATCAAAATACAAATCATAATAAAAATCCCGTTACATAATGCTCTTCGTGATTTGTCAAATTATCCGGCATGCTTGCCTTGGTTCATTAATTAAATTTTATGCCTGTAGTAGTACCTAAGTACTATGAAAACTGGAGGTCACAAAGAGTTTCCTTGTCTGACGCCGCTGCCGCTTCGATGAAGTCATTCGTAAGTCTAGCTAAATACCTGACGTGTTTGTTTACACTGTGGCATTATGTGCATTCTTCAGGTGCCAAGCAATCGTGATCCTTGCACGTTATGTAACGCACTTGCGGTTGAACCGCGCGGTTTTACGGACCGCCCGGTTATCCCGCCAGTGCGTATAAAACTCAGAGGCAATATGCACCTTGCAATGAAAAGACTCAAAGCGCGTATAGAAGATTTTGAAAGTATATTTTTAAAAGTATAGACCGCAATAATTAAGAGTCTCCTCTGAACAAATTTCCGGTTCCGGAAAGTTGACCTTTTGGCCTCATCCCTTTCACTTCTCCATAAATTAGGTTCATTCTTATTCTATAAATATTTACCGGGGCTTTCTAGGCCTACTTATAATTAAGTAGGCACATACCTATTTGATGTATATGTAGCTCAAATAAATCAGAAACTGCGAAGATGTGTTTGTCATCATCAATCAGAAAACGACAAAAATAATTAACGAATAGGGCTGAAACTTTGTAGCATGAAATTCTGGACCTAGAATACCTAATATAAATAGACTTAATACCAACCTACATAATATAGAAACGCGTGCAAATCTACTGAAAAGTTTTAAAGAGAACAGCGTCTAATAAAAAAAATATGTCATGTTGCTGCGTTGGTCGAACGAAACAAACTTATTCCGTCTCCGAATAAACCCACTCAAGGGGAAACTCTGAGTGCGTTCGGTGCTCGTGTACTCGGCAATGCCATAGTATCATAATTCAGCATTTCAACTCGTGTTATTGCCTCATCAGTACTTGTACCAAACGGGGTAAGGCAGGTTTTACCTTCCATCTTGGGACCAAAATGTCAGAAATAAATGACAGGCCGTGCGCCTTAGACACAATGGCGTCGAAAATCTCAAATCGACTGCCAAAAAAAAAATTACGTCCACAGATAATAAGATGTTTTTCGTTCATTAAGTAGAAAATATATCAAAGAACCTAACTCATTAAACTTCTTTATAGGAAAGTAGCCTCTAAACATGTAAAATAAGGTCCATAATCAAATGCAGGAGAGCGGTAGCCGGCTACCGCTTGGGGTTTGAGGGGCAAGTATACCAGCAAGGTATCCAACCTTGCTGGTTGGACAGTAGGCACAGACATAGTGTTGTCTTTTCTCCACTTCCTGGGTTATTTTCATCATGACCATTTGGACTATTTACACGAGTATCCAAAAGAATCAAAACAAGAATTCCGTAGACTACCTTTCTCTTGACTGGCAGATCTTAAAATATCCTTGCAAATGCTAGCGTTCTCTATCTACAGTTCCTACACTAGGTGTATCGTGCTCATTGATTTCCAGTAGGTTAGGTAGGCAGTACCTATTCTTCATTCTATTCGTATTGCATAGTAATATACCAATGGATTGCAATCTCTTTCGTCGTAATAGCAGATATTACGACCAATGAGCTAAACTAGGAGTCATTTGCGCACGATGGAATGTGAATTTTGACCCATTAAAGTTCTTAACTACACATACCAATCAGAATTTATAAATTTTCTGTTGGCCTTGCTAAATTTAGGAAAAATTTTGAAATTCATTATGCTTCGTTTCTCTCTGATCATTCGAATGTACATATCTTTCTATTGGATTTGGAAACGTCATTCGTGTTCAAATCCAAAGCATTTTTAGCTTATCGTAGGCATTTATATATTGTCACAGGTCCTTTTGTTTACCAAAGATTACGAAATGAAATGGCTGACTTTTAGGAACTTCGGATAAAGCCGGTTTGCAAATGAAGGGTCCAAAAAACAAACTGTTATCAGCTGAGTCAGGGCTGAGAACATCGCAAATATGACGTCACCCCTTCAGCCTTCGGAAAACGTGACTGGCTCAAGATGGTTAGGCAGGTTTTGTTCGTGGCAGATTGTTTTGCGTTCCTTTTATTCGCATTAATTAATATGTGTTTTTGTTTCGTAAGTACCTTGGCACAAAACTTTATTCACAAAGAAAATTACACTAGTATTTACAATTGAAACAACTGAGCTAAATGCAGACTGTTGCAAATAATTTGTGATGTTGTTAAATCTGTTTAGAGCTTTACAGGTAGCTCGAGATTTAGTTAGTGGATGTTTCTGTCCGTCTCCTGGTAGGATCTTTTAGTCATCTTGACTTTAGCCAAGTTTACGTGTGATGAAACCTAAATCAATGAAAAAAGAGACATTCTAAACAACACAAGCAAGGGAAAAAAGGTGATGGTACCTACTCAAGTAGATCTTTGAACTCATGACATGACCCTGTGACGAAAAACATAGCTTTGGTGGGTGAGTACCTGCCTTTTCAAGTCATAAAAAGACAATCTAGGTTGATAGCAGTCCTACTTTCACGTGGCTAATTTGTTAGGCTTTGTGAGAATTACGGCTCCACCTTTTTTATAGCAGTCGTCTGGCACAAAAAGCTACATAGTACCTTTTACCTATCTAGGGTAAAGTCCGGATTGACGCCCAGGAAGGATGCCTGAAAAACCAACTTCTAAAAATCGTATTCATGGCTTTGATAGGCTAAAATTAACTTATCTACACTGAACCAAAGTATAATGTCTAATAATTAACTGAACATTATTTAAACTGTCAATAGTTGATTGCAGTTTTCAAAGTTCGTTTCGGTTTTTTGGCAGTGGGGCGCGCGACTGAGGCGACTGAGGAATCTTTATTTTACCCTATGTACAGTTGCTATATACTTATAGGCTGATAATGATGACGATTTTGATGATGATCGTTGCAAAAGACCTTGCACTCATAGCCAAATGGCGTCACACCGTCCGAGGGGTCAAGCGATATGAACCACCAAGGTCTACCAGGACCCGCGCACCGATTGCACTGACAGAAACAGCATGACAGGATAAACGATTGTTGAGTTTTTTCTTCCTCTGAATTGCTGACCAGGGATTGGTTTATTGACATTGAGATATTTTTAATGACGTTTGCATGATTCATAAATACAAGTGACACATCATCATCTAGCACCAAACTAAGCAGAGCTTGTGATCAGGGTGCTAGCTATACTGTTAAAGAATTACATAAATATGTATATACATAATTTTTATACCTATTCGTCTGCTACGTCATAGATAAAATTGTGAGTAAGTGGTACCTAAGTGACAATTTGTCATCAATGGATGTGTTATAGCCGTCGATCTAAGTAAAAAAGTGGAGATGAGGTACTAGCTTCTTGAAAGTGGAAGGCTCAAATTAGGCGCAATCAGGTCCACCCGCCTCAGTCACAGTCGTGTTACGCGTGCTTGCTACGACATAATTTGGAGTAATTTATTGACTAAAAGACTAGTTTGTTCATTATAAATATTGCACAAGATTGCAAATTTAGGTAACAGTGAGCGAGTGTTTGCGTGTTGACGACAGACCAGTTGAGTAAGTGTTGGGAGAACATACCATATCTACAGGTTTTACTTAGATCTATGGTTATGGCTGCATCCGTTCATAAAGCACAAAGAGAAGGGCGAGTAAGGCAATGCTAGACTGACAGCGATGATGGTCCTACAGAAATGACAGACGATAATTAAGGCGCTAACTCGACGCAGACAACTAGTTACCAAGCAGTTGTGTAGATGGAAATAAAATTCCGTCCATGTAACTGGTTGTCTCCGGAAAATTTCTTCCACGTGGAGAACCAGTTGTCATGTTTGGTTGTCTGGGCGGAACAAACCAAGTCAGCGCCATGTTACTTTACACGTTGTATTATTGCTCACCATCGTGGCCAAAAAGGGCAACTTCGCATCTCTGCCTACACTTACACTATACAAAATAAAACTTTGAAAGAGGCATTAAAAATAAGCTTATAATAGGTTATCATCACAAACTGCAAAATCGATTTTTAAAAATTCCTTCGTTTAACATAGTATTAAGATAAAAATAGGTGGTGGCGCTGATTTGGGTCGGGTTAGCGCCTTAATAAAATTTCCTGGTGTGGTGACGTTTGAGGAAGGGCCGCTGGTCAGCGACGCATGTCCCTTTTGGGGCAGCAGTAAAATAAAAAATAAAATAAAATTTATTCAAAGCAACTCGACAATACATAAGTGCACAGTAGGTGGAACCAGTAAAATAATATTAATCATTTATTGTATTTTATCGTCTGGCATTATTTGACATTATTGACGACCTCTGTGGCGCAGCGGGCGAAGGTCTGCCTGCGACGCAGGAGGTTGCGGGTTCGATTCCCGCCTCGGGAGAAATGTTTGTACGATCTGCAGACATTTGTCCAGGGCGTTCTGAATTTTTTCTATGTATAATAAAAAAATATCTATTTAGGTATGTACCTAGTGTATGTTGTAATAAGTATATCAGTTATCTAGTACCTACCCATAACACAAGCTCTGCTTAGCTTGGGCACAGCTTGGGGCTAGATAATGCTGTGTGAATTGTCCAGCATTTTTTTTTATTATTTATTTGCAAAACTGTATGTGGTACAATAGTTTTTAAAACTATTATTACTTATAGAAATACTGCATCAAGAAATACTACCTCGTCAAGGCATGCAATTTTTTTCCAAAGTACTTACCTACAGATTCACGACCTCAGTGGACGGGCGAAGGTCCGCCTGCGACGCATGAGGTTGCGGGTTCGATTCCCGCCTCGGTATAAATGTTCGTACGATCTGCAGATAGGATGTTAGGTTCTCAAAAACGCATGAAAGTCACGTGATGAGAAGTTATGCACAATGAAATAATCAACTATCATTATCAGCTCCAACTCAACTGAGTTTTCCGGTGCAAGTTGAGTGCGTGAGTACCTACTGTACTGTCCCAGCATGGGCATAGGTACTTTATCACAGATTAGATAATCCTAGCGGACAGGTTGGTTGGTACAGTAGCGTTCATCGTTAGGTAAACCCCTGGCGGGTTCCATCCATCCAAGTCTCGTACCCAGAGGCAAAATCTCGAGACGACCTCTGTGGCGCAGCGGGCGAAGGTCTGCCTGCGACGCAGGAGGTTGCGGGTTCGATTCCCGCCTCGGAACAATTGTTTGTACGATCTGCAGACATTTGTTCAGGGCGTTCTGGATGTTTTCTATGTATAATAAAAAATATCTATCTATGTAGTGTATTGTATTAAGTATATCAGTTATCTAGTACCCATAACACAAGCTCTGCTTAGCTTGGGGCTAGATAATGCTGTGTGAATTGTCCAGCATTATTTATTTATTTATTATTTATTATATTTATTAAAATCGTAAACGAAACGTAAAATGGGGAAACCGCTTTGTTCACTCCATGTTCACTCACATTGACCATCCAGCCATGCAGCCATAAAAATTTGTGTAATTCGATTTGTCCCATCCATGGAATAGGAATGTTAAATACCCAGTGTCCCATCCATGGATCCATTGAGAATACCGTAATCACTCTGCGGGTATTATTAGTTTTGGTTTAAGGCCACTCCTCGGTAACTTGTCCAATACGGTTAAAAAGATAGATAAAAGATTTATTTGACACTGCAGCACATAATATAAAACGATTACAATAATTAAGGCACATCTTAACATAACACAGAGAATATTAGTTTTTTGATGGTACAAAACTTGAGAATAATAAATAATAGTAAATAATTTAGGAAGTAGGTAGGTACATTTTTTAGAAATTGTGTGTGTGCTGCAGCCTGTCAAAAAGGCAATAGCTCAGCTAAAAGCTTTGCTCGAAGAGCAAAACACTGATTTTCAGTATTAGGTACCCTTAGAGGCGACCAAAAGAACGAAACACTAATAAAACATAATGTGTGATTGCATGCATTATTATGTATTTAAGTCATGTTGGAACGGTTCTCACCGTTTTAAATATTTCTCTAAAAGGATTATATTCAAAGTAATGAAACGAATAACGAAATTTAACCAATATCATATCAATTTATATGACCAATAAGGTTGAAATTCTATTGGAAAAATATTAATTAAGCTCCAATTTTTCCGAAAGGCGCTTTACAAAAATGTGTTTTTTTTTGGGTTTTATAATTATTGTATTGAATTTTATAATAATTACAAAAACCTTTATAGTTTTATGGGAAGATTTTAATGAAGTAGTAGTTTTAATATTATCTTTCCTGTTTACTGTGAGGGTTAAAACCATAGAAATCTAAATAACAGTGACTTGTTATTTAGATTTCTATGGTTAAAACCCTGCACAATTTTTTTGTATTTTTTACATTAATTTATTATAAAACTACTTTATAAAAAATATTGTAAGCGAAATATTTTATTTTATAGATCAGATATTGGTCATAACATGTGATTTGTTTCAGTACTTATATTAGATAAGTTTTAGAGAAATCTTTAAACCAGTGAGGACAGATTATGCAATTAACTGGGAAGCCCTTGTAATTCTTAGTAAGTATTAAATTACAATTCTAAAGAACAGACGTAACAACCTCTATGACGCAGCAGGCGACGACGGTCCGCCTGTTGCGGGTTCGATTCTCGCCTCGGGACAAATGTTTGTACGATCTGCAGATATTTGTTCAGGGTGTTCTGGATATATTTCTATGTATAAAAAAATATATATCTGTGTATTGTATTACCTATGTATATCAGTTATCAAGTACCCATAATACAAGCTTTGCTTAGCTTGGGGCTAGATAATGCTGTGTGAATTGTCCAGCATTATTTATTATTATTATTCTGTGAGTATCAATAGAAATTGACTTCAAACAGGGGTTACCCAACGATGAACGACACTGTACCTTCTCGGGTGCTCATAATAATGTGAGAATTGTAATATTACACAATGTAGATAATGTGTGTGTAACCTATCGTTCTTTGTTTCCGACCTGTGTGTCATAGAACGCGTGCTGGCAGCACAGGTGGTGGCCTAAAGGTCGTAGCACACGTATCAACTCGGAAAGGGATCGTCACCGTATCAACTCGAGCTGTTCAGTATTAGTTATATGAAACTCCCTACTGCAACGCACACTAATCGGAATCGTACTAGGTTACGGCTCTCCGTACCCTAGCTTACGGCTCTCCGTACCCTAGGTTACGGCTCTCCGTACCCTAGCTTACGGCTCTCCGTACCCTAGCTTACGTCTCTTCGTCGACGCCCCTCCCGGGGTCTGCGTTACCGAACTAACCGCCGTCTGCGTTGCCGAAACTAGCCGTCAACCAGTGCGCTTGGCGAGCCGTAAGCGCGGCGTCGCTCGCGTCGCCTAGCCGTAGCCGAGTCTGAATGATCCGCTTTGGTTTCGTGCTTACGTTAGGTTTACGACTGTTGGACGGCGGTGACGCGAAAGGCGATCGATACGTTATAAAGGCGGTTACGATCCCTTTCCGAGTTGATACGTGTACCCTTAACCTTAAAGTGTAAACCACACTGCGAGTCTGCGAGCATAGCGCGGACATGTTCGAAAAATTACGCGTGCGCGTGCTGCGCTTACGCGCTTTCAGTATGAACTTAAACTAATATTCTAAGGCAAGGCGCCTTTAGTATGCGTGCAGTAGGTATATTGGGTTCATACTGAAGGTGCTGAAGGCGCATTGCCAATAATTTCTGATTGTTTGATTTTGAATAAAAATCACGATAGTGCACTGTTTCGCACTTAAATTGATCGAGATCAAAACTTGATTTTTGCTCATTTTCCTATCGCCTTATTGCGTTTGTGTGAAAAGAATAGGTTTTCACACAAATGCAATATGGCGAGCATTGCGCCCTGTTATTAAATCAGCTTATCTGTCTGTCTGTCTTAGTTACTATCTAGCTTAGTTGTTTTGCGTCAAAGAAAGAATAAAGACATATAAATAAACAAACGTAGCAGTTAACAGCGGGAAATAAATGGAATTACCTTATCCAGCTAATAAATGGATTTACTTCTCTGAGACTTGTACCTAAGCGGGATTTCTTTTTCCAAGGTAAACGTTGATTGTCCGGAAGAAGTGTTTAACTTCCTAACTTCATGAGCAGTGATAGGAATAGGTAGTGCAATTTAACGGGACTTCATGCACTTGCCGCCGGATTGGTATTTACTTCAAGTTAGACCAAAAATATACCAAAAATTTTTTCGGCATCACGAAGGCAGCGATAAGATAGGAAGGGATCATAAAGGCAATTAATTTTATTATTAAGTTAAAAGTCAAGACGTCGTCGTACATGGCCACCTACTCAAAATTGTTTCTGAGTATTACTTACCTTGGGCAAATTCTGGAGTTAGGTCAAAGTAATTTTGAGAAAGAGGCAAAGAGCTGTTAGGCCGGGCAGCGTTTGGAAAACTACGTCGAGTCTTCTCGTCATCCATACCAAAATGCTTTAAAACTAAACTTTTCAATGAGTGCGTCCTACCCGTCATAACCGTGGACGTGGACACTCACGGTAGGACTGGTCCACCAGTTCAAAGTCGCTCAGTGAGCTATGGAAAGAGCTATGCTCGGAGTCTCTCGGAAGGATAGGATTCGTAACGAATACATTCGACAGAGAACCAAAGTTATAGACATAGCTTAAAGAATTAGCAAGCTGAAGTGGCAGTGGGCTGGCCATATCTCGCGAAGAACCGACAACCACTGCGGTAAACGTGTTCTTGAGTGGAGATCGCGACTCGGCAAACGTAGTGTAGGACGCCATCCGGCCAGGTGGGATGGCGATCTGCGAAAGACTGCAGACAGGTGCTGGATGCGGCAAGCTGAAGTCAGGGCGCTATGGTGCTCATTAGGTCTATGTCCAGCAGTGGGCCATTAAAGGCTGATGATGATAAAATGAAATTAAAGCTTATAAAATGCAGTTACTGAAAACAGGTAGTTACTGCACTATGTATAATATTGTTTTCTAATGCCGGAATCCCGGGGGCGTATCCATACTATTTATAATGTTTGAGGTCATCAACCCCAAATTGCACTACCTATTCCTATCTCTGTTCATGAGTTAGGTTTAGCATAGCCTACTAAGTAAAATTCTGCTAGCAGGATAAAGGTTTCTTCGTCGCTTCTTTACTTTAGTCTACATTGAATCGATTATTTGAGAAACCCCACAAGTCAGTCTTTTTGACGAAATGACTTTTTTGCGGGAATGTGTTCTATGGACGTAAATACACAGTATTACAAAGAGAAATCCCACAAGTCAATGCTATACGTACGAAATATAACAGGTCGAATATTTCGTTTAGTTTAGAAACACCATAAGTCAGTTATTAAAATTTGTAAATTTGAAATCTGTCAAGGGCAGACTGGTTTTGCCTAGCGACAAAGCGTATCCAGAGGGTCAAATTCCCATTAACAAAAAGAAAATGGACGATTTGCAAAAATTGAGGAGTTATTTGCCACAAGAGCACAAGAAAAGGATATACAAGAGTTCTACGAAAAAATATACCAGTGGCCGATCACAGATCGTGAAACAGACGACACGATGGGTTAAACCAAGAGATTTTATGCTAAACACATGATAGAATAGAATATTATCCAATTTGTGTCTAATTATTGAATGTAACATTTTGTGTGATTATACCTTTTATAGTGTTAAAGTTGTTTTTTTTTCGTTTATTTGAGAAACCCCCTAAGTCAATGACTTTCAGGTATTATTTATTTCATGAAAATATCAAAATTATAAAAAAATTATTCAAGTCATGTTAGATATCATTTAATCCAGTCAAACTGCATACAGAACAAATCCATGCCCATACATTTTTTTTCACAGAAAGGTTTTTTTCGTCTCCTGTAAAATTAAGGTCAGATGACTTGTGGGGTTTTTTCTTTATAGTGTTATGGGAAGATAATAATAATGAAGTAGTAGTTTTAATATTTTCGTTCCTGTTTACTGTGAGGGTTAAAACCCTGCACAATTTTTTTTTCTTTTCTACATTCATTTATTATAAAACTACTTTATAAAAAATATTGTAAACGAAATAATTTTATTGTATAGATCAGATATTGGTCATAATATGTGATTTGTTTCAGTAGGTACATATATTAGATAAGTTTTAGAGAAATCTTTAAACCAGTGAGGACAGATTATGCAATTAACTGCGGAGCCCTTGTAATTCTTAGTAAGTATTAAATTACAATTCTAAAGAACAGACGTAACGACCTCTATGGCGCAGCGGGCGACGACGGTCCGCCTGTTGCGGGTTCGATTCTCGCCTCGGGACAAATGTTTGTACGATCTGCAGATATTTGTTCAGGGTGTTCTGGATATATTTCTATGTATAAAAAAAATATATATCTGTGTATTGTATTATGTATATCAGTTATCTAGTACCCATAACACAAGCTCTGCTTAGCTTGGGGCTAGATAATGCTGTGTGAATTGTCCAGCATTATTTATTATTATTATTATTCTGTAAGTATCAATAGAAATTGACTTCAAACATGACAGAGGCACAGTAGATAAATATTTATGTATTGTGACAGAGGGGTTACCCAACGATGAACGACACTGTACCTTCTCGGGTGCTCATAATAATGTGAGAATTGTAATATTACACAATGTAGATAATGTGTGTGTAACCTATCGTTCTTTGTTTCCGACCTGTGTGTCATAGAACGCGTGCTGGCAGCACAGGTGGTGGCTAAAGGTCGTAGCACACGTATCAACTCGGAAAGGGATCGTCACCGTATCAACTCGAGCTGTTCAGTATTAGTTATATGAAACGCCCTACTGCAACGCACACTAATCGGAATCGTAACGTAATCGCCTCGCCTCGGGACAAACTCACGAACAGCGGTGCGGTGCATGGTCGACTTGCCGTTCCCGCGCTTACGGTTCTCCGTAGCCTAGCTTACGGCTCTCCGTACCCTATCTTACGTCACTTCGTCC
The DNA here is from genome assembly GCA_963564075.1 of Eupithecia subfuscata. Classification (NCBI taxonomy): domain Eukaryota; kingdom Metazoa; phylum Arthropoda; class Insecta; order Lepidoptera; family Geometridae; genus Eupithecia; species Eupithecia subfuscata. The sequence continues at coordinate 10,734,951 of OY751113.1, read as the reverse complement.
ACGCCCCTCCCGCGGTCTGCATTGCCGAACTAGCCGCCGTCTGCGTTGCCAAAACTAGCCGTCAACCAGCGGTTGGCGAGCCGTAAGCGCGGCGTCGCCTAGCCGTAGCCGAGCCGACGTATCGGAGCTTCTGATCCGCTTTGGTTTCATGCTTATGTTAGGTTGGCGACTGTTTGACGGCGACGCGAAAGGCGATACGGTTACGATCCCTTTCCGAGTTGATACGTGTGCTACGACCTTAAAGTGTAAACCATACCTACAACGAGCATAGCGCGGACATGTTCGAAAAATTACGCGTGTGACAGATTTCAATAAACAAATCGAATATTTTTCAATCACAACATTGAAATCAACTGCCACCTAGTGGAAATAGGTCGAGTCTACGGATAGGTGACGATGCAATGTAAACACCGTGCACAAAATAGTATCTCTGAAATGTAACAGATGTCGCTATTATCATCTGCATTTGTAATGAGAACGGTTTTGTGGGTGTTTAGCAACCTTATTTATTTAATCTGTATCAATATAGTAGCAGATAATATTCATAAATCATTAATTGGATAAAAGAGAAGTTTTGTTAAGTTATAATTTCTTTAAATAAAAGTTTGGTATACGATTACGTCAGTTAAATCGGAAATATGATGATAATGGACTGATTTTGTATTTGTTTACTAATTAAATAAACTTATATGTAACAATTCATGAAGCAGATTATATTCATAAATCGTTAATGTAATTATGGATTACCGTTGTTAAATTAGAATCTATTTAAATATAAGTTTGTAATTATCGCTTCATCAGCGAAATCCTGAACATGACGATAGTAACCTCTGGGAGATAATGAACCCATTTTGATGACCGGCAAAAGGCTTAGAATAAGTTTCAACAAGGGTTTACCATGTTATTTGTTTCGAAAAGGGTTAGATTTAGAATAAAAGTAGATCTGAATGCTGATTGGCTCTGGTGATTCAACAAACATGACCATATTTGGATAGGAAAGAGAATGGGTAGGCCTTGGAGAGGCAGTATAAAATAGAAACATAAGCCAGAACGGGATTCAGTTTGTGTTGTGCAGTTCCAGAGACAAAGTTAAGTAAACCTTCGTTATTATACTCCTTATGTATCTTTCCATGTACACGTACAGGTACATCTACAAGTACCTACTTATATTATTTCTCTTTGTAAATATAGCTTCCGAGTGGAAACTAAATAATAACTGTATGTACCAACATATTACTGTGTACTTTGTTAAACTGAAGTAGTACCTATGTAATTTAATACCTTCTAATTACTATTGTTTTCATTCTTTTATTGTGTGTTGATTTAGCTTCAACGCTTCAAATTAAATTCACAAGTACCTTCATTTGTATTTCTTTTTGTATTATGCCAATTAACATAATTATTATTGAGTACTAGAACTATGTCTTATGTTTTTGATTGATGGTGTGCTTTTGTGAAGATACAATATAGCCAAGGTGCTTAAATAGTTACTACGTGTTGCTTTCTTTCCATACAAATTCGGTAAACCCATGTAGGATAACAGTAAGTAGGTACCCTCCGTACCTACTCTTAGTAACCCCATGTAGGATAATAGAACTATGTCCTATGTTTTTGATTGATGGTATGCTTTTGTGAAATTACAATATAGCCAAGGTACTTAAATAATTTACTATGTGTTTGCTTCCTTTCCATACAACTTAGATTACCCCATGTAGGATAACAGCAAGTAGGTACCCTCCGTACCTACTCTTAAGTTTAAGGATTATGGAAGATGGTGGTTCTATATAGTTTTCAGAAGCTTCTCGTACTTATCCAGCTCCCCATGTTGGATAACAGTAAGTAGGTACCCTCCGTACCTACTCTTAAATTTAAGGATTATGGAAGATGGTTGTTCTATATAGTTTTCAGAAGCTTCTCGTATTTATCCAGCTCCCCACGTTGGATAACAGTAAGTAGGTACCCTCCGTACCTACTCTTAAATTTAAGGATTATGGAGGATGGTTGTTCTATATAGTTTCTAGAAGCTTCTTGTATTTATCCAGCTCCTCATGTTGGAAAACAGTAAGTAGGTACCCTCTGTACCTACTCTTAAATTTAAGGATTATGGAATATGGTTGTTCTACCTAGTTTTCGGAAGCTTCTCGTATTTATCCAGCCCGCGAATTAGTGATCAATGATTGACTGATGACTACAGTAGTATTTCGTTTAATGCATTTACGTAAGAATCCTAAGAATCATCTTGGCTACTTCGCAGTTGTGCAGTATATATAGCAATAGTTACTCGAAGACATACAATCTGTCTAAGGAACCCTACAAATTTTAACATCAGAATTGGGATACCTACATCCTGACTTAATAACTAATCACTTTTTTTTTATTTCAGTACGTTTGGGCCATCATTCAACGACTTCTGCATAATGAATCGTGATGCATTATTGTCGACCCATCTCAAGGAAGACGAAGTTACATTGACCGTTTTCGACCCCTATGTGACCCCGGTGGGCCAACACTTAACGACTTCTTCACAGCAAGTCATGATGCAGATTCATCAACCTGTTACAAGGACCATGACGTCACATTGACTTTCTTCGACCTTGACAAGAATGCCTAGGTATAGCAGGTTGGTGTAATAGATATGTAATAGATACCCTCGTCAAGGAGTTTACATGGAGCAGCATCAGCAACAGCCAAACCGGCAAGGCCCCCAAGAGCCCTGCTTCATCCTGTTTGAGTCCTGAAATGGAACCCTCCAAGGGCAGCAAATGGGACGAATATTCATCCTTACATAAAATTTAGCAGAGCCGTTTGTTTGCTCCTCAGAATCTGTAGAATCGTACGATGTATATGCAAGATAAGTTTTTTTTTTAGATTATTTAAGTAGTGCCTTTACTGAGTCACATTTGACTGAATTGATTTGTGTTTATAACTGTGCAATTTCTGTGTCTATATTTTTATCAGTTCTGTGTCTATTATCTATGAAAAGCCGGGGATCGAACAAAACTAAAGAGGCATAGATTTTGATCTAAATATCAGGGGACACAAAATCATAATCTTTTCATAGTTATCCAGATATATATTTTGCTGTGGACGAAAAGTTGTTGATTTACTGCAATAATTGCACTGTGGCTTTACCGTATTAAATCATTTTATTTGTCAAGTCTAGTTCAGTGCTCGCTGGTTGCATTGTGCTAGCAGTTACCAACTACCCACATTTAAGTAAAAAAAAATGGTAGGGTTGCAGCAATTTACTTTTGATATTTTTGATATTACTTTTCAAGTCTTTTCATCATTATCAAAATATTTATTCAATCATTATCAAATATTCATTTTAACGTCAATTCTTTTGAGAAATATACATCGTCAACGATTCAAAACAAACATTGTCGATTGCAGGATTTGCATTATCTTATATATAAAAATGAAACCCGTTTCGCGTTGTCACGGCATCACGCGTGAACGGCTGGACCGATTTCGCTAATTCTTTCTTTGTTGTATTTGTTATTGTCAGGAGAAGGTTCTTATGAAAGAAAAAATTAAGAAAGTTGGAAACATAAATTTCCACGGGGGCGAAGCCGCGGGGCGCAGCTAGTATCTAATAAAAATGGTTGTTTTATGGTTAATAGAGAGTAGTTAGGCTAAGGTTACTTTAACACCAAATTATGGCGTTGAGTCTAACGAAAGATCAACATTGATCAATTCCGCTGTATCGGAGCAATGTTTATACCAACCCCTTATGTCCATAAATGGACAAAAACCTGTTTCTCTTTCTTTTGAGATTTATACTTTTCACATAATTCCATCTGCACTAATAATTTATAATATCGACCTCTGTGGCACAGCGGGCGAAGGTGACGCAGAAGGTTGTGGGTTCGATTCCTTCCACGGGAAAAATCCTTGTACGATTTGTAGATATTGTTCCGGGTGTTTTCTATGTATAAAAAAAAAAGAACGAAATATTTGAGCAATGTATTGTATTTACTACTTGTATCAGTATTAAATATACCTGTTGCTAGTATCCATAACACAAGATCTGCTTACTTTGGGGCTGGATGATGCAGTGTGGATTATTAGGATATTTATAATTCTTGTCATAAAATCTTGGTAATATTATCAGACAGTCTAAGTATATTCCAGTTTAGATAAAAATGATTAGAACACCATGGTGTCCACTGGTACAAATGGACCAGTAGAACGATGCTCACCACGACTGTTGACATGTTTAATACTTTTGTGCCTACTGGTTCGTCAGATTGGCCAGGCGGATTGTGTGATATGGAAGGATACATAAAATTATTTGAACTAAGGTTGAGACATCTATATCTTTTTTTACTCTAATAAGCTTACAAACTTATTGGTTGTAACGAACATTAGCCACTACCTTAACAATCATTTTTCCGTGTATTCAGTGTCACTGTGCTAAGATTACTTTCTCTCAATGATTTTAATCTTGATAGCGAGGGTAATTGCTCTCCAGCATTTACGTAGGTACTGAAATTAAAAAGTAATTTGTCAGTAAACACAATATAACAAGTAATTTATGTTTAGAATGTTGGGACCATAGGCGATTGAACTCCACGTTTAAATAACCCTAGGAAATAACTTCTATTCTCTTCCATGAGGTGGAATAGAAAATTAACTTCAATTTTTATAAATATAAAAAATACTTGGCCCGAGAAAAATACCTTTAATAAAAACCTGTAGATTAAAAGGTACAGGGAAGTGATGAATATGGGCTATGGCTTGATATGGAAAATAATACTTTGCACCTATTTAATAACATGTCCATGGAAGGGACAAAAAAATACAAACTCTAAAAAAAAAATATTAAATCTTTATTGTACACAAATAAAACAATACACAAAAGTTGACAAATTGAAGGACATACACAAAAGCCAGCTTAACCCTACATAGTTGTGTTACAGCAAACCTTTTGGGTAGGTATGGAGAAAAGTAGGGCAATAAATATGGATAGATAAGTGTACATATAAAATAGAAAAATTAAATTAAAGGTATATAATAAATTGGTTAAACAAAAAAAAATTTATAAATTCAAATATGAACAAAAAAAAAACAAACATAAATACATAGTAAGATAAAAATAAAATAAGATAAATACCTACTCATAAATAAAAATATACTAATAAATATTCTGCTATATATTTATATTTATAAAGGACATGCGAAAAAACGCAGGTTATGGCTTGGTGAATAAGATTATCATGTGTGGGAATGATAATGGTTGATATTCAAAAAGATAAAAGCCGTGGATAGTAGCGTGGATAGGGCCATGGATAGTCCAATGGATAGATATAACGGATAGTTAAAGATATAGCGAATATCTTAATAAATATAAATCATGTGTCACGTTGTTTGTCCGCGATGGACTCCTAAACTACTTAACCGATTTTAAATTAAATTTGCACACCGTGTGCAGTTTGATCCAACTTGAAAGATAGGATAGCTTATTCAGGTGAGAACGGTACGAAGTTCGCCGAGTCAGCTAGTATATAATATGTATATGTATGGATAGGTACATGGGTAAAACCGTAAGTTAAGACAAAAATTAAAATAAATGTTTAAAAAAAAAACCTACGTTAATGGATCCTATGTAGGTACTTCGAGACGAAGTACATGTCAGTGTGGCCGTGACAGATTTCAATAAACAAATCGAATATTTTTCAATCACAACATTGAAATCAACTGCCACCTAGTGGAAATAGGTCGAGTCTACGGATAGGTGACGATGCAATGTAAACACCGTGCACAAAATAGTATCTCTGAAATGTAACAGATGTCGCTATTATCATCTGCATTTGTAATGAGAACGGTTTTGTGGGTGTTTAGCAACCTTATTTATTTAATCTGTATCAATATAGTAGCAGATAATATTCATAAATCATTAATTGGATAAAAGAGAAGTTTTGTTAAGTTATAATTTCTTTAAATAAAAGTTTGGTATACGATTACGTCAGTTAAATCGGAAATATGATGATAATGGACTGATTTTGTATTTGTTTACTAATTAAATAAACTTATATGTAACAATTCATGAAGCAGATTATATTCATAAATCGTTAATGTAATTATGGATTACCGTTGTTAAATTAGAATCTATTTAAATATAAGTTTGTAATTATCGCTTCATCAGCGAAATCCTGAACATGACGATAGTAACCTCTGGGAGATAATGAACCCATTTTGATGACCGGCAAAAGGCTTAGAATAAGTTTCAACATGGGTTTACCATGTTATTTGTTTCGAAAAGGGTTAGATTTAGAATAAAAGTAGATCTGAATGCTGATTGGCTCTGGTGATTCAACAAACATGACCATATTTGGATAGGAAAGAGAATGGGTAGGCCTTGGAGAGGCAGTATAAAATAGAAACATAAGCCAGAACGGGATTCAGTTTGTGTTGTGCAGTTCCAGAGACAAAGTTAAGTAAACCTTCGTTATTATACTCCTTATGTATCTTTCCATGTACACGTACAGGTACATCTACAAGTACCTACTTATATTATTTCTCTTTGTAAATATAGCTTCCGAGTGGAAACTAAATAATAACTGTATGTACCAACATATTACTGTGTACTTTGTTAAACTGAAGTAGTACCTATGTAATTTAATACCTTCTAATTACTATTGTTTTCATTCTTTTATTGTGTGTTGATTTAGCTTCAACGCTTCAAATTAAATTCACAAGTACCTTCATTTGTATTTCTTTTTGTATTATGCCAATTAACATAATTATTATTGAGTACTAGAACTATGTCTTATGTTTTTGATTGATTGTGTGCTTTTGTGAAGATACAATATAGCCAAGGTGCTTAAATAGTTACTACGTGTTGCTTTCTTTCCATACAAATTCGGTAAACCCATGTAGGATAACAGTAAGTAGGTACCCTCCGTACCTACTCTTAGTAACCCCATGTAGGATAATAGAACTATGTCCTATGTTTTTGATTGATGGTATGCTTTTGTGAAATTACAATATAGCCAAGGTACTTAAATAATTTACTATGTGTTTGCTTCCTTTCCATACAACTTAGATTACCCCATGTAGGATAACAGCAAGTAGGTACCCTCCGTACCTACTCTTAAGTTTAAGGATTATGGAAGATGGTGGTTCTATATAGTTTTCAGAAGCTTCTCGTACTTATCCAGCTCCCCATGTTGGATAACAGTAAGTAGGTACCCTCCGTACCTACTCTTAAATTTAAGGATTATGGAAGATGGTTGTTCTATATAGTTTTCAGAAGCTTCTCGTATTTATCCAGCTCCCCACGTTGGATAACAGTAAGTAGGTACCCTCCGTACCTACTCTTAAATTTAAGGATTATGGAGGATGGTTGTTCTATATAGTTTCTAGAAGCTTCTTGTATTTATCCAGCTCCTCATGTTGGAAAACAGTAAGTAGGTACCCTCTGTACCTACTCTTAAATTTAAGGATTATGGAATATGGTTGTTCTACCTAGTTTTCGGAAGCTTCTCGTATTTATCCAGCCCGCGAATTAGTGATCAATGATTGACTGATGACTACAGTAGTATTTCGTTTAATGCATTTACGTAAGAATCCTAAGAATCATCTTGGCTACTTCGCAGTTGTGCAGTATATAGGTATAGCAATAGTTACTCGAAGACATACAATCTGTCTAAGGAACCCTACAAATTTTAACACGTGCCTGTCGCATTAGGCGCTTAGCTTAATATACTAAGGCTTAGGGATGAGACGTATTTACGCGACCAGGTTTCTATACCTGGTATTTGCTTGCAAGTACGGAAACCAGGTATGAGTCGAAATACTTTGAAGGTCTTGCAAGTATTGACGCACCGCGCGATATAAGTACATACTTGAAAGTATTCGAGTAAATTTTCGTTGACACTATTTTGTTCCTTATAACAAAGAGAACGCGGATCAATTTTCTATGAAAGTATTTTTCGCCGATACCTGTGCTAGAAGTATTTGTTCTGAACACTCAATTACGAATCTTATTCTTATGCTCATTCGGATCAATTTCCTATGCAAGTATTTTACTTTCAAGGTGCGTGACGCAAATCGGCAGACTATGACTGACTTCTGACAGTGACAGTGACACAAAGTTCAATAGTAATTGACATTCATAATTTCATACTTATCAAACAGATAGGTACTTACGGATATTTACAGAGGGATAGGTAGGTATAGGCACCTCTTAGGTATAGGTAGGTACATTATGTACATCAACCTGAAATTAGATAAGTGGGCACAGATTCCATTTTATAATTTTATAAATCGGTACGTCATACCTACCTAGAGTGCAAAGTGAGTCTCCGCCCGTACTATTAAAAACTAAAATACGGCCCGTCCCTGGCTATTAATTTTATGTAGGCGCTAGGATTCGTCTTACTTAACTAGGTACAACATAGGACATTTACCAGTACCTAGTACCTACCTATCTTATCAAATTCTAATCCTAACGCCTACTTAAAATTAAGAGCAGACGTCCCACTGTTATTCTGTCTAATGGTTACTTAGAAACTTTAATAAAATAGATTTAATATGAGAAGCTACCTAGATAGTGTTATTTTGTTAGTTGTAGGTATACCTACCTATTTAAGTAAGTAAATTCATAATTAAAATAAAAGATTATCTCATCTAATCGATAAAATTCTAGGCTCGAAATCGAAACCTGTAGGTCTGACTGAATAGGTCAATCGTGCTGATAAATTAAATATCTACTAGCTGACCCGCTCGCGATTTCATTCGCGACTTCGACGACTTTGGTTTAAAAAACTTTGGTTTTTTTAGACAAAAGAAATTAGACAGAAGCTACGATCAAGGAGTATTTATATACCCTGGGGAGCGATTTCTTCCGTCCACGGTACCAAGACTGAACCTGCGACACCTGTGATACGTGATTGACGTGTGACACCAACACCACATAGATTTCTTCTAAAACTGACATTGGCAGAATTGTGTCAAACTATGACGAAGAGCCATAAATAAAAGAAGAAGACATGTTCACTTTGCAACGCCGTTACAATTTTAGCAATTTATTCATTTTCATAATGAAACTACTCGATAATCCGAATTTTCCGCCTATAAGTTGTCGACTCGGATCGACTAATTTTTTACGCTCTTCAATTTGATGTGCATTTCGTTCGAGTCTACCGTAGACCGGTCCGAAATTATTAATATAAGATTCAAAAGGTAATTTGGTACAAGTATTTCTTCGTTCACACTATTTTGTTCTTTATAATAAATAAACGAGGCGCGGATCAATTTTCTATGAAAGTATTTTCGTCGTTCTTGCAAGTATTTCTTTCTGAAACTCAATTACGAACATTATTCTCATGTGAGCTCGGATCAATTTCCTATGCAAGTATTTCACTTTCAAGGTGCGAGACCCGTCACGAGCCGCGCCCGCCCGCCAGCGATACCCGTACGTAATACTACAAGGTATCGAAATACTTGAAAGTATTTGAACCCTGGTTTTTGGCGCTGGTTTTTATACTAGGAAGTACTTGGAAGCCCTGGTACTCGATTTTGCTTTGCAAGTACGTCTCATCTCTACAAGGCTAGGCACCTTCATTCAGTATGAACGCAAACTAATATTCTAAGGCTAGGCGCCTTCATTAGGAACGCAAACTAATATTCTAAGGCAAGGCGTCTTCAGTATGCGTTCAGTATATTGGGTTCATTTTTTGATTTTGAATAAAAATCACGACAGTGCACTGTTTCGCACATAATTTGATCGAGATCAAAACTTGATTTTTGCTCATTTTCCGTACACCGTTCCAAAAACGTACAACGTACCTATTCTTTGTCGCGCTCCTTTAAACGTGAAATCCAATGCCTTATTGCGTTTGTGTGAAAGGAATAGGTTTTCACACAAACGCAATATGGCGAGCATTGCGCCCTGTTATTAAATCAGCTTATTTGTCTGTCTGTCTTAGTTACTATCTAGCTTAGTTGTTTTGCACATAATCTTAAGTCAAAGAAAGAATAAAGACATATAAATAAACAAACGTAGCAGTTAACAGCGGGAAATAAATGGAATTACCTTATCCAGCTAATAAATGGATTCACTTCTCTGAGACTTAAGCGGGATTTCTTTTTCCAAGGTAAACGTTGATTGTCCGGAAGAAGTGTTTAACTTCCTAACTTCATGAGTAAGGTTTATCATAGGTTGGTATACCCACTAAGTAAAATTCTGAATTTTACTTAAGTACCTACATCGATGGTTTGTGAGTTTTTTTTTGCAACTTACTCTTAAGGCGCTACCCCGACCCAAATCAGCGCCACCACCTAGTTTACCTTATTATTCAGTTAAACGAAGGAATTTTAAAAAACCGATTGGCCAGTTTGTGCTTCCTATCATAAGCTTTTTTTTAATGCCCCTGTAAAAGTTTTATTTTGTATACTTTATGCAGAGATGCGAAGTTGCTCATTTTGCCCACCATGGTGGGAAAAATGAGCAACTTCGCATCTCTTCCTACACTATACAAACAAAAACATTTATAGAGGCATTAAAAAAAAGCTTATGATAGGAAGCACAAACTGGCCAATCGGTTTTTTGAATTTCCTTCGTTTAACGGAATAATAAGGTAAAATAGGTGGTGGCGCTGATTTGGGTCGGGGTAGCGCCTTAATATAGGTAACCTATAATTATCAACCTAGTGGGTAAACCTCTACATATCGGTTCTACATATCGAAGCGACAGAAATCAAAAATATTACTTTATTTCCGTGTCAGTGTTTAGTTTTATAATTTGACCTACATTTAATGTAGGTACTTATTTATGGAAATAAAGAGTTTTTGATTTTGATTCTGATTTTGCTATTGTATAGATTCTATAGATAGATAATGATCCCGACGTGGTTTCATAAAATTTCTATTCCCGTGGGATTGATACTTATCCCGCAAAACTTATAAACAGTGTAAAATTAAGGGATTCGAAGAAGTATTGGATTTTTTTCGAAACAATCGAATTGTAGTGTGATTTTTCAGTTTTTATGGAAAATATTTAGGAAAATGTAAAGTTAGGAAAAATACCCAGTGGGTTAAAATTACCCATGAATAGGTAGATCACTACCTAATCCTGGGTATTTTTCTTGTTTATTTTTACCGCGGCATGCATGCAGTAGTGTGATATCTTTTTGAAACGAAACGAACTGGAAATAGGGAAATAAACACGAGAAACCCGTGAATAGGTGGGTAGGTAACAAGTTAGGAATTTGAAAAACCGTTTGGTTTAAACATTTTAAGCACTAGGAACCTAGGTAGGTAATTATCTGATGATTCTGAAAAAGCAAAAGCAGCAACATATTTAGGTTATACTACCTAAGTACCTACCTACAATCGAAGAACTACCTACCTACTTAGCAATTTTCTGACGGATTGATGAGAATTCTTGGAGGAGTTCCTGACACATCAAAAAGGATTGTAAGATCTAAGTAGGCACCACCTGTTTTGTAATGCTATGAATAAAATGCGCATACAAATCTGCGTAGTTGGAATGACTTTGTTTACAGGCCCTTGATTCTATGTGAATATGTAAATGGACACCGCCATCAGATATTTACATTTCTGAGTCGGTGTTTTGATTTATCAAAATAACTCCTAAATGGCACGGCACACCTTTGTGTAGAATATCTAAAGTATTTGAACATAATGCCTGACTTGAAATTGGGGGGCGCTGCCCCGCCCCGGCTTGCGGCGGCGGCGGTTCTACGCTAGAAAAATCATGAAGAAGCACTGTTTTGCACCAAATTTGGTCGATATCTCAGGAGCCCTGCGGTTTATAGAAAATATTTCTACCCGCGGAAGCCGCGGGTAGAAGCTGCGAATTTTCGGTAGGCATAATAAATAAATTAATATTCGGCAAAATTTATTAATGAAAATATTAAAACAAAACCATGTACTTAATGGCTATTACAATCTTTGATTGCTTCTCCTGTAAAATCACGTTTAATGTAGTTGTGTCGTTGTTGCAGCGGACGAGCGATGTGCTAAACAGTACACTTTCATAATTTTTTAAAATCGCAATATTTGTTCGCAATCGTGTTTCCAAATTCATGGAACAAAGAAAAAAACTTGATTTTATGTACCTAATTCGAGTTTTTACCACGGGGATCCCATGAGTATTGAGATCTAGGTCTAGTTTGACAACCTAACCTGTTAGGTTTGCCCCATATTGTTGCTCAACAGAAAATTGAGCAACGCTGGATGACAGGACCTTTGGTGAGGTCTAAGTCTACACACGGCTTACACCATGTTACACAAAAAGATGGCAAATGCCTTCGTGATCCGGTGATCACTCAAGCATTTGTGCCGCTGCGGGAATCGAATCCGCGTCATTCTGCGTTGCACGATCACTCCAGTGGCGCAGTAAGCGAAGGTCCCCCTTCGCTTACTGCGCCACTGGCTGGAGTGAGTGATCGTTTTATTTAGGTATAAGAATTATTACTAGGTAGGTACTTAATATTAGCACGGTATGCTGTGGGCAATGCTGATGTGCAGAGCATATCAAAATACCTAATCAAGGAATTCCCTTGCACTCATTGTTTCATTTTACGATTTTATGATAAGCATTGTCACGTGTGCGATCTGCTGCGTAACCTTATTGTTTCTTTCTATAACTAACAACAAACTTTGCTTGAGACTAGGTAGAAAAGAATAATATTTGAGACTATCGTAGAAAAATACAATTCTGTGCAATCATGCATTGTGCATACTATCCTTCATCATCATCAACCGTGTTCTCACATCCACAATGGATGGTTTATGTAGTAGTAGGTAGGTATAGTATACCACCCTTCCTCAACCTCAACAGCCTGTATTGGTCTACTGCTGGACGCAGGCCTCCCCTGATGCTTATCAGGCCTTATTGACTTTTATCTCATCGGGGTTATGCCCATAATCCCCACGCTGGGCATGCGGGTTGGGGATCGCAGTTCGGTGGTAGAATTGTTCTGCAGGAGGCGCTGCTGCCCGCACCCGGTGGATATCCTTTAGTCGCCTCTTACGACACCCGCGGCACAGATATTATAATACTATACTAGTACCCGCGGGAAGAGTTGGGGTGGTGCAAATTCTAAGCCGGCACCACACAGCTTACCACCCGTAACTTGTGGATATTCCTTCCACTCGTACTTCTCGGTTCTCCTCTACCTTTATCATCATTCATCCCGCAAAGGTTTGGAATTCGCTGCCTGCTTTGGTTTTTCCGATCTCTTTATTTTTCTTACCAGTGTTGTCTTAACTTACCTGACAGTTTTGGTCTGAAAAGCTAAACAGAGTTATTTTCGCTTTTATAGGAGGAATTACGGAAAATGGATTAGGCAGGCAGGTAGGTTGACATACTGGACACTAGAGAAAATGTATCACACTCGAGATCCTGCGGTGGCGCCATCTTTTGAGGAGCAGTAAAATATGTATCGATGTCAAAGCGCCATCTGGTACGCAGTAGCAAAAATACATTACTTAGTTTTGTTTACGCAGATATAGATGGCGTAATATAATAAGACTAGAAAATACTGAAGCCTACTTACTCCAGACTTATTTTCAAAAGTATTGGGCGCCTATTTCAAATCATGGGGATCTTAAAATGACCTATATTCTTTAGTTTTTTTTACATGAACATTTATAAAAGAAAAACAAAGCATCACACAAAATCTATTTATTGCGACTTACCTACAGCAACAAAATTTCAAAGTAAATCAATAATATTATATAAATCTAAGCAACTGTTATAGTCAAGGTGAGATTAAACACAATTATGTCACTAAAATACTTTCAACACTGAACTTATCTGCAATATAAAAACGCGAAAGAAAAACCAATAACAGTACACATATAAATAACATTTAAAATGCTTTTCTGCTAGTATAAGAATATTTTCAATTTTCATCACAGCTGTTTCTAAAACAGAATTGGGCCTATACCTATTCCTACAGAATACGTCAAAGACATTAAATCTGGATAATGTGGGAAGAGTAGATTACATGAACTATTACAATTTACATTTATACTTACAACTCGGTACCAGATAACAAAACTTTTTTGTGAAAACATTCAAATTTTCCACTAAAAGATTAGAACTTGTTACATATGTCTTTTTGAGTGTCCTGATAAAGTCCTTACAAATAAACTTTTCTGTTTAAACTGGAACCCAAAATATATATAAGAATATAGTTTATCTTATCTTTGTAAATTAACGTTATGGCATGCTAGCAAGCCAAGCCGCCGCCTTCGTTGCGTTCAATCTCTCTCCTCACGTATTCTGCTTGCTTCTCACTCAGGCCTAGTTTGGCTACCTAGAAATAAAGAGATGCAATTTTTATTGTTTGGCTGGTGTAGAAGTGCCCCTGTACTAGTACAGTACTATTTATTTTGCCCTAAGATGCACTATTTTTGGCACATTTATTACATAGTTGAAACCACCTAACTCCATGGCAACACATAATAATATTACCAAATAAAATTACCAAAATTAATAGTCCGATTAGTTAATCGAACCAACCGGAAAAAAAAGTTCATGTGTTCCGATCGGTAGGACAAAGGCAGTAGGACCACGTGGCCAGAGGGAATTTTAAGAGATACAATGAAGTAAATTTAGATAACCAGGCGTCTTAAACGCTTGATGAGTAGTTTATATTTTGATAAGATATTTACTTGAACATCATACGTAATCTGTACATTATTTTGGCAACTTTCTTTGAGCAGAGTCGGTCTTTCCGGCTTACTCGAAAGGAAGCCAGAAATTTTGATTACGACAGTAGTTAATGAAAATTGCTGGCTTTCTTTGGTGGTTTTGCGGCCCGCAATATATTTTTAGTTTCGAATCGTTTTTGGTTTTGAAAATAGTAAGGTGTATAGACTAAGATTAAGGATTTTACCAGATAAATATTGACAAACCCTGTTTTGTGAAGACTGGTGCCTGAAGTAGGTTAAGAACCTGTGAGATTATGAATGTGTTTTACCTCCTGTTCAAACTGGTTGATGCCTCCAACTCCGACTAGATATCCGTTGAGACGAGCGGCGAGGTGGGATGTCTGTAGCTTGGAGGAATCGAGACCCAGGCTGCGGCACAGGTCCTTGTGACCCTGGAGGCGGTACTTCTGGTGGTAGCTGGAAATAATGAACGATATAAAGTTTAATTAGTAATATCATAGACTGCTGCTTTTGCTTGCCGCTTTGAATGCGTTTCCGGGGTATTTAGCCTGTTGCTATTCTGTCGATTTTATGGTGAGGGTTTCATTCCAACACAACATTCTGTCAACTCATCATCTGACGACCTCTGTGGCGCAGCGAGCGAAGGTCCGCCTGCGACGCAGGAGGTTGCGGGTTCGATTCCCGCCTCGGGACTAATGTTTGTACGATCTGCAGATAGGCATCTGTTCAGGGTGTTCTGGATATCTATCTATGTAGTGTATTGTATTATGTCTATCAGTTATCTAGTACCCATAACACAAGCTTAGCTTGGGGCTAGATAATGCTGTGTGAATTGTCCAGCATTATTTATTTATCTATCAACCTACATGAGCGGAGAGTTTAAATGTAATTATTTAATACCTTTTTACTGTCTTGTTTCAACAACCTCTAATAGATAGTAATAACTCTACATACTCAATATATATTTTATATTATAGCAGCATGTAATTATATTTATGTTGCAATCAAGTTTTAATCTAACTTTAAGTAACCTCATAATATGAAAGTGAATGTGATGTGTTTTGTACGTTAAATAAATAAATAAATAATAAATAATACTTAACGTATTTAAATCATCAGTGATCGTGATGTCTGGAGAGAGTGGGGGGAGGCCTTTGCCCAGCAGTGGGATAAATTTGGCTAATAATAATAATAATAAACGTATTTAAAAGAAATGTAACTTACCTTTACTGTTTTTTAAGCATGAGAAAATAAAGGCGTTTTATATCTACATAAGGCGCGTTACAGTGATCGTTGTAACGCTGTAGAAACATAGGGGAAATAATAACAAAAGGTAAAAAGAAGAAGAAGAAGAAGGTACGCGATAAAAACCCGATAAAACCATTAATAATGTTAGCAAATCGTGAAAGTTTCAAAAGTTTTAAGGCGTTTTATATTTCGTTTGACCACCATCTACACCTGATGGCTAGTGATGATGTAGCTCGTGATGTGTCTCGATGGTCTAGAACCCTATTCCCACACAAGTCCTTGTCTTGAAGAGAGAGGTTTTTTGAGCTTCAAGTCTTAGTAGGTACGAATGAAAACGGCTTTTTGTTTACTTTTGAAAAAGACTGTTTTCATGCCACTGACTACAACATAAATTGATGACCTTAGACCAGAGCATAAAATATATATGTATAATAGCACAAATCCCGATTGTTAGACCGTTCAATTGGTCAATTGAAAAGGAACTTGACAATCAAAGTTGGCGCCGGCCGGCGGGGCTGATATTGTGCTCAATCTTTCAATCAAAATCAAGATGATATCGTAGTTACTTACCTATCTACGTATAGTCGACCAAGAAATTGGTTTACCACTCTAAGGCTGAATATCATTTGCACGTACAAAACATCAAGGGCTATTTTCGTTTGACAGATTAATAACTGCTACGTCAGAATCTGTCATTCCTGTTTATTTAAACTCAGAACTGATGGCTTGCAATTTAACCTCCTGCAAACTTTTTTAGCGTGACGTCGTACTGACGTGTCATTGTTTCTCTTTGCTCGCTGGACAGTGCAGGCGGCCGACTTCGCCTATGATCTTGAAGATTACCTTCTTCCCCTTCACGTCTTATCCAAAAACTTGTCGTATATCGCGATATGTTCAGTTCTCTAGAAATATCACTTATGTTGTATCCTAACCGATGTAATGATATAATTTCGGCTCTTTCCTGTAAGTTTAAATTACGCGACATTTTCTTGACAGTAAGTGACTCGAGTTGATCAATAACTGACACTTGACAGTACAACAAGACAGGTTGGTTTGTGTTTACATAAAATATTCTCTATTGCGTTGACATCATAGTTCAAGTTGCATGCTCTTTTAACCATTGCTCTGTGATTGGCTCATAGTTAACCAATTACGTTAATGTAATACAGTAATCCTTAGCGAATAATTATGTTACTGGGAGATGTCATCAAAAGTGGTAAACCAATTTCTTGGTCGCCTATACAAGTGTAGTTCATAGTTCTTTATTAATAACAGAAAATGTTACATGTCAGGATATTTCTTATGTAAGTATGAAATACAATTTTACAATTGTACCTACTTACACACAACATGAAAAGTAACTTAGCTTTAGCATACTAAAAGCAATCAACAGATAAAAAATAAATAAATAACAACATTCAATAGAATTTATAATAAAAATATTATTTTGAGCTTATGAACTCATCGTAGCTAAACGTTTGCTCGCTAAGCCAACGTTTTAGGCGAAGTTTAAAAATAGCAATGCCTGCAGCCTCCTTAATCGAGTCTGTTAAAATCGGTAGTTCAAATATAATATATTATAATTTATAATATATAATATTATTATAATTTGGCGTGTTTTAATAAACTATAAAACTTCAAATTCTTCTAGTGGCGATCTCTTGTTAAAATTCGTTTCTAATTTAGTTTGAAAACACATGGATGAAACCACAGAAATCTTAATAACAGTGCCTTGTTATTCAGATTTCTGTGGATGAAACGAATGAAAGAAGGCTTACTTTGAAACACTAAATACGAAGTTTCGGTAGACGGATCGCACGAAACGAACAACCTTACTGCTGAATTTCACATCCGAAGCAACGCACGTTAGCGTTAGCAACGTGTTTTTTTGTGCGATTTTTTTTTATGCGATCCGCCATCCGTCAACTATGGAATTTGTTTTTGTAGGCAGACCTCTTGCACGGTAATATTATCCTATATAATAATATGTATATAATATTATCCTAGAATCGCTCATTGGGTGATTTTAGGGTTTCGTACCCGAAGTGTGCAAACGAAACCCTATTACTAAGCCTCCGCTATCTGTCCGTGGAGTCTATCTCATGAACCGTAAGAGCTAGACCGTTGAAACTTTGTATTCACAGAATGTATTTCTTTTGCCGCTATAACGACAAATAAAAATGTAAAATGAAGATTTTTAGCTATTTTTGCTGTAAGTTTGTGAGGCTGTATCTCTTGATCTATTATAGGTGGTAGACACATGAAACTTTCTATAAGTAGGTACTTATCAGTTCAACTTTAATACCAACAACTCCTAAAAATAAAATAAAGTGGAAAATGTAAGGGAGTCTCCAAACAGTTGGTGTTTTTAGAGTTTCGTTTGAGAAATAGTTTTGAACGATGGGGACGAAACCCGCCGTATCCGAGTATACTCGCACTTGGCCGGTTTATTTTATTAGTAATCAAAATGCAGCCAATGAGCGGCGACAATCGTATAAAACATAAACATTTATTTATTTCTTAAAAGGTTACACCTATTTGGGTTGGTGCAAATAATATTAGTGGTACCTACATCTGAATTACCTGCTGGTATGTTAACTGTAACCAAAGTTTTTACAGTTAATTTCGCGCACTCTAATGCCGTCGTTTTATCTTATTGGTTCAGAGTTTTCTATCCATTTTATTTATGTACTTATTTACAAAAAAAAACTAAATATGTATTGTATTGTTATGTATTGTAAGTGTATCAGTCATCTGGTTCACATTACACCAGCTCTCTACACTTAAGAGCTTGCTAGAACATGCTGTGTAAAATTAAATAAATAATGATGGACTATTCACACAGCGTCATCTAGTCCCAAGCTAATACCCTAGAT
This sequence comes from Eupithecia subfuscata, assembly GCA_963564075.1. NCBI lineage: Eukaryota > Metazoa > Arthropoda > Insecta > Lepidoptera > Geometridae > Eupithecia > Eupithecia subfuscata. Next base: position 10,716,172 of record OY751113.1, on the reverse strand, counting down.
AAATAACTGATACCACAGCCAATTTATTTTAATTAACCAACATCTCTATATAATTATCCAGCACCTAAATAATAACAATGCGCACTCAAGTATTTAAGATTAACATCCTTGAGATGGTCTTGCTAGCTACCGGTTATGGAAAGCCGAACGCGCGAGGAATCCAAATGAGTGACTATGAGTGTCTAGCGACATCGGAGACCGTGGCCTGATTGTTGCGAATATTGCATTGATGGCCGATTGTGTTCCGAGAGGATAAAATAACAATAAATAAATAATACTGGACAATCCACACAACATTATCTAGCCCCAAGCTAAGCAGAGCACGTTATGAGTCCTAGATAACGGATATACTTAAAACAATACATTAAAAAATACAGAACGTTTCGATTGAACAAAATATGAATTAAGATGGTAGAGATAAACCATTCTAAAAATGCACGCCCTTTTTACTATAAAAACTATCGTAGTTTGACGAATTCATTACGGATGTAGGGGAAGAAACGTTGGTGTTCTTCCAACACAAATAAGAAGCGTAATGAATGCACGCCCCCTCCACAAAACGTCATAGGTACCTACTAAACTCGGCGTGCATTTTTAGAATGGTTTATCTCTACGTCACTGTGAGTACGTTACAAAAATGGGAAAGTGACCTATGCCTACCTAGCGACAGAGTGTGACCGTGGCCTGTTTGTTGCGAATATTGCATTGATGGTCGATTGTGTTCCGAGAGGATAATAATAATAATAATAATGCTGGACAATTCACACAGCATTATCTAGCCCCAAGCTAAGCAGAGCTTGTGTTATGGGTACTAGATAAAATAACTCATAGACTTAATACAATACACTACATAGATGGATATTTTTTATTATACATCGAAAACATCCAGAACGCCCTGGACAAATGTCTGCAAATCGTACAAACATTTGTCCCGAGGCGGGAATCGAACCCGCAACCTCCTACATCTCAGGCAGACCTTCGCCCGCTGCGCCACAGAGGTCGTCAGAAAAATAGAGACCGTTTGTCGTTGGGTCCTTTGAACAAACGATGAATTATATTATGAGACTACGTCCCTTTATGTAGGTACGTCACAAAAATTGGGGACCTATGAGTGCCTAGCGACAGAGCGAGACCGTGGCCGAATTCTAATTTTCTCACACTCAGGCTAATTTCTAAGAAATCAAATAATATCACAAAAACTTTCGACTTCGACGGGACTTGAACCCGCATCCTTCCCTCAGTACGGGAATGTGCGAACCAACTAAACCACGAAGTTAAAAGGAAGGATGCGGGTTCAAGTCTCGTCGAAGTCGAAAATGTTTGCGATATTATTTGATTTCGTGGCCTGATTGTTGCGAAAATTGCATTAGTCGATTGTGTTCCGAGTGGATAAAATATAGACGTGTCGTTGGTTCGCTTGAAAAAACTATGAAATAAAGGGCTACGTAGGTACTACGTCCCTATAATTAACTAAGTTAACTTGTAAGTAAACTTTTTTTGTTGACAGAGGTCGGCAGAGAAAAGAAAACATTGACATATTTTGAATTTGGTGCAATCTGTTTTACCTAATTTAAACACAGGACTTGTTATTATAAGCTATTAAGTATTTAACATACAGGGTGTCCCCCGAATATATGCTCTCCAAAGTAGGTAAAAAAGATCAAAAATGGTCGAGGAATATGATAGAAAAACTGCGAAATTTCCTTGTGTAACTACTACAAAAATACACAAAATAATTGTGCAGAAGTTCCAGTTTTATTTGCCGTCGAACCCTACTGTAAAATCTAAGCAAAAAACTATAGGTTAACACCTATAGTTTTTGGAACTTACATCATGTTAAAAAGATATACGCTACAATTTAACACTTAAAATAATGTATTGTTTTTTTTCTTATTTGGTTATCCTGTTATTCGTTCGTTGATTATTTTCCCTACACTATAGCCATAAGTAGAAATTTTCATAAAACGGTTTTAAATTTCAAGTTTTTCGTACTCCTGACCCTCCACTACACAGTTCGCAGGTTGAAAAAAACTTTATTTTATTGATAAATGTTTTGTCTTTTGTTTGTCACTTTTAAATAACTGTAACAAGTGTACACGCTGTCTACTCTGCGTCTATCAATACTTGGAAAAGTCGCCCTACCATTTTCCGAAAGTTTCCGCACAGGCGCCAGCGCCCCATGACAAAAATAGAACATTGACATTACTTAAAGAGGCAAAGCGCGTTCAAAAAGGAACCTAGAGACCTAGCAGACCGCATGTTTAAACAAAAATCAAAATAGGTGTGTACAAGAACCAACTTAGGCACTTTTTTCCCATAGCTGATTTCCCCGCCTCATATGGAAGGTGGCGTTTAGTTCGACCGTTTATAACTAGACGTCGCTAGTAAAAGTGTACGAGCTCTCTCGCGCTGACGAGAACGCACGGCTCAGAATGACCTCCGTCCCATACATTAGGTTCAGTATCATTTTTCGGCCTTATGGATGAAACCAAAGAATGGGATCAAAACTTTTGAAATGATTCTTGTCTTGCGACGACAGGATGGTCGGCGCTTGCCTTGCTCCACTTCCTTTACTGATCGACCTACGCGTAGTAGTGGGCGATGCTATCAGAGCATTGTCCACTACATAACAAAACTCTATATTATACCAACTACTAGCCACAGTAGTCTTTTACACTTTATGCCGAGATATTGTAAACATATAAAAGTGGAATTTCTTTCTAAAGTTTGAAGTTTCTTTGTATTTTTTTAATAATTTATAAGATTGTAAATCGATGATCTTCCTCGAAGGTGTAGCATAAAGCACTATGTATCACTCGGGAGAAAGTGCGATTCCTACCTTGTACACTGTATCTTTTGCTTGTTTTTGTAACTACCTGTTTTTATTTTTGCCAAATAAATATATCTTTATCTTATTGTATTTATATTAAATATACCTATTGGCCACTTTCTCGCCTAGGTGTATATTGAAATCTGAATCTGAAGTTAAATGTGTTGATTCTTACGCACTACTACGCCGTGACCGCCATGACCAAAAATTTCAAACAAGATACCTGACGATTTAAAAGATGCATCCGACATAAATTTTAATAAACTACTAAAGAATATGCTAGTTAAAAAATTTTATTATACACATATCGAATTTTTTGATGATAATACTTATTAATGTGACGAAAGTAATTGAATATTAACTTTAGTGGGTACCCATTTTCTCAAGTTGCTACACCCTGGCTGGTACACAATTATAAGATCTACCAACTAAGAAGAGAGTTAGCATAGCGAAGTATTCATGTACACCTATAATTTTTTTTTTACATTAAAAAAAGCCTTTATTCACAAAGAAAATTATACTAGTACTTACAATAGAAACAATTGAGCCAACTGCAGACTGTTGCAAACAGTCTACAGGTAGCTCAACTGATCCATATCAATACCAGTCGGAAGCGTCCCCAAGACGCTGGCTGCATTGCCACCTATAATTACGCTTTTACGATTTTGAGATAAATGTTAGACTCACGCAATAAATGAAATTGAAATATGACCTGCGACATTTCTGGTGTTCAGTATAGAAATAGGTTCTACTTACTCTTCAGCCGGATAGAAAGTCCCGGCAGACGCAATCTCAGTACGAAGGTTGTCTTTGCATCGGATCTGCATGGATTTGTATGAAGCCTCCGCGATCGCTCGCTGCTCCTCGTCGTGGTAGAGGATCATGGATTGGTACTGGAATTTGAGATGTTCTTGGTGTTAGAGTCTAAGATAGATTGATTTGATGAAGGCACTAAACCGACCCGAATCAGCGCCACCACCTATTTTATCTTCCTACTAGTATTATAAAGCCGAAAGTTTGTGAAATTAAAACTACTGAACAGATCAAGATGAGATTTGGCGTACGTTTAGAGCAAAGCCTTACTTAGTTAACAGCGCTACTTATTATACCGAAAATACGCGTGTGAAGCCGCGGGCAGAAGTTAGTACAAAATAAAACTTTTACAGAGACATTAAAAATAACCTTATGATAGGCATCACAAACAGCAAAATCGATTTTTGAAAATTCCTTCGTTTAACATAATAATAAGATACAAGACAAAATCAAAAAATTAAAAAACCCGCCGACGTTTATTGGCTGAACAGATTTTCATGAAATGTGGCTAAGAACACTCGGGATAAAATTATCTATGCCACAAAAAAACTAAACGAAAATCGGTTCATCCGTTTGGGAGCTACGATACGTTAAACTTATAATACCCCTCTCTTTTTGCGTCGGCGCTGATTTGGGTCGGGTCAGCGCCTCAACAGTTGTACTTCATCGTAGATTGGAGGTGGAATTCGAGATCAATGATGTTGGTGGCCGGGGGGCGGGTAGCAGCGCCTCCTGCAGAACAATTCTACCACCGAACTATAAGCCCAAGCGACAGTGGCGGATTTGCCGTAAGGCCCAGTAGGCCCGGGCCTAGGGCGGCCAGATATTAAGGGCGGCAAAGCGAAGGAAGATTTATAAAAAAATATTTTTAAAAATTATTTTCTAACACAATGGTTTTCTACCGAGCCATACCTGGCAACCCTTAGCGGCCGCCCGCATTCTACCAACCTTCTAGCCGTTAAAATAGCCAACCAACCTTCGAAGGAGATTCGAAAGTTGTGGCAAATTCAAAATTAAAAACGGATCGCGCGATAGCCCGCGAAATCGGTTTTTCGTTGTAAGGCTTATTTTGTAAAAAGTTTGTATGGAAACGTGTTCTTTTTGGTTCTTTAATGGAACGATAGGCTATCTAACTATAAAATAAAACGTACACTGGACATAAAAAGTGTAAGAATGAATTATCATGATTTTTTAAAAAATGTTCGATTTTCAAAAATTTCACCTGAAAATTTGATTTTTTTTTTAAGTTTTGTTTTACCTTATTACTTACGTTACGCACCTTCAGTATGTTTACATGCTATTTTGTAGGAAATTTTATGGAGAATCCAAATTTTTATAGATGTTATGGGGACTATGAATCAAGAAAATAGTGAAATAATGCGCCGCGTCCCATTTCCATAACGTTAATTCATGAATTATGTAATTCTAGTCTATAATTATGGGTGCTGAAAAAGGGGCGGCACATGGCCTGGGGCCTAGAGCGGCTAGGACTACAAATCCGCCACTGCCAAGCGACATACCCAGCATGGGGATTATGGGCATTGATTTGATACAAAAAAGTGAAAGTTCCAATCCAATTACCCCCTAATTGGATACAAAATGCGCTTATCAAGGGGAGGCCTTCTGGAGGATTCTCTTTCACTTAATGGGAGAATGCAATATTTCGGTAAGTATGCCAAATTTCATCTTGATGTGTTCAGTAGTTTTGGAGATCTTAGGTAACAAAAAATCACATTTCACAAACTTTCGGCTTTATAATATTACTAGCTTCTGCCCGCGGCTTCGCACGCATATTTTCGGTATAATAAGTAGCTTATTATCTAAGTTAGGCTTTGTTCTAAATGTAAGCGTAATTTCATCTTGATCTGTTCAGTCGTTTTGGAGATCCTAGGTAACAAAAATTCAGATTTCACAAACTTTCGGCTTTATAATATTAGTAGGATAATAGGATCCAGCCAATTTTTTATTTTTAAATAGTCTCTTGAATAATAAAATGATCTCTAAGAACAGGCGACTAAAGGACGACCGACAAGTTCTAAGACCTCCAAAATTTTATTAATAGTTCGTTCTTTACGAAGGTCAATGTCACTTTCCTTGATTTGGTCAGCAGGATTAGGTAAGTGATTAGTGTGATTACATTGTTTGTGTAGCATAATAAAAGTTGAATTTACCTACAGATTTTAGTTTAGTCACTATGCACAATTTGGAGAACACTTAAGGTTATCTACAATCGATAGGTAGGTACCTACCTTAACAATTTAAAAGAAGTTTAAATATAATAATGTCGTATGTACTAACGATTCCCCACCTATAACTTTATCACCAAAGTAATTTTTTGCACACACACGGGATATTTACCATTATTTGAGTTTTAAGCTTTCCAATATTTTGGTACAGTTTCATGCGCCATGATCACGGAATAACTGAACCTAACTTAACTTTAATAACCTTAGATTAGACGACCCCTGTGGCGCAGCGGGCGAAGGTCTGCCTGCGACGCAGGAGGTTGCGGGTTCGATTCCCGCCTCGGGACAAATGTTTGTACGATCTGCAGACATTTGTCCAGGGCGTTCTGGATGTTTTCTATGTATAATAAAAAATATCTATCTATTTAGTGTATTGTATTAAGTATATCAGTTATCTAGTACCCATAACACAAGCTCTGCTTACCTTGGGGCTAGATAATGCTGTGTGAATTGTCCAGCACTATTTATTTTATTTATTTATTTAGATAGCATTGAGGACAAATATGAATTTCTGACCTAACTTATCCCGAGTGGTTAAAAGAATAATTTGACAAAAATAATGGAATATTTATTTTGTTTTTTATAAAAACTGAAAAAAGGCCTCAAATTCCTGACTTTTTATACGGTTTTTAAGTTTTACGGGCAAATAATCCCTCTGTAAAAACACTTTTATTGGTCATCTGGAGATCATTCTCTAATCTCTAGGTATACATTCGAAAGAATTATCGACATCGGATACAATTGGCGAAGATACCTACCACACACACATAAAAAAAACATAGAGCCGATTCGAGAATTCTTCTCCTTATTTAAGGCCAGGTATTCCTGCTTTAGGAGGCGTATGGGAAAACGCGCGCCTGCCAACCCGCCGCGCTCGTGTTTTTTGTTATTTAAACATGGTGATTAAGAAAATCATTTTATCAAGTCAAAATCTGCGAATATGTTTAGAAATACTAAGTGTCTTTAGTTGAGTACAAAAAAGTAGGTAACATATCTGTAGTTTGCTAGTCATAATATTGAAAACACATTAGAAAAGGGGGTAACTTTGGGATTTTTTTCTATCGAGAGTGCGGCCTCTGTTGGCATACCGGGTCTTAAAGTGAGTTGTTGTTAAAAGTGAAAATCTAAGAGATTAAAATTAAAAAAAAAAAGATGTTGGGGGCATTGAACCGACTTCTTCACTAGGTAGGTACCTACCTACTTACTTCAAGATCCCACTTGGCGAAAATTTGGATGTTTTTATCTACTTTATAAAGCTCGTAAATTTTTTGAACATATTTTAATAATGTTGTCAGCGGAGGACGAGCATCTCACCTGTCTTTTTAGCTTGGTGGTTAGTCCATACTCGTGGTTGGCCCAGAACATGTCGAGCAAATCTTCGTAGGTCACTGTCTTAGGGTCAAAGTCCAGCTCGATCACTTCTGTGTGGTCACCACTGGAAATAGGAAATGAAATCATGATCAGTCGTAGCTCAAAAGTATACGAAAGGTTTTTATCATTATAGTGCGTAAGCCTCGCACTCTGGCTAATTTCTAAGAAATCAAATAATATCGCGCTTGAGTCCGTAGAAAGTCGCAAAGATTTTCGACTCCTACGTCACTTGACCTCGTGGTGTAGTTGGTTATTTATCACATTCCCGTACTGAGGGAAGGATGCGGGTTCAAGTCCCGTCGAAGTTGAAATTTTTTGCGATATTATTTGATTTCTTAGAAATTAGAAGTATACGAAACTTAAAAGAACTGGGCTGGACATGCATTACAGTTAGGTAATCTGTATTTATTTATTTCAGGTACACATGTTACACTTGAAGTTTTAGGTAAGTATATAAATTACTAGCTTCGGCTTCTGACCCTCCCCCCCCGCTTCGCGGGGGTTGGACGGTCTTCGTTAGGAGTAAGTTAATGTTGACCCCCCCCCCTACAAGTCGGGTCAAATCAAGGTCGAATTGCTTTAGTCGAAATGTTTTTAGTCGAATTGTGTTTTAGTCTAACTGTTTTAGTCGAATTGTATTAGACGAATTGTTTTAGTCAAATTTTCCGTAGACGCAAGAAAAACGAAATATCGTCATCGAAAAATGTCGCACAGAAATTTATAATTTATAAATTTATGACGTGTCCAAGAGGTATAAGCATACAGCACTTTGACTTTTGAGTTTTAATCAATAATCATTAGACAGCGTGAGTCGCGATTCGATTGCGATTCAAACTGGATACGAAAGATTGATATAGCGTGGGTTCTACTGGCTCAGGATTATGGGGAAGCCTTGGAGAGTAGGAACTACTCTTGGAGAGTAGAAACTACTTGTCGGGCTGTGATTGTAAATCAAGAAGGGCATTTTGGTTATCGCGTACCAGATAAAGAGCTACTAAGTTATGGGCGTAATTCGCCACCAGACAGTGCCTTCAATATTTTAAATGAATTCATACAACCGGTTTTTGAGGGATGCCAAATTAGGTATTGGCATTTTAAATCAGAATCGTTAAAACAGTCCTACTGGTAGAATCAGGATTTTTTTTGCCAGTAGGACTCTATGTCTAGAAAATGTATGGTGTTTTTATTTGCTGAATACCACTTTTGTTCTTTCTCTTTCATCGACCTCTATATGAAATATTAACTGAATAACTGAATATGGAATCTAAATTAATATTATCCTTGATTCAGTTTTGCCTAGCACCGCATTTGCAAACACTCGAACTAGGTCAAACATTCCTTAGGTACACTATAAATACAAGAATCAAATTAAATTGTAGGAAAGAATATTTAAGGCGTACCTTAACCTTGATTTTGTATTGCGTGTGACCTTGGTTGTATTTAGACGCTGCTGTTTACAAACTTTGTGTTATAGAAGATAACACTTAGAATTTGTTGTGTAATTTATGTAACGTATTGTATTATGTATATCAGTCATCTGTACCCATAACACAAGCTCTGCTTAGCTTGGGGCTAGATGATGCTGTATGGATGTACAGCATGTTAAAAGCTGGTTGTTGCAAAGTTTATTGATACAACTGACAGAGCAGTTGTTAAATGGTAACCATCTTCACGTCATCCTTCACTGAACTTTTTTTTATAAAAAACTAGCTGCGCCCCGCGGCTTCGCTCGCGTGGAAATTTATGTTTCCCACTTTCTTAATTTTTTCTTTGCTATAAACCTCACGGAGCCCGAGACCTTTCCAACGAATGCAAAACCGTGGAAATCCGTTCGTGCGTTCTGGAGTTATAGCGTCAGGAAGGAAAACCCGACTTATTTTTATATAGTAGAAGATTAACAAATGTTAGCAAACTAAACAGTTTTATCAACAACGTCAACAATTTATTTTTCAAATCGAAATTTTTCAAATCGGTCCAGTACTTTCGGAGCCTATTCAATACAAACAAACAATCAAATCTTTCCTCTTTAAAATAATAGTATAGTGTATAGATTAGGGTTTCTTTTGGACGATTCTACGACGATACCATTAAAGTATTAAGTAGGTAAAGTAGTAAAGCGACTGGTTAACAGAATTATTTTTGTACTTATCTCATTAAAAGGGCAATAGCCTTTATTCACAAAGAAAATTATACTTACTAGTATTTACAATTGAGCTAACTGCAGACTGTTGTAAACAGTCTACAGGTTGCTTTAACTGATCCATATCAACACCAGTCGGAATCGTCCCCAAGACGCTGGCTGGATTGCCACGCTGTATTGCAATGCTGATGCGCTGTGCCAGATACTCACCAGGTTTTTTAGTTTCCAAAAAATTCATTAAAAGTGATTTTTTTTTGTTTTTATGAAAATAAACATCTTTTAACCGAATTTGGCCCCTGAACTCTGACACCATTAGCCGCCCTACCTACTCATTTCGCATTGCTAACATGAATTATAAAAGTAAATAACGTATTTATTTATTTATTTATTTATTTATTTATATTAGGGGATCTTTCAGCACAATATACATAGTAGTGATGTGTGAAGATACAGGTGGCTATTAACAAGTTCCCACTTATAGAAACAGTATACAAATTTACAACATTCACAAAAATAGTATTATTAGGCTTATATTCGCGTTTACCATAATAGATATAAACTATAGTTAGGTATATAATATCTGATAAGTTATAGACTATCTGTTTTTATAATAATAATAATATCTGCTATCGTTCACTCATTTATCATCTAATTTAAATTTATTGAAGAAGGAATTATTGAGTTTGTTTTTTAAACTAGAAATACTGCCGTTGAAGAGGTCAAGATCAATTTCACTATCCAAAAGGTTAAATTTTTTTCTGGCTCTGTACAAAAAACTATTTTGGCGATAATTAGTCAATACTAAAGGAATATGAAAAAGATTGGTTTTCCGAAAAGATCTGTTCGGAACATAGAAATTAATTTTGCTCAGCAGCTGGGGACAATCTATAGAAAAGGATAATATTTTTTCCAAATAGACTATATCCGCAAAATCACGTCTTAGATACAGTGGAAGAAGATGCTGCTTGGCACAGCTACGAAGGTAGTCAGATTCATTCGATCGTAATTTAAAGTTAACGTAACGAAGGAATTTTCGTTGTACATTTTCGATTCTGTCTATATAGACAGAGTACTTCGGGTTCCAGATCTGGGAGGCATATTCCAAGTGGCACCGGACAAAGGTGCTATAGAGAATCTTGATCGTCTTGATGTTCTTAAAATCTTTTGAAGACCGCATTATAAAGCCAAGTGACTTAGAGGCTTTACTGACAATTGAAGAGATATGAGCATCGAATAGGAGCTTTGAGTCGTGGGTGACCCCAAGATCCTTTATTTTACTAACGACTTGAAGAGTGTGGTCCTTTAGTTTATAATTGAAATTTACTATATTCGATTTTCTTGTGAAAGTTGTAACATGACATTTATTAACATTTAGATCTAGCTTATTTTTCAGACAATATTCATGAAGACGATCGAGATCCTCTTGAAGAAGGATAGCGTCTTCATAACTAGAGATTGGACGAAAAATTTTCATATCGTCAGCAAAAGCCAATGCAAACGAGTGGTGAAAACAAGTATCAATGTCCGATACAAATAACAAAAACAAGAGTGGTCCCAGTAATGAACCTTGAGGAACACCACTTGGAACATCCATCCACTTCGATGAAAAGTTACCCAAGACTACTAACTGAGATCTATTGTTGATGTAAGAGGTGAACCATCTTAATAAGTCTCCTCTTATACCCACAGCAGAAAGCTTATATAAAAGAATATTGTGGTCGATTCGGTCAAAGGCTTTAGCATAGTCTGTGTAAACCACGTCTGTTTGATACTTACCGCCATCCATAGTTTCAGTGAGTACTTCGTTTAACAGAATAAGATTTGATACGGTAGACCTTCCTGAAAGAAACCCATGCTGTGAGGGTGGGAGAATGTTCCTAACTGGCCCGATTACTTGCTCGTAAATAATCCGCTCAAACATTTTGGCTAAGATGCAGAGCTTGGAGATGGGACGGTAATTGGTGACGTTATCTTTGGCACCCTTCTTGTGAACTGGTGTTATAAATGCAGACTTCCAGACCTTAGGAACATATCCCTCGTTTAGAGACCTATTAAACAGTATGAATATGGGAACAGAGAGTTCATTTGCGCATTTAATTAAGAGAATAGGCGGTATAGTATCTGGTCCCGCTGATTTATTCTTATCTAATTTTAAAAGTTTCTTATTAATTAGAGAGATCGATAATTCTATTCTAGAAAGATCACAATCTGAGCTGACAGTGTGCGTTGAGGCTGGTTACTGGCTATGATCTTCCCATATAAATATTATGCAACATAAATTCCACGTGCGCTTTATAATCATAAAAGCCATGATCTCCGCAATGTTTTTTCAACAATAATTTTATTGATGATCATTAGTAAGCCATGTCTTTGCAATGAGCGTAATTTGCGATTGTGCAAATTTATACAACGGCCAATATATGCAGGTACCTACCTACTCTACCTAAACAAGAAGGTTTTTTAGTTAAAAATATAATTCGATGTCATCGAACACATTTTCGAAAATCTTGTTTTTAACGGATCTAAGTTTTGATGGTGCAATAAAATAATAATCAAGTTATTTACCAACCTACAGATAAAGCAGACAAATATAGGTAGAATCTAAAATTGTTTGTTCACGAATTGATATACAATACAAGCCACTTCAAATTTAGGCACTTACTATATTTTGGCAAGTCACGGTCACGGCCTATGAGTGTGCCAAGTTTACACGTATCTTTTCCGCAAAAAACACAGTATTACGAAACAGACAGAATTATGCCGCCTACATTTTTGGCACAACAGAAAAAATATGTAAGTACCCGATTGCTACAGAGATAAATATTTGGTAGACATACAGTACACCGTGAGGCCATATCTTCCCTCACAAGTACCTTGAAGGTGCTTGTGAGGGAAGGTAAGGCCTCAATGAAACAAAAAAAAAACTTGACGTTTGGGATCTATTCAATTTTTTTTAGAAATTCGTATCCTTGTTCACATTTTTGGGCCTCAATTTAAACAATTTTATATGATTTTTTAATGCTTTAAGGAAAAGTAGTTTTTTAGGATCGCCTTTTCAATATTTTGGTAACAACAATAATGACCAGTAGTAGTCAAGACATGTTCAAACATGAAATATTTTTTTAATCCTGCAAAGTTTTTTTTACATTACAGTCGAACTGTGGTGTACAAAAATGTATCACAACCTCGGATAACATGTTCGTTAAAAATGTGTTCCTTTCAAGACGATTCTGAAATGGTAATAAAATATGATATTAATGATATGAAATATGATATAATATAGATATTATGGCTGTTATTAGTTAACAGGCACTATTCTAACTATAAATAAAAGTATGCTAACACAACAATATACATCTTGTTTCACTCCTCTCGCCCGAAAACGGTGTCTATAATACTCAGAAACAGGGAGCACAATTCATTTTGCTCAGTCTATCTTCTACACCTAATGAAAATAATTAATGGGAATAATTGAAAAATCTAGTCCCACAGTAAGCAGTGCTTCTGTTATGGGTAATAGAAATGAAAAATTAATATGAATAAATAGAAAGGTCAAGTTTATTAAAAAATTAATACATCCCGAACGGGTCTGGTTTTAAAATTTTGAATCCATCATGGAACAATAAAGTCATTTATATATTTACCGCGGATATTTACCGAGCCGCTTACTGATACCTACCGTCAGTGTTGTGTCGTGATCGAGTTACGTTCGATAATGAAACCGGTGGTAGTGGTAACGTCCGTAGCGAGATACAAAAAATGAGGGTAGATCGATATATCTGCCAATAAAAACTCACTCGCAGTGCCTTCAGTTATTCCGTGATCATGGCGCATGAAACTGTGCCGAAATATTGGAAAGCTCAAAACTCAAATCATGGTACATATACCGTTGTAAATGACTTTAGGGTAAAGTTTTATTTTAATTTTTATTCGTTTCAGTTTGTCCTTGCCCAAGCACCTTCAAGGTTATCCACTCACTATGGGACACCCTGTATATACTCGTATGACGAAGACGATACTTTGGTAGATTTTAAATTATATCAGAACCTTGAAATTTTGCAAATTACCACTATAAATTATCGTCTGACTTATTCAAGACCCATCCGAAAATTATGTATACGGGCCGTAAACGAAAGTTTTCAATGCTGAGCTATATTTCGCGTTATCCGTACAAATTTAGTAACGCCATCTAGTTCAATTCAGATACTTCTCACCGGTTTCTGATGAATTTATTTCGAGTATAGAATTTTGTGACGTGCCCTAGAGTCCAGTAAGGTCTAAAGTAGTTCATAGTGCCGCGGTACTATCCTTCCTACTATAATATTATTCAAAACGCGAAAGTTTGTAAGTATGGATGGATGGATGTTTGTTACTCTTTCACGTAAAAACTACTGAACGGATCGGGCTGAAATTTTGCATACAGGTAACTTTTTATCCCATAAATCAGTTCCAGTGGGACAGAAATCACCTTTCAACGTTTCCATAGACACAACGCGTGCGAAGCCGCGGGACGCAGCTAGTAAATAATAAATCGAAACATCTGCTTCTAAAGGCATTCTTTGACGGGATGTCAACGTGGGGTACGTATAGTAAAAATTTAGCAACGCCATCTAGTTTAAAACAGATACTCACAGGTTCCTATAAGCTGGGTTCTTCATAGTGCCGCCAGAGTAACCCACCCTGGTGCGAATGACGCCAAGTGTAGCACCGAAGAGAGAATCGTTGGACCAGAAACATCCCATGCCGAAGGTGGCCTTCTTTGTTGGGATTTCCACATCATGAAGTAGGGCGCTCTGGGAAATTAAGAACAACAAGGAGGTTTATAAAGACTGTTGACAAAAAGCGCACAGATAAATGTATGCACAATGCATTTTTCAGTAAGCTGAATGCAAATTTAGAGATGTTCTAAGTGTTGAAGTTCAAGTTTGATGACTCCATTATGGTTTTGAGAGCTTATTCGAGGCATTTTCGTCTTATTGCTGGGCAAATGTCTCCATAAATTTTTAGCCATCCCTGTTGATATGCTGCCTCCTACAAAATTCCATTTTGAACATAGAATTTTTCAGCATAGAATACAACACAAAAACATTCAAAGAATTATCGGTCATTATCTTAATCTAGCTAGGAAATTCGGATATTTATTTGTTATTGCAATGACAGGCAAACAAGTCATATCAAACGAACAAGTCATATGATCAAAGTGCAAGGATAAGATTGACGAATCAAGAGAACCACCAAAATTTGCAACTAAGCCTACCTTATCTCACGTCTTATACATTAGCCTTCTGTTTTGTTTGATAAGAGGAAGATAAGCGTTGAAAATAAATCAAAAATGTCGAATCACGATCATGCTATGTCTACGTAAATTAATCGCGAGTTGGTTCATAAACAATGTACAATATATTGATTGTTTTGAAAAAACTAAAACCGACTTTAAATTCCTTAATATTTACAGTTTTTTTTTAAGGTTTTCGGGACAAATCCTATCCTCGACGGCCTATATTCGTCCAATGCTGGACGCAGGAATCCCCCTGATAAGTGCCATAATAACTTTATCTCATGGGGGTAATGCCTATAGTCTCCACGCTGGGCATGCGGGTTGGGGATCGCACTTCGGTGGTAGAATTTTTCTGCAGGAGGCGCTGCTGCCCGCCTCCCGGTGGATATCCCTTAGTCGCCTCTTACGACACCGGCGGGAAGAGTTGGGGTGGTGCAAATTCTAAGCCGGTCACACGACAAGCCACCACACCGCACGGCCAATCCTATTCTTCGGAAATAAAAAAATATTTCGGTTCTCTGGACAAGCGAAGCGAAAGAATCATTACACATCGGTCGTTAAAACTGTCGATGTCAATTTTACGTTGAACCACCATAACATAGATGCACAAATTTTTAGCAAACATGGGAACACTTTGAATGGAATCATTTAGACAAACATAACTAGATAAAAATGGGTTCATCTGTTTCGGAGGCGCGATGCGACAGACAGGCAACATAATTTCAAAGCGTTGTAAACCATGGGCAAGCACCTGCTTAGTCCAGACGAGCTAAAAGACTCCACCCCGAAGAAAATCCTGCAGTTCCTAGCACCTGCAAGGGTTAGCGGCGAACTGTGAACGCCGCTGCTTCGAGGCTGAACATACAAAGTGGCGATCACAATAGGCCTATCATGGCCGCAGTGATACGAAAGCCACCAAAAGCAAATAAAAAAAAAAAAAAAACCATTGACAGGGCTATAGAGCCATCTTCCTAATAGTTAGTTAGAGTATGCGTATTAAGGGGCGAACCTAGCGGGTTTGCTTGTCAAATTAGGCCTAGATCGCAGTACTCACGAGATCCTCGTGGTAAAAAACTAGAATTACATAAAATTCAAAATTCTTTCTTCGGTTCCTGAATTGGAAAACACGATTGCGAAAAAAATTACGATAAAAAATCATGGAAGTGCACTGTTTTGCACTTAATTTGGTCGAGATCTCAGGAACCCTGAAGTCTATAGAAGGTATTACTAATTCTTTGGTTTCTTAATACAGTTTATTCATAAGTTGTGTAGTTTTCTTGTAAATAAGAAAAACATCATTTTTGCGCTTACGCCATTCCAAAAACGTATGCTCCGTCCCGCTCCCATAAACGCGAAATCTATGCCTATCCTTTTCGAAAAATGGCGCGCAATGCGCCCTCTTAAATGCATCAAAAAGAAGAGTCATAAGTCCTTGTTAGATAGAAATGTTATCAGCAGTCAAAGTTCATTGGCAATAGCTTTGATCCTCAAGATCTTTACTGCGTAGTGCTCTTATCGGACCCCTAACAAACTACGCTTTTGTAAGCGTTATCATTCAATAGTTCAGTAGCCGCACGGATAGTACAGACCTAATGTTCAATGACAATCATCATCATCATATCAGCTGATCGGAAATTACAATAAATAGTTTCAAACTTTGAATTATAATCATCACGGGTCCGAAAGTCCGTACATAACAATGAAAGGACTAACATGCTTTATTGCTTACTAGACGATCGCCTCGCGGTTTCACCCGCGTAGTTCCCGTTCCCGTGGGAATTCCGGGATAAAATATAGCCTATGTCACTCCCTGAAAAGTAAGCTTCCTAACGGTGAAAAAATTTTTCAAATCGGTCCAGTAGTTTCGGAGCCTATGCAATACAAACAAACAATCAAATCTTTCCTCTTTATAATCTTACTATATATAATTCTTCTGTGAGTGTGTATGTCACTGAACTTCTCTCAAACGACTGGACCGATTTTGATGAAATTTTTTGTGTGTGTTCAAGGGGATCTGGGAATGGTTTAGATTCACAATTTTAACGACTGGACCGATTTTGATGAAATTTTTTGTGTGTGTTCAAGGGGATCTGGGAATGGTTTAGATTCACAATTTTGTCCGCTGGACAATGTTTTTTTAATTAACGCGTGCGAAGCCGCGGGCAGAATCTAGTGTTAGTATAGAAAAGATAATACAAAAATGTATAAAGAAGAGCGATTTTTTATTTTCTTTTTTAACTTCGTAGATTTTCGTCTTGTTTCTTGTCTATTTTTGTATAATTTAGTCACATTTAAAAAGTAAAAAGAAATGTATAGGTAGGTATTCATTTACTAGCAGAAGTGCGTGAAAACTTCATTGAAAATGTATGGATAATCAAACCGGCTCATTATGTCTTACGTACGCCTGTAATCTTTGACATCAAAGCATCTTAAGATTGCAACAGGAATCAAAGTATCATGCACTATGGCAATGACATTCTTCAGTTACAAGATCATGTAATAATGACACAATTTTCTTACAGACTAAAGCGCATGTGTTTAAATAAATACACACAAGCCATGAATGATAGATACCAATTAACGAGTCGAATTAACAATTAAATAAAGATAACCTTTATTGTGCATTATACCCATTGTCAATGGATAAAGGCATTAGACAAACGTTTACTATTATGGCTATAAATACCTAAGATAAGTTACATTGTTATGTGTTATCTCATAACTAAATTAAAATACCTACAGGTTTTTGTTCGCAAATAACCTAAAAGATACTATTAATTGATAAGAGGTGCTCTAATTAAGAGTTCCAATAATACCGGCAAAGTGCGAGTCAACTCGCACACGGAGGGTTCCGTGCCATCGTACAAATCTCTCACAAAAATTTTCGCTAAAGAAACCCTAAAAACTGATTTAATTGATGGAGTGAAGAAAAAAGACAACATGACCACGCCCTAACGTTGCTTAACTTCGGCGATCGGTACTCAACGGGGTATGGTTAATTATTTAATCTATTGAATTTATTATAGTTATCTAGTACCCATAACACAAGCTCTGCTTACCTTGGGGCTAGATAATGCTGTGTGAATTGTCCAGCATTATTTATTTATTTATTTATTTGTACTCAATATATAGCCTTTATTCAACAAAATTATACTAGCATTTACAATTGAAACAATTGAGCTAACTGCAGACTGTTGCAAACAGCCTACAGGTAGCTCAACTGATCCATATCAATCATTATTTGTTGTTAAAGCAGCAGCAAACCCTGTCATAATTTCAACTACCAGTTACTGTTCAAGAAATACAGCCTCGGCAAACGTAGAGCATAAATGAAAATTTCAACTGTCTACCATTTATGGTTCCTGAGATACAGTCCGCTGACAGTCGGACAGACGCATAGACGGACGTACAGCGGAGGCTTAGTAATAGGATTCCCGTTTTCACCCTTCAGGTACGGAACCCTAAACATTATCCAATTCCGAAGTATGCAAATTTTCTTAAAATATAGTTGCAGACAAACCACGTATATAGAATGGATGGAAATTTTTGGTAGAGTCTGGTATAAATTAATTTATGTATTTAATCATACTTTTTTATGTTTTCTGCAAGCGCGATCAGGCATTGACTATATATATAAAAATAATTATAAATGGTGCATGTATATGTATGTACAGTTTCGAGAAGTTTTTGACTAGGGTGAAATTACATAAGTAGAAGGTTTGTAAGAATGTGTTATTTAGATGTCGTGAGATGTGGACGGAAACAACGCCAAAACTTAGTAGTTTTGGCGTTGTTTTCGTCCAAACTTTGACAACCTATCGCTCGCACATAATCACACTAATATTATAAATGCGAAAGTTTGGATGGATAGATGGATGGATGTTTGTTACCTCTTCACGCCAAAACTACTGAACGGATCGGGCTGAAATTTTGCATACAGGTAAATCTAATCCTGGAATCAAACATAGGCTACTTTTTATCCCATAAATCAGTTCCCATAGGATACAAATAACCTCAAAACGTTTCCATAGAAACAACGCGTGCGAAGCCGCGGGCAGAACTAGTACATACATAAAAGACTGATAAAAAGTAGCCTTATTGTTTTCAGACTGAGATTGGACCTCCTGGCTACTAAGCCGCGGTCCAGTCTGTCTTTTAATTATTATGTGTGAGCCAATAAATTAATTTTCTTTCTTTCTTATCTCGTGAAAAGTGCCGTAGGCAGAGTAAAGCTAGTATAATACGTATGTAATAAATAAATATACTAAATAATGCTGGACAATTCACACAGCATTATCTAGCCCCAAGGTAAGCAGAGCTTGTGTTATGGGTACTAGATAACTGATATACTTAACACATATACAATACAATACACTACATAGATAGATATTTTTAATTATACATAGAAAACATCCAGAACGCCCTGGACAAATGTCTGCAGATCGTATAAACATTTGTCCCGAGGCGGGAATCGAACCCGCAACCTCCTGCGTCGCAGGCAGACCTTCGCCCGCTGCGCCACAGAGGTCGTCGTATGTATAGTGAGTGACTGTGGGGTTACGCACTTTATTAACAAAAAACCTTAGAATTAAGCAACACGACAGCTCTCGTCAAACGAACTAAATGTAACTTTAGTCTTTGAACAGGATTGGATAAACTTCAATGATTCCCCTGTAGGTAGAGGTAACGGCGCTAGAGACCGTAGGAAGTCCCAAAGATTTTCGACTCCTAAGTCACTTGACCTCGTGGTATAGTTGGTTAGCACATTCCTGTACTGAGGGAAGGATGCGGGTTCAAGTCCCGTCGAAGTCGAAAGTTTTTGCGATATTATTTGATTTCTATGTATGTTTAGTTCGTAGTATAGTCCTCACATCACACTAATAATATATGTTATATAGATATGGTTATAGATGTTTACATTCATGGATGGATGGATGTTTGTTTTGTTACCTCTTCACGCTAAAACTACTGAACGGATCGGGCTGAAATTTCCCATACAGGTAGTTGTAGGCCTGGAATAAAACACAGGCTTTTTATGCCATAGATCAGGTTTCGTGGAATAGAAGTAGAAACTAGTACTCCATAAAGGCTTAACCATAAAGGTCAAATCCATAAAGGATGTTCTTATTCTTAACGAGCACTGCAAAGTTACATGTCAGCCACATCCAGAAAGGTGACTGTTATTAATTGATGTACACAAATGTGTAGTAAAGAATCAAAGGCAGCTACATCCATTTGAAAACAATGGGATATAAAGTAGTTTATAAAGTAGTTTATTTAGAAACGAATTACATGGTTGTATTAACTATTGGAATTCGATGATGCCCGCAGTAGTTTTTAATAAAACTGTGTTGCAGACACCATCGCCCTCCTCACAGACATGAGGATGTAGCTGCCTTTGATTCTTTACTACACAAATCTTGGGCTGCGTTTCCTCCAGAGATCGCTGTGGAACTTTGAGTGTTTCCACCAGAGATGTGCGAGCAAGTTGAGCGGTGCGAAGATGCATAGCGACGCTGTTCAGATGCGCGGTGAAAGAATGTGCAGCTCTTTTCAGAAACGCGAGCTATTTCTTCGCTCGCGTGCGTCCTTAGCACACATCTTTCCCATGGTTTGCATGTAAAAAAACCTTGCTCCGCTGAGCCGTTTTCACTAGAACTGCGCTGAACGAGGCTATGTAAAAGAAGTGGTTCTTGGTTAACAAACACATCCCGCTACGTATCCACGCACGTCTCTGGTGGAAATGCAGCCTTAATCTGAATAGAATAAGCACGTAACCCTCTTCAATGCTCTTGGGATCGTTTTTGCTAACGATGTAATCGGCATTCTCAATAGGGATGTAGACGATTTAGGTACGAATATACTTCGAAGGTTATAATAGTTGTGTTCTTTGCAACCTCGTACTATATTCGAATGACTCCAAACGCCAGCGTTGGGGTCAACATTTGCTGAGCTGGAAGCCTTTTTGGCACACGTAAACTCGTTTAAGTATAAGTTTCCTGTTCCATCTATGTGCTAAATAAACGTTTTTCTTTTTATTCCATTCAAAACTAATTACTTAAGTATCTGCGTAAATTCACTAGTAAAGTGCGGAAAATAATATATAATAAACGCAAAAAAATATTTCGCGCAAATCCGTGCGATTTGGAAATATTGGATTTAGAATTACCCATTACAATTGCCGCCGGCAAGATATATTTAAGCCGTAATCGCCAATTCTTGGACAAAAACGAAAAACTATCGTGCGATTAGTGTCAGAATCAGAGTCTTGGAATCGTAGGTAGAATAGTCTGCAGGTTATATGGAATCTAATGGCAGGCTTAATATAATTATATTTTATCTTTGAGAAGGTTCTTAATTTGCTACAATAGCCCCGTGCCCAGCATTTCGCTTCCCCATCAGCACACGGACCTTCATCAGAACTTGGCATATAGTAACAATTAGGCAGTATTCTTTATTTATTTATTTATGGATGTTAATTACATCACGGCTTTAGGCCAATTATACTAATTACAGTAGGTTTAAAATTAAATATACGTGTGGTTAGATTAAGTAGGTACATAATAATAGAAATGGTTACGTACTTATGTCAAATAATAAACAATAATCAAGCATAATTAAATTGTCATAAGAAATATTCAAATTTAAGATTTAGGTATTATATAAATTTAAGAATTAAATTGAGGTCGTAATCTACTATACAAAAATAAGTCGGGTTTTCCTTCCTGACGCTATAACTCCAGAACGCACGAACCGATTTCCACGGTTTTGCATTCGTTGGAAAGGTCTCGGGCTCCGTGAGGTTTATAGCAAAGAAAAAATTAAGAAAGTGGGAAACATAAATTTCCACGCGAGCGAAGCCGCGGGGCGCACCTAGTTAAATATAAAATAATAAAACATTTCTTTATGCCACTTAAACTGATCTTACTATCATGCTTCAAGTCATACGCACACCATAAGAACCAAATAGCAAAAAAAAAACTAGAACACAGTAGACCAACGGACATACTAATCATATCTACCACAAACAAAAAATGTAAGTACAGTTTGAGAACCGACGTACTAAAACACCATCGAGAGAGGTTCATTGTTCTTAATTATGATGAAAAAACCTGCCCTGATTCAAGATTCAGGTTCCAGGTATTTTTGGATACCAATTTGTTGAAGTTATTACATACATACAATGTTGTATTCTGAACCGGTTTTGAGATGTAATTTTATCAATAACATCGTCTAAAATTTCGACGAGGTCATAAAACGAGAAATAATTATCAATAACTCATAAAATATCATTAATTCATTACAGCTACAAGACAGGAATTTATCAAAACTGGAATTAAAACAATCATCCAAAAAACGCGCTCTAGAGTAGCAAAAGTTAATAACTTCATTAAGTAAAAAATACTCACATTTACCGGAGGCTTCATATTGCAGACTTGTCTAATAAACCTCAGCATACAAGAAGATCTTGAGATTTGGTTTTTCTTGCGTGTTTTATATCGCTGGTTGATTTGGAGTGAGGCCGCGACGCGTCGGCTATGCTTGGCGGTCCGGCGAACACTGCCGCAGTTTGCTTGACTCACTGATATCGCCTCGCCGCTGTTTTCCAGCGTCATGCTACGTATAAGTAACAATTACGATTTTATTTCACCATGATTATAGTGTATTATCCTTCTAAACACAGGTATTGGATCCACGTGGAAATCGTAAAGCAATAAGAAATGATGATGACGCTCTGTAGAATAAATAATAGTAGCAACTGGCGTGCGTGGTGCGTGACATAGTTTGCGATGTTACGCAGTAGAGCTAATAATGCATAGATGTGAATCATGTGTCATACTCGCGTTTATAGAAAAATCGGGATGGAAGTAGTCTTTACAATCCAGCTGGATCGCTCGGCTTCTTGGATTCTTCCATAAATTTCGTCCATGTTAGTATACCAGAACGAGCAATGGGCGTCTAATACCATCAGAGTCTGGGATGACTACACGCGTCGATATTTTTTTTTTAGTAGCCTGATCTGTGTCGCTGCTTGGCAAAGGCCTCCCTTTTCTCCCTCCACACTTCTCTATTTTGCGCCACTGAGGCCTAATCTTTTAAGTGCGAAGCGCACTTACTACTAGTTACTAGTTCGTATCTTCACCGACGCTTTGGTATGCCGCGAGGCATAGATGTAGCCAGCTCTAAGCCTGGAAGTAAACATAGTCTCTTTTTATCCCATACTAGACGATTGCCTCGCAGTTTCACCCGCGTAGTTCCCGTTCCCGTGGGAATTCCGGGATAAAATATAGTTTATGTCACCCCCTGAATAGTAAGCTTCCTAACGGTGAAAGAATTTTTCAAATCGGTCCAGTAGTTTCGGAGCCTATTTAATACAAACAAACAATCAAAGCTTTCCTCTTTATAATATTAGTAAAGAAAACGGTTCTCATTGGGTAAAAGTAACCTTTAAACTTTCCATAGAAATGTGCGAAGCCTCTAGCAGAAACTAGTAAGTAATATTAGTTTGATTCCAGTTCCACATCTAAACCTAACTAGTGTATACCATGACCTTGCCCGCGACGACGGCCGCGCGCCGTCTGCAGAGCCGGCTAGCCTCGAGCCTTGTCAAATCGATAACGTGTAAATACAGCACAAAACTCACCGAGTTGACCCACTTGCAGGGTCCTGATTGAAGTTAGGATGTCAGATCTGGATGCTGTGGGTTTTTTAGAGGTAGAGGCTCGAAGGAACGAGGTCTTTCTGAAATTAAAACTGGGACAAGAGATTAGTACCTACTGCGTCTAGTTTTTTTTAGATTGTTAATTGGCTTAGCAGATAAATGTGGATTTACTGTGGGTAATCCGAACCGTACGTAACCTGTATCTATATACATTTGGTAGAGCAACATAAAACGTTGAGATTATTAGGTACTTAGGTTCCTAAATGTTACACAGACAAATACCTAGCTACTTTCAATCTGGGTCAACTACAGTCGGGGATTTTATATTACATACAGTACTAGTGTCTGCCCTCGGCTTCGCACGCGTTGTTTCAATGGGAACTTTAAAAGGTAATTTCTATCCCATGGGAACTGATTTATGGGATAAAAATAGCCTATGTTTGATTCCAGGCATAGAGCTACACCACCGGTGCAAAAGTTCAGCTCAATCTGTTCAGTAGTTTTGGCGTGAAGACGTAACAAACATCCATCCATCTGTACATCCATCCATCCAAACTTTCGCATTTATAATATTAGTGTGATAGAATCCCAATCTTTGTGCTTGGTAAAGGTATGTAGCAAAGAACTATCAAATTATTATTATTGTTTACGTAAGTACCTACGTTTCTTCAATTTTCCTTTGTCCCGATGACATAACAATGACAGGTAGGTACATCATAACACCAAAGATTCTAAAGTATTTTATAGTAGCCTTCGTTCAGACCTCAACCGTTATACTCTAGTCTAGAAAATAGAACAGTTTAATCTATATACCTATATAAAAAACCCGTTTTCCTTGGTCACGGCATCACGCGTGAACGGCTGGACCGATTTCGCTTTTTTGTTGTGTTTGTTATTGTCAGGAGAAGGTTCTTATCAAAGAAAAAATTAAGAAAGTTGGAAACATAAATTTCCACGGGGGCGAAGCCGCGGGGCGCAGCTAGTATCACAATAAAATAACATTACGCGGAAAGTTGTAGAGTCCGGCCTATATAGTGCTATTTTAGGATTATAATTCGTGTTTTACTTTAGAGTTCACACAGTAGGCCACTATCTAATAAAATAAAATGGTCTAAAAGAAAGATTTGGCGAGGCCTGTTCCCAGCACTGGGAGTAAATAAGCTGACAAAAATATTTAGCTTCGGAGCTTCACACCCATCATGGCCAATTACTGCGTTAAATCACGAGGGGAAAAGAGAAGCATTTTCCCAGCCAGGGACAGTACCTAATGAAAAAAAATCTAACTAGAAAATAAATATATCTACATCTAATACATTCACATACAAATAATACAAACAAAAACACCTACACCTTCTACAAACTTAGAAATCATTTCATGCTTTTATAATCAACTCTACAATCAAGTTACAATATTGAAACTACTCACCTTTTCTATAAATGCATTTTCTCTTTTCGTCCACAGAACTGTTTTTCAAAAGATTTTTTATTGTTCTTTTCCATGACTTTTATTGACGACTGTAAAATTAAGAAAAAAATATTGAAGTGCTTTAAAAACAATACTCAAATTATAGACCTAATGTATAACCCAGGCGAATAACCATGGCACCTGGTTCGAACAAAAACTTAACGCATTCACTGCCCAGCCTCTGCGGTGCGACCCGCAAGGGGCTGGGAGAGATCATGTGCGTATTTGTTATTATAGTTGTTCTATCTCACGAAGTCCGTTTAGCCCTGGTTGTAGTAGTGACTTTGCGCTTAGTTGTCATGCTGACGGTACTCGCTACCAAAATCTGACGTGAATACAATGAGCACTAGTGACCCGGACCGCGTCTCGGGCGAGACTGATTGCTTCTGAGCTTACGCACACCAAAACAATGTGTACATGCATTCACTATGACATACACAATACATAGCCCAACGGACTTCGTGAGATAGAACAACTATAATAACAAATAACAACAAGAGAATAACTCGAAAATTTTACACAGGCTTGTGATTCTTTGGCTACAGACATCGCACGGCGATGACGGCGGGGCGCAGCGCTGAGCAGCGGGGTAATTATCGATTCCCGAGCCGGCTGCCATGTTAATTTGCCCGGGATATACTGATAAGATATTTGTCTTTGTATGAAAAAATATTAATTTGACACGATACAAGTCAAATTCTTCCACGAAAACCCATATCAAATCCATAATAACGAGGTAAAATAAAACTACAAAT
Source organism: Eupithecia subfuscata (assembly GCA_963564075.1). Classification (NCBI taxonomy): domain Eukaryota; kingdom Metazoa; phylum Arthropoda; class Insecta; order Lepidoptera; family Geometridae; genus Eupithecia; species Eupithecia subfuscata. The sequence goes on along the minus strand of OY751113.1, from coordinate 10,690,612 downwards.
ACTTGAAACCAACGATTTATTATAAATCTTTAACGATTAAGAAAATTTCACACTACTGTTTCAAGATTATTATTTACCATTGGAATAAAGAATAACAAACTTATAATATAAAACAACAAAGAGCTTTGCATTGCTCCTTACATTATAAAGATTTACGCATAAATTGTGCCCATTGAAAAACAGCATTGATAAATGATAACTAAAGAATGTTTTTCAATAAGAATTATCATAATTTATAATTTGAACAAAACTCAATAACAATCAACGAATCCAAAAATAAATGGATTTACATAAGAAAAACGAGCCTGCGTCAATTTCGCAGGATCGCTAGAATAGTCTGCCATTTTCACCAGAAATACTATACAGAAACTAAAATACTTCAGTAATTTTCTATACTTTAGGGTTGTATTAAAGGTTTTAATTTTTTAATTGTTTTTCTTTTTTTTAATTATCGACAAAGCGTGATATCTGTACGTATTCAGGCAATTCATGGCAACTTTTATTTGGTTCCGTACAAGGAATGCTTTCGTTCTTGTAGATAACAAACCTGCGTAAGAATGAGATTGAGAGTGACGTCTTCTGTCATGCTATCCCGCTCAGATCGGATTCGAACCAAGCAGGACAACGAGAGATGACTTCATTTTCAATCCTATTCTATAAGTACGCCGGTTATACATAATATTTTCTTCTCATCCGTGGAATGTATGATGAAAACGGCAGAAAAGGATACCATAGAGCTATAAATCTAGTTGCAAACTGCAAAATATTAGGCCGGGGATGTCCGTGGCAGAGCGAGACAGAGCTATATCAAATTCATCAAAAGTTCTATGCCAATAGCCTGTAGTAAGAAAATATCCGATTAAAATATGATTCAAAGCTGCTTAATAATATAGTTTCTAATCAGTTTGTATCTTAACTAATAGTAGGAGACGTGTATAATAGATATGCAAATATATTAAAAAATCTACTTTTTAAAAGATCTACTTTTATTCAGAAACAGGTAGCAAATGAAATAAACGCTTTTCATTTGCTGACTTGCTTCTGAATTAAAGCGTTATAATTTGAGATCTACGTTTAATATTTGGATTTTTTCTACGTGGTCCAAGACAAGGCAAGATAACACTGATTATGTCCAATTCTATAATAATACGCATATATTTGTTCTACATTTGCATCTACATTAACTCTAACAGCGAATATAATAGACAACCAACACGATTGAAGTAGAAAAACAGACTACTAGATTAAAAGGTTATCAAAATCACTACAAAATGCAAAGTTTGCGTGGTTTACTCATACGAACACATTTATTTGACACTAGTAATAGGTGATGTTACTTTTTGAGATAGTGCTCACTAGATTACCTAAGGATTATTATACCAACATATCTTTTAGCCAAATGACGATCGTTTTGGTAGGAATTGAGACTTGTAACTTTATTGGTCTAGTGTTACATAATTTATTGAATACCATTCTTATATTTAGCCTTCTGTTTACATCAAATATAGATACAGGTAGCACGATTTGGTATTTTGCCAAACTGCGCATTTCCTAGCCGCCATGTTTTACGACTTATCCGATGGGCCTAGTGAAACACCACTCTAGTTACCAGAATAAACAGTACACAACAGTAAAATCTAAGGGTATTTATACATACCCAGATGCCTTTCACAAGCAGTATCTACAACCGTTCATAATTTACACTTTTCATCAACGTAACTTACTAATTTATCTACAAAGATTTACAAATACACAGCTATTTGTTTTTAGGCAAGAGCTACTATAGGCGATTTAGCGTTAACACAGTGTAGATATCAAACAGTATGAACACTTTAAAGTTTACAGGATTATTATTACACAGTTCTTTCACGTTTTTTTTCAACAGTCATTCACTACTGAGTGTTAACTACATTGCGTCATAAACGAGTGAGGGCTAGCATAATAAAATAGTAAAGAATTATAAGTACCGAACATCTTTGAGGCGAAGTAAAAGAGCGGTCCATGCTAGCCCGCGTTGCAAAACTCAACTCAGAATTTTATCATAAACACCCTATTTCCCCATATTTTTAAATACCTACCACGTATTCAAATACTGCGCTTTATTCAGTGAAAGTTAGGGTCTATTTTTGACTGCGCATCTTAAATTAAAGTTCACGTATGATGATAAAAATCCGTTTGAGTCGATGAAGACACGTTTATATTTACGCTTTACTTTTACATACACACAGTACTTGTTCCTGTACATTTGTGTAATTGGCGTAAAAATTAAAATAATAGGACAGAAATAATGTTTTGTCACTCTCGGCAAGATGTTATCACAACCAACAAACATAGTTTACATTCACTTCTGTTAATTCATACTGTGCCCAGCGAAGAGTTATTTCTAGCTTTACAGAATAATTTAAAAATGCCTGTTGGTTTTAATACTTCCAGATAATTTGTATCACAAAATGCTGCCAATATGCTTTTGTCAAATAATACTGTTATTAAATATAAACTTTTTAATTGATATTAGTTTCTCTTTAAGGCCTTCCCAATATTGCTTCGTGTTTTTAAGGTTTGTTTTAACTATATTCACGACTTTTATGAAAATGTTCATACAATATTTAAGTACTTTTTAAGTACTAAGTGATTAATCTAAAACTACTCTAATGACTAAGATATGGACGAATGAATTGCTAATGGATGGGACTACAGAACTACATATTTATCTAAAAATGGTTAAATATATAATATTTCAAAAAGCTCCTAGTATAATGAATAAGTATACAAAATTCAATAGGTAATACGCGACTGGAATGTCTACGACGACGTTCTAACAAGTATACCACAGATAATGAACACCGAATTTCGAATAAATAGGTTAAAATATTAATTACTTAAAATACCATTCAAGGGTTGAAACTTTAAAATTTGTTCCGAAGACTATCTATAAGGAAGTAAGTTTCAATTTGGATTATTCTAACTGATAGTCACAGTTTTAAGTACAAAATAACATTGTAAAATTGTGCTTGATAAAGTAACATTGTTAATAATTGGCACAAACTGAGTATTAAGTACTATAAGGTCACTCAACTTGTTAGTTTTATGGTTATCTATTGATAGATATACAGGGTGCCACGGAGAGAGGGTACTAAGCCGAAAGGGGGTGATTCGGGGACCCCGAGAGGATCAACTGGTGAATTTTTTGAATCGATTTTTTGGATTTCGAATATTTTTGCTGAATGTAAACCTTTTTTTTCTTCCCATTCGTGTTTTTTTAATGTTCAATAATGCAATGCGTGTAAAAACACGCATTGCATTATTGAACATTAAAAATATTTCTAAAATGTTTTTGCTAGTTTTTTCAGCAAAAGCAGCGTTTTGTTCTGAAAATATTACAAATAATGATGTAAATCCTTTGAAATTTCTAAACAATAATAATAAGAATACACGTAAAAGAGCACGAAAATGAAACGTTGACACCCTCTCGACGTCCAGAATCACCCCCTTTCGGCTTAGTACACCCTTTCCGTGGCACCCTGTATATATATTATAGATAAATATAATGTAAATTCTAGCAGCAGCTTACTATAGATAGATATAATGTTAATCCTATTGGGTTCGGGATTATTATACGTACGGTTTTATTTTACATGGGCAATATAAATATAGTTTTAGTGGCATTGTAGTATGTATAAATATTTAAGTAGTAAGTACTGTGGTCCAGAAAAATGCAAGCATTTAATATAGGAATAACTGCCTAAGAAAACAGATATTATATTACCATTTAGTCCTATAAATGTATGAATATTCAAATTTACTTTAGAATAGGCGTAAAGCATCGAATATCAGGATTTCTTTCATAATTCAAAATGATTAATCGTATATTAAATAAAATAAATTGTATTTTTATCAATTATGCTATATCTCACATAGATAGTAAGAATTTGAGGCACTTTTAAACTGATACCCACGAAATTTTTGATTGCATTTGATCACGTTGTTATTATGCAATTTTAAAAGTCTAAAATTTAAACCTAAATCAATAAGGTATTTGTAAACACGATCACATTAGATATAATAAATACTTTTTGAAATATAAATGGAATGTTTAGGAAATATAAGGCAAGGTTTTTAAAATACTTATACAACAATAATTTCACGATATAGGATTCACAACTAACACTTATTAAAATATTAGCGACCATAATTTACCTAGAATAATAACCGTTGAGCTCATACAACTATCACACGTGTACCCAGCCAAACAAGCTATTCCGAGCTATAATGGCAATTTATCGGCAAGGTGACGCAAATAAATAGGGCTTAAGGTGGCAACCCACAATTAGGGAAAAACGGTTTTACGGTCAGCCGATTACCTTTCACAAAAACATATGGTAGGTACTTGATATTTTGGTAAAAAGCTGATATAATACTGCGAAAGTCAGAGTTACCCAACTTAATCGAAAAAAAGTCTTCTAAGTATACCCTCACCATGGAATACCACCTTAGAACTCTCAACCGATAACGTTCTGAATTCTTTTGGAATGAAAATCAGACTTGTACGCTTCACAATCACAAATCACCAGCGTTACAAACGCTTTTTACGTTCCACTGGTGTTACCAACGCTTTAGGAGACTAATGATACACCAGTGTCGCCAACGTTTCGTAGCCAACTTTTCACCAGTGTTACCAACGCTTTACAGTCTACTATATCACCTCTACATGATAATACAGCACCTGTGTGATCTTGTATCTCCTACTACGTCACTGGTGTTGCCAGAAAAACGTGGTACAGTACCCGAGCTTGCGGATATGCTCAGCGGGTTCAACTGTACCGGCATGTCCTTTGTCTCTGGTATCGAGTTCATGCTATGGTTGTTTGTGGAGGCAAGGCTGTTTTCGACCGGACTGCCGTTGGTTCTGATTTGCGAACGTTGCTTTTTCAAGTCTGCTAATGTTCCTGAAATGGTACGAAATCGAGGTTGATTTAAATGTTCTGTCAATTTGGTTATATTCTACGGTGCGTTGATTAGGTGATTTATTTTGATTCACAATTTGCATGCAAACAAACATATACAGAAAGAAGGAGTGTTTGAGTGTATAGTGTACGGACATTCATGCAACCAACAAACACACTAGTCTACACATAACTATATAAACCCAAAGAGGCGATGTCTAGGATGAACTAGGATCTTATTTCATCAACAAAATTTACTCTGAATGTACTAAAAATGTAATTTATTCTATATTTTGAAAAGGAAAGTAGGTATGGTATGGTGGTTTTATGATTTAGAAAAGAAACTACTCAAGCGTTTTAAAAGAAAGTTATCTCCATTAAAATAGTCAGTTTTACCGTGAAACTTCATAGGTTTGTAGGAACAAACATACACTGCAATATATATCTCATCATATAGATTTGACAGGCAACAGTGCATCTTAGGCATGCACATATCATATCTTAATGAAATTTGCATGTATGGATATTTGTTACCTCTTCACGCCAAAACTACTGAACGGATCGTGCTGAAATATTGCATACAGGTTATTCTAAGCCTGGAATCAAACATAGGCTACTTTCTATCCCATAAATCAGTTCCCATAGGATAAAAATCACCTTTCAACTTTTCCATAGAAACAACGCGTGCGAAGCCGCGGTTATAATATTAACTAAGTATATTTCTATTAGGTATATAAAGTATCTGGACGTCTCCCATTACAACACCCTAAATACCCATTTCTACATATTGTATGTATTCCTCAATATAGTCAATCAGCCCTGACAAATGTATATACCATATGACGCTATAAATAAATAACTAAATTAATGAAATAAGAAGCTAGTTCATCTCGCCTTACACATGCCTCCACAGATACAAAAGAGAAATGAACAACCACGCATGCACTATTTACAACCAGAGACTGCTTGCCTCATATGCATCCTCGATTCCAATCCGCAAACGTTCACCCCTCGCTTCAATAAACCATTGTGCAGGACTGGGCTATCTCATTAATGCGTGTATAAACCGAAGGTAAACCCAAACTACAGGGTCGCGATCACGGTGTAGTAAGTGTGGTTACCCATTGGCATTACGGCTCAAACGTTAGCAGTTGAAACGTTAGCAGTTGAAACGTTAGGGTGCGCGTTCACAGGTCGGCATCGGACAATCCACTGACAAGTGCGTCCATTGATGGGGAATCCGAATGAGGTGATTCGCTCTAAACGGAAAAGCTGCCTTTTAGAATCCTCGCCGGCATTGCGGATAGTCCGCTTCGTGCGGTACGGATCTTGTATGGCAAACCATTGATGGGGTCAGTGCGTATTGTCCGATGCCGGCCTGTGAACGTGTACCCTAACGTATCAACTGCTAACGTTTGAGCCGTAATGCCAATAGATAACTACACTTACCACGCCGTGATCGCGGGCCAGTCTTGAATTCGGTGAGTCGATAGTACGAAAGTTTTTTGGGCATAATCGAAAGAAACCAAAGCGCTAATCATATTATTGCCATCTGTGTCCAAAAATAGAAAACAAGCGTAAGTTATAGTAGTAAACAAGACCCGTCAAGTGCGAGTGTAACTCGCGCGCCGAGGGTTTTGAACGTTTGTGATACAAATATGTACTAAAGGTAGATAGGTTAGAGAGATCGCTATTTGGGAATACCTACCTAAAAAAAGGTAGGTACCAAACTATATTTTAGATGAATCGCTCTGCATAAGTCCTTCGGAGATTAGGTCAATTTATTGACGTTATTCTAAATATTTCAAAAAGTATGAAACCTACAGAAACTTCAAAGAAGACTTCATTACTAAGTGAGGTCTTGAAAATTATCCCCCTTTTGAAAATTATTATCCCTTTTTGTCCATTTTCCAATTCTTTTAACAGACTTCTCTATATTTTGCCTATAAAAACACGACTGCCTAAATCATTGTTAAAAATATATAGCCAGCCAGTGTCACTTGGAATGATGTAAGGATTCTAGTGATACCTCTAACATCCAAATCAGTTAAGCCATTTAAAGTTATGGTGGAATTATAAATCTCACATAATGAACCCTAAATACATTCTCCTTTATTTATAAAAAAAAATTATACAGTCGTTTACAAGTCACGGCAATACGATAGGGCGAGAGTTGTATTTTATTTCTTAGGATTAGCTCCGATTAAGGTTCACAAACATTAGGTTATCGAGGGCTATTGGCATTTTTTTAAAGAAGGGGTTGTCCATTAAACACGATTTTTTTTTACCCTTTTACGAAGGGGAGGGGGGGGGGGTCTTGTTAAGGTTCAAGACTACTAGAAAAGATCACAACCAGATTTAGCTTATTTATCTTCGGTTACACAAACATTAACAAAAACAGCCCGCTGTTAGAATAACTTTACAATAATGTTATTTGTGCTCTCAATGTGCGAACGATAAAAGGATGCATATAATTACCTGCGTTAATCATGACGGTGACATGAACATTGATTTTACCATTATTGTCTGTGGTGTAGGTTGCCGTGCCGGTTTCCGCGATTGCGATGTTGTTAGGGTTGACATTCATCTCATTCCTACCGTCTAACGCGTCTTCCGTTTTGTACGCGTCGTTGTCTTGCCCTTCTGGTGCTTTCCGGACTCCATTTGGCAAATTTCTTTCATATTTTTCCTCGTGGTGATTCGTCCCGGGCGCGTAGTGCGAGGCGGCGTTAACACCGAATAGGGGGTTGGTTGTCTTAGGTTGGTAGTGGTTGTCTTGGTAGTTGTTTTTGGGTATCGCGTACTCGACGTTTGAGTCGTAGCTTTGGTTGGAGGTTGTCGAGCTGGTTGAAAGCCGCTTGTGGGTAAGTTCTGGTGGTTGCAGGTTTGCGGTGTTTTGGTCGTTTTCCACGCCGTTCGTGAGGCCCTGGAAAGGAATAAGTTATTTGAATAAGTACGATTTCTACAGATGGATACTCGCTGCGGGATTCAATTTCAAAAATAGCTTTAAAGTACTACATAACTACAAGACAGTCATCTTATGATGACTATCTTGTACTCTCATCATCATCATCATCAGCCTATATTAGTCCACTGCTGGACATAGGCCTCCCCTAATGAGCGCCATATCGCCGTCTTCAGCTTGCCGCATCCAGCATCTGCCTGCCGTCTTTCGCAGATCGTCATCCCACCTGGCCGGAGAGCATCTTACACTACGTACTACAAGACTGTATTAAATTATTAATATAAGTTACGTAGATAAGAATTGAGAATGAAAACTACCGCCTCTATCATGATGTCCTGCTCAGATTATATTTAAACCTAGCGAGTTTGTTTGTCAAACTAGGCCTAGATCTCAGTACTCACGGGATCCCCATGATAAAAAACTCGAATTAGATAAAATTAAACATTGTTTTCTTTGGTTCATTAAAATTCAAAACGCGATTGCGATCAAAACTTACGATAAAAAATCATGAAAGTGCAGTTTTGCACCTAATTTGGTCGAGATCTCGGGAACCCTGCGCAGCTGCGGTCTATTTAAAATATTTTAGTTTTGATTCATAGGTTATTAATAATTCTTTGGTTCCTTAATACATTTTCTTCATAAGTTGTGTAGTTTTCTTGTAAATAAGCAAACACATAATTTTAGCGCTTACGCCGTTCCAAAAACGTATACTCTGTCCCGCTCCTATGAACGCGAAATCCTATGCCTATCCTTTTCACAAAATGGCGCGCAAAGCGCCCTCTTAACCAAAAGTGATCAAAGCGGGACATCATTACAGAGGCGGTAATATTCATTCCCGATCCTTACCAACGTGACTTATACTTATGCCAATAAATTCATCATTAGTAACTTATGCTGAAGTTGGCTGAAGTGTATGTATTGTCTGCACTGAAAATTAGCGCCGGGTAGACACACCAGTGTGTATCCAGCATAACGCTGAGTGAAGGGCCATATTTGCCATAAACGCTACGCACAAAACAAATCTATTTTGACACTTATTTTTATATTTATATATTTGCCTCGGGACAAATGTTTGTACGATCTGCAAATATTTCTTCCGGGTATTTTGTAGGTATAATAAAAATATATATCAATGTAATGTATTGTATTACATAATGTATATCAGTCATCTAGTACCCATAACATAAGCTCTGCTTAGCTTGGGGCTAGATGATGCTGTGTGGATTGTCCAGCATTATTTATTTATTTACTTAACCAAAAACCAAACTACAGTGTATTGATATTTTATTTAAATTTTACAAAAGAGATGTTGAAATGATTAAGATACGTGTATCGAAGAGCAAAAGCTTGTTTCACAATAATAGCTTATTGAGCTCTGCTTAGCTTGGGACTAGATGATGTTATGTGAATTGTCCAGCATTTTTTTTTTATTTATTTACTAGCTGCGCCCCGCGGCTTCGCCCCCGTGGAAATTTATGTTTCTAACTTTCTTAATTTCTTCTTTCATAAGAACCTTCTCCTGACAATAACAAACACAACAAAGAAAGAATTAGCGAAATCGGTCCAGCCGTTCACGCGTGATGCCGTGACCAAGGAAAACGGGTTTCATTTTTATATATGTACTAGATTCTGCCCGCGGCTTCGCACGCGTTAATTAAAAAAACATTGTCCAGCGGACAAAATTGTGAATCTAAACCATTCCCAGATCCCCTTGAACACACACAAAAAATTTCATCAAAATCGGTCCAGTCGTCTGAGAGAAGTTCAGTGACATACACACTCACAGAAGAATTATATATATAAAGATATAGATAAAACAAGCCTGTCTATCGCTCTTTGCAGTACTCCGGTACGTGTATCGAAGCCCGTATTTAAAAACAATACTTGTGTAAGGTAGCAAGCCAAGTACAGATTTTTTGAAAAATAATAATAGTACATTATGGTACTAGTGTGTAAAATTGGTGATTACCGCTGAGGCGCCATTGAGGACCCTCGCCCGAGGACGGTGATCTTCAATACACACGTGTATCATACGACGTTTTTCAACACACTTGTGAATAAAATAACAATAAAAACTCATTGCGATCGGCCACAGACTAGAGGGATAAGGTTCTTTTTTATTTTCCGCTTATAGGGTTTGCGCCTATTCTGCCACGTACAAAATGGGGAATTTAAAGTTTTTTTTTATTACAGAGAAAACAAAAGTTATATTTGAGTGAAAGTTTTATTTATTAAACACGTACGAGTTAAAATTATCTATTTAAGTAAGAAGTTGCATGAAATAAGCAAGCAATAGGAACATTCATTTATTTGTTCTAATGAACACGATCTTTTTTTGAATAAAAACTTTTTTAAGAACAAAGTAACTCAAACAGTAAAAATTTAAAAAAAATCTATAACTCACTAGTGAGTTACAGCAATGAAAAAGTCACAGTTTGACTGTGGGTGTCATTCTGTTCCTAATTGCGGTGACCATAGAGCTACTTTATGAGCAAGTGTGTTGAAAAATAGATTTATTTGTGCAGTCAGACCTACAACCTTTCTACAGTTTTGACAGTTTCCCATACGAAAGTTGTCAAAAATCCGGCCCTATGCGTTCGTGTGCACTGTGACCATTAGTGTAATAATATTTTAAACTAGCTTCTGCCCGCGGCTTCGCACGCGTATTTTCGGTATAATAAGTAGCCTATTATCTAAGTTAGGCTTTGCTCTAAACGTACGCCAAATTTGATCTTGATCTGTTTAGTAGTTTTGAAAATCCTAGGCGACAAAAATTCTGATTTCACAAACTTTCGGCTTCATAATATTAGTGGATGGATTGGACCAGTCAGGAGATTACGTCATACAAACATGATTATAGAAATAGAAAACGTGCAAGCGGGCAATATGCGTCAGTACCTAAAAATATGTCTGGGGAGCAGTAAGTACAGGATATTTTGCGTCTACACAGCACTCCGATTTATCGTATACGTTTTTATTCGAGGATGGCTTGATGAGGAGTTAGTTTTATCCCCCGGTGGATATCCCATAGTCGCCTCTTACGACACCCGCGGGAAGAGTTGGGGTGGTGCAAATTCTAAGCCAGCACCACACAGCAAGGAGTTCACACACATGATAATATTCCAGATCGAGTAATGTGTGCGCTAAGACAACTATATTCGCCATCATCGCCAAATAAAAACGATAAAAATGAAATAGTAGGTACCATTTTCAAGGCGAACAATTAAGACGTAAATTCGATATTAGGTAGGTACTCTGAAATTCATACTACGTCCAAAGCAGCACGAAAAACTATGTAAATACTGTCCGTGATTTTGCACGATTTTTTGGGGATAAAATGTAACGTAACTGTTATTTCAGGTCCAGAATTCCATGTAAATACATGGAATTCTGGACCTGAAATCCTACTGAACAGGTTTGTTGCTGTCTCGTGACAAACACACATCTTCGCTAACTTTCGCTTTTAAAATATTAGCAGGGACCTTTTAAAGCTAAATAAAACAACCGAATAATTCGTCTAGAGTTGGAATATCACATATTTTTACAAACAAACATACCCTATATCGTAGGCCCAACACTGGCGGATCCTTCCGCATCCTGCGCAAATTGTCGTGAGTCAAGAACATTATATCCAATGTCATTGTTTATCACAACACATAATCAGAAACCAATTAGTTATTCCCAGAAATATTCTGTCACTTAGCACAATTTATACAGTTTACAGGCTCAATCTATATGTTAAAGCCACAACTGTCTTAATCGAATAAAATAATTATTAATTTTATCAATTCACTGTGAAATTTAAGAGTTTATAATTTTTCTGAATTTCACTTTCTGTCAGAATCGCGCATCTAAAACACACCACCCGATAAAATAGCAGTCCAAACAAAACAATGATTTCTTGACAGAAGAATTTCAATAACACAGTAGAAAAGCCACCAAAGGCACAAACAAAACTGTTCAAATACTTCACATACAGAAAAGTTTCAAAGGAGATAATGTCAAAATGCATTATCTAAGAAGCGGTCGCGTTTGTGCCCGCTCGCTGACCACACAGACTGCGCACGAGTCGAGGGAAATCGCGAGGAAAGACTGATTCAATGCGCATGCGTACAGCGGAACGGGATGACCATGCTACCATTGCAACGATCGAAGTTGCAAGCGAATTTGGAAGCGAAACGCAGCTAATTTCACAGAGAAACTGACAGTGGAGACTCGAAATAAATCTCAGTGACTTATATGCACTGACATACCTACAACTGCACTGTTCAGTAGGCCTAAATTAGTTATTTATTAGTTAATACTAGTTCTAAATTATTTCTATTATTTGATTGTAATTTTCTTTGTGAATAAAAATAGTATTTATACTTAAGACTACAGAAAAAGTCAAAACGAATGTGAGTACCGAGACAAAGCTTGCAAGGTTTAAAAGGTACACAATTTAATGTATATTGTGATTGATTTTTAATGATGAAATATCTAAAAAAAACTCGTATCGAAGTGTGGTATTCCCTTAATCAGCCTAAATCCTAGTTAGCGGATAAAGATGTTTGGTTCTTGACGGTTCAGCAGGAGATGACGTATTGCCATTTGTATTGCCTTAAGCAGGCAAGGAAAATAGAGGTGCAGAGCAGATGCCATTAGGTTTTTTAATTAATGTTTCCTCCACTAAATTATCCTAAAATTATTAAGCTTTCATGGGTCGGACACTGGCAGGTAAGTATAAAACAAATTGTTAATGACCAGGAGCTTAAAAAATTTGAGAAGGCATTATTTATTATGTACAGCCGTGGCTTACATACTATCTACAGTTGACCATAGGCTTGTTTAACCACAGGCTGTTGTTAATGTAAGTTAATTTCATTGTGAATGGGGCGGAAGTAACTAAATGTAAAGAAAGACACCTCCAATTTCAATCGCATGGCGACATCGACATCGTTACTTTGTGCGAACGAAGGTTCTGATCAGTGAACTGTTGAAGGAACGCCATTATCCATTATTAATACCGGTTATTGTATTGTAAGTTTTGTGGCCTTAGGTTTTGCAACAAAGAACAGATTTTTTTTGTGTTTATGAAACCTTTTTCTATGAATATTTTTTCTGGAGATGAACAATGTATTTCGGCAATGGAAGCCCAAAAAACTACAACGATTGAATAGAACCGAAATTCATGTTTTATATTTTAAAGCGCAAACAACGCAAGGCTGCACACTGCACCTGGCTCAGTCTCGAGGCGATTGGCAAAAACATTGAGAATGCCCAACAGTGGGACGACATGGGCTGACAATGGAGATAATAAGGCTCATGGTGCGAAAACGATTCCCACTTAAAAAACAAACAGCTCCCAATAGAAGAGCATTCCCAATAGAGCCATAAACCTAGTCATAGAATCTGACGAGAAAGATTGGATACGCTCCCTTGAATTTCAAAGCCACGACAATACTCTACAAAACACAAACAAGTCAGGCAAAGCGCAACAAAAAGGCAACACGTTCTCCATTCAAGAAAATAATGGAAAACACGATAACGAATAATCAACAAACCAATAGAGCATGCAAAGGACGAAGATAACAGACAGGTGCCATCAAATCCATTATCAACGTCAATGATTTCAGAGAACAAAACAATAAAACATTTAGAAACGTGTAATTACGAAGAGAGTGTAACCGGTCCGGTGCACATCGCAACAGATGAGAAGCAGTTGGTATGGTGTACAGAATGATGCATATGACTGCATAGAATTTATATTGATACTACTCTAGAACATGTGCATACATACATATGTATAAACTAAAGTACTGACCGTTGTTACTCAGCGTAATGTACCATTCTAGCTATGCTACATGCTCGAAGCGTAAGGCTGCCTTTCCACCAGAGATGTGCTACGTTGCTAAGTTTCCAGCCGACCAATAGGATCGCTTCATTATCGCGTAATTTTTGTCAGGTATGCAAATGATGCGATAATCAACAGACGTTGATATTTCTAGACTAGTTTATTCCAGCTACTTAAATAGTGTTATGTCTTATGGCATACTGCTGTGGGGGAACGCTGCAGATATTAACACCGTATTTGTGCTGCAGAAGAGAGCTGTTCGTGCAATCTATAATATGGGTCCCAGAGAATCTCTGCGTGATAAATTCAAAGAAATAACATAATGACAGTAACATGTCAATACATTTATGAAAACTTGTTGTACAACATAGAAATATCAATCGATTCCCTAAAAATAGCGACATACATACATAATATAAATACTAGAAATAAGAATAAACTCGCTGTGCCCACAACTAGGTTACACAAGATAAATACATCTTTTAAAGGGCAATGTACACGCTTCTATAACAAAACTCCAAGTGAGTTCAAAAAATATCAATAAACAAATTCAAACAAATTGTCAAACATATCCTTTGTAAAAAGACTCACTACAAAATATCAGATTATCTAGAGGATAAAAATGCTTGGGAAGAGTTTTGCTCCAGCTAGAAAAATAACAACTAACAGGGTAAAGGTTTCTTCGTCCCTTCTTTACTTTAGTCTACATACCGATGCGACAGAAATCAAAAATATCACTTTATTTCCGTGTCAGTGTTTAATTTTATAATTTGACCTTTTCTAAGTGTACATTTATTGTATTTATGGAAATAAAGAGTTTTCGATTTGATTTAAATGGAGCGATCCTATTGGTCGGCTGGAAACTTAGCAACGTAGCACGTCTCTGGTGGAAAGGCAGCCTTCGGAGGCGAGTGGTAAAATCCGTTTCGTTGCTCGTTGCGAGCGTCTTCTTTCTTTTTAATTAGTTTTTGTGCAAACGCTATCTTTATGTAAGTGACGTAAGAGTTGGTTTTGCACGAAGACAAAACAGAAACTTCGTTTTTGGCCGAATAGGCCCCCTCGCTGCACGAACGCTCGCCGTGACACGTTATATTACGCCCCGTACACCGGTGGGTACTGGTCTTAATACGCTTATAGACGAATATCTAGGTTTAAGAAGTGAAATTTGCAGAGGAAATACCAGCAATTTATAAATATTTTAGTTTGATTAACGATCCGAAGCGATCAGAATGATTAAGGGAGCGCACCACAGAGCGCACTTTAAGGTAATTATATCGCAAACGAGTTCTGCATCTATTGATATTAGTTCTGGTCTATTTCTGCGAATAAGATATCACGCTACCCATAATGCAAATACGACAGCTCATAAAAATTTATTGATAAAATAATGTAAAAGATAATTACTTCTACATATAACATTCCCATTAATTTTCTGATGGCACGCAACAGTCTATAAATAATGGTTGTAAATTTTGTTGTGAAGCGGTATACAGGGTGGATTTTTTGGACGGGGCAGTAAGGAGAGGTACCTTAACCGGTGTAGCTACAGGAAAATAGTCTTAGGACACTATCTATAATTTTTAGATAAATTTTCAACCCCATTCAGATTTTAAAAAAGTTTACTAAAAAAACTTTTCGTGTAGATAGATAGATAGATAGATAGAAAATTCTTTATTGCACACTTATAGATAGAAACAATACAACAAAACAGCTTAAAAACTAAGTGACAAGTGGCGGTCTTACCGCTCAAGAGCGATCTCTACCAGACAACCGTGGATGGATAGGATCATTGGATAGTACTAGGGGATCTGTGTGCTCATGATGGTTAAATAAATAAATACTTTTAATATAATACTACGCTTAAAATACACTAAACACATAAAGTTATATATATACCTACATATACTTACATAAACTACTTATATACATAGGGACTCAGGTATACGTTCAGTGACAACATAAACATCTATATTTTATAATGAGGAAACAAGGTTGTGGTCACAGCGACAAATAATGTTCCTTTACCATACTCTTGAATATTGGTAGTGACTTTGCACGCCTTACTGAGACTGGCAGCGTGTTCCAAAGCTGTACAGCACGGGCAGTAAATGAGTTGTCGTAGAAAGAAGTAGAGTGGACAGGGACTTGAAGCATAAGAGTTTCAGAAGAGCGCAGAGAAAGAGCGTGAGAATGATGAAGAAAAGTAAAACGTTCCTTGAGATAAGGGGGTGCAGAAGCGAGAAATAAGATATTATAGAGAAGCGAAAGGATATGACTATTTCGGCGAAGCCGTATAGGTAACCACTTGAGCTTCCTGCGAAATTCAGAGACGTGGTCATATTTGCGCAAGCCAAATATAAACCTTATCCCGACATTCTGCAGGCGCTCAAGTTTGTCAAGTTGTTGCTCAGTTAGATCCAGAAAGGAAGAATCAGCGTAATCAGGAACTGGAAGGAGAAGAGATTGTGCAAGAGAAACTTTAGTGGCAATAGGTAGGAAGTTTCGTAGTCTTCGAAGGGAACCAGCTGAAGCAAACATCCTACGGCTGATTTCAGAGAGCTGAGGTCCCCACGACAGATTCCTGTCAATGAGGACACCTAAATTTTTCACCGTTTCACTTTGCCCCACCGGAGTCCCATCAAAGATCACGGACGGCAGACTACTCCAGGTTACCCGAGCTATCATCCGCGAGCTTCCTACTGTGATAACCTGCGTTTTTGCAGGATTGACTTTAAGAGCAAAACTTTTGCTCCAGTCAAGAATACGTGTAAAATGCCCAAATTCTAGAAGTTTTGATGTAAATCGATTCTGTGTCTTATACTGATCATAAACTTCTATCGGACCAACTGAGGATGGAGTAGTAAAACGTCAGAAATCGTAAAAAAACTTATACCATACTTTTGTATGAAATCATCGCTACTTGAAATGCTGAAAACCTTTTCTCCTTCTTTCCTCTTTCTAGTCTTTGTAGACCAGTAGACTGGTGTAGGCCTCCTTTAAACTCTTCCATTTCTTTCTACTTTGGGGAGTTAATGTCCAGTTGCTGCCCGCTATCTACATAACAAAACCTTGAAAAACCGCGAAAACCTTGTGAGCCAAAATACTAAAAATTATGGAAGTCTCCTAAGACCATTGTCCGGTAGTTACACTGATTAAGGTACCTCCTGTTAGTGCCCCGTCCAAAAAATACACTCTGTATACGTGCTTTGTTTCCAGGTTGTCTGCTAGAGTCTTTCAGCGATAAGACCGCCAACCGTCACTTGTTACATGTTTGTTTCTATTGTAAATTGTTGCCTTTGGTATTGCATTGCTGAATTGTAAATATTTGTTTACAAACTTTCCCCGCCGAATTCATCTGAAGTGCGAAGTTATGATCATTACACAAAATATCATCACGAGAACAGCCGAGCTATGCGTTACGAAAAGAAGATAGGCCCACGATGTAATTAATGTTTGTAATTAATTATACGAGTTTAATTAGCGTTAGCCAGTCTAGTCGAAAGCAGAGAAAGTATTAGAAATAAGTTTGAAATTACTATTTGCAAAATATTTTTAAGACAATTAATAAATAATGCTGGACAATTCACACAGCATCATCTAGCCCTAAGTTAAGCAGAGCTTGTGATATGGGTACTAGATAACTAATACAATACATAACATAGATTATTAGATATTTCTTATTATATGTATAGGTACATAGGAAAAACCCAGAACAACCGTAAGGAAGAACATATCTGCAGATCGTACAAACATTTGTCCCGAGGCGAGAATCGAGCCCGCAACCGCAATGTAAGCTTTCCCGATTCGCGTTTCAAAAGGTAAACAGTTAATCTTTATCAAACTGATCTTCAATGCTATCATAGATCATTAAGATTAATCTCATTGGATTAGATTATTTAATCATTGAAAATATTATCTCTCTGTTTTCTTTACGAGTCTAAGATAGTACTGAAGATAACAGAGGTTTGGAGGAAAAGATAAATTTGATCACAGACAAGCTCCTGCTTCCGGCTTCGCCCTTGTAGATATCGGATACTATACACTAGCCAAACTCAAACTGGAATGTTTATAAACAAACGACTAAAAAATTACTTGCTTGGCGTCGAATTTCAGATATAATTGTGAGGAATATTTACTGTAATGTAAAGTGCGTATAAAAAGACGCGGCAACAGAGTGAATTTTAGGTTAAGTATGGACGGTTTCTTTACAAACATTCCACATCGAGTTAAGCTAGTGTATCTATATACAGTCCATTATAACACTCGTGATAACGTAATCTGTTCACGTAATCTAGATCTACGCACAAAGGTCGACATTCGCGGTTTTAACTGTGTCTGTCCAGTCTGTGTCCAATGGTCTCCATTAAAACTGGTGCGTATAAAATGTGGTTGAATCCAGAATAGGTCATATCTAGATGAAGTCACCTTAAAAAATGGTCACTGACCGCCTGAAGGGTCCTAATCGGGAGAGGAAACGTGATGGAAGAATGGGGTCGGCGAGTGTGTGGAGTGGTGGCCTCGCCGGCCATGTATAGGAGGAAGAGGGGACGCCTGTCGGGCTGCGGTTGCTTTTAAATGTTCCCGTGGTTCGGCGAAAACGCGAGAGAAGGACACCGGAGAGGTGTTTAGTGGGTATTACGTCCTTCTCAGGGCGTCGAGTCCCACATAATTCTGGTACCCCAGACCAGTGTACTCGTAAACGAATTTCTTCTTCGAATAAAAAAAAGGTTCTAGAATCGAAAACATTGTTATTTCAACATTTCCAACGTCAAGTTTTCATTCATTAATGAAAACTTCACAAAAACTAAACAACAAGGTAACAGCAAGGCACCTAAAATGCAACCAGTACTTTCAAAGATTACCTGCAGGAAGTACAATGTCCAGGAAGTCCTAGATCAAACTACGAGTAACTTTTCCTCTAAAATATTAGTCATCATCATTAACAGCCTTATATTGCCACGCTGGACATAGGCCTCCCGTAATGAGCGCTATAGCGCCCTGTCTTCAGCTTGCAATATCCAGCATCTGCCTGCAGTCTTTCGCAGATCGTCATCCCACCTAGAGGGAGTCCTACACTACGCCGAGTCGCGGTTTCCACTCAAAAACACGTTTACCGCAGCGCAGCGGCTGTCCGTTCTTTAGCAGCTATGGCGAACCCACTGCACTTTAGATTGCTAATTATTTGAGCTATGTCGATAACTTTGGTTGTCTGTCGGATGTATTTGTTTCGAATTCTATCCTTCAGAAATAAGAATATCCATATGCACACTCAGACGACACAAAATACAGCACAGCCTACCTACATAATGCATAGTCGTTCAACGAAGGCGTTTTGACAGGGCAATTGTCCGGGGGCCACAAGGGACGGGTCGGGGGGGAGGATGCTCCCGATTTACTAAGACGGTCATGACGTATGCAACTCGGAAGCGTCCCTCCCCCGTCCCGTCCCTTGCCCCCCGCACGATTGCTCTGTCAAAACCACGTCAAAAAGCCTTCGTCGTACGACTTTATGTATATACACTTGGGTGCAAAAAATTCGCACGTATGCAACATTTTGACTTTCGCTGAATTTTTGTTTCTGTGATTTTAACGGTGCTGCAAAATATTACTACCATTAAATCAAAATGCACACGTGGCTTTTGAGTGACACATCGAGTGACCATCAACCTCTATAAACAATACAATAACAACAATACAATAGCATACACCGAAATCGCTCGTTACTGGTAGAGACGCTCGCACTACTTGTCGCAGGTATAAAATGGTGCGTTTTAAGGGTAGTGACCTCATTCGCACATCAACGTTTGCTTTGAACAGTCGTCAATTGATAACATCGTAACCCAAAATTAAAAAATGAGTACCACACCAGAAATAGCCGCTCAAGTGGTGGCCCTACTTCAAGCAGGGAGAAACCAAATTGAAGTGGCAAGACAACTGAATCTAAGCCGGTTCTCTGTCCGTTGAGTATGGCAGAGGTATCAAGAGACTGGCGGCTTCAAACGGCGCCAAAGATCTGGCCGACCCCGTGCCACAACAAGGCGTCATGACCGTTTTATTGTGACGACTGCATTGCGCAATCGGCGTTTGAATGCAGTTCAATTGGGACAGCGTCTCCAAGAAACACGGGAAGTCGATGTCAGCCGATGGACAGTAAGAAGACGACTACGGGAAGGGAATCTGACTGCGCACAGACCAGCAAATGGACCGAAACTGACCCCAGCCCACCGACAAACCCGCCTTCAATTCGCTCGAGAGCATTTGGAATGGACTGAAGACCAATGGAGCGCAGTCCTGTTCTCTGACGAGTGCAGGATGTGCCTACATGGCAACGATGGAAGAGGAAGAGTCTACCGAAGGCCAGGCGAGCGATTTCAACAATGCTGCATCGAAGAACGAGTCTCTTACGGCGGTGGATCATGCATGTTCTGGGGAGGCATATCACTGCAGGCAAAGACTGATCTTGTTTTCATCTCCGGAGCGAATCCTGGCCGCCGATCAAGGGGATTCACTTCTCAAAGGTACATTGAGGAAGTACTCCAGGACCACGTTGTACCATTTGCGGGATACATCGGAGAAAACTTCATCTTCATGCAAGATAATGCAAGACCGCATACGGCTCGTATTGTGTACCAGTACCTTGAAGAGGTTGCGGTGCCTGTCATGGAGTGGCCAGCTCGCAGCTCGGACCTCAATCCGATTGAACATTTATGGGACGAGCTAAAAAAACGAGTTCGTGCCAGAGACACTGTCGCAACGAGTCTCCCGGAGCTGCAACATGCGATTGAAGAAGAATGGGAGGCCATACCGCAAGATTTTATAAAAACTTTAGTTCAGTCAATGAAAAAACGCATGGAAGCAGTCATTCGGGCTAGGGGAGGGAACACACCTTATTAATAAAAAAGTTTTTATGCTGATTTTCATGTTTTTAATTTAATTTCAACCCCTAACTTTATGGTATAAATACACAAAAAACAGGTACTTCAGACATTTACCCAAAACTCACTAAGTAGACGCGGTATAAGGACAAAAAAGGTACCGCTGGATAGGTTTTGAAATAAACTTTAACATTAGATACCAAGAAAAATAAAAACAAACATGTTTTTTTTGTTTTTTGAAAATTTGATGAAAATTTATACATGTGCGAATTTTCTGCACCCAAGTGTAGGTCGGCTGTGCTAACAGTGTCCGCGACGCATTGAGAAACCGGTTCAAAAATTTACTATACTCACATAGTATAGAATACAAGTATGGCTTTACAATGATATCAGAGACCATTTAGATAATTCTCATTGGAAATCTATGTGAAAGATAACCGGAGCGGTATGTAGTCCAGTTCTTAGCCGACTCGTGGGGCTGCGTAATTGGTGCCAATTAGTCTGGTGGCAATAATGAGTGCTTTTACGTTCGTATTAACAGGCGGTATGTGGCGCAACTGGACTGACCCACAGGGTAGAGCAAGAGCCCTGCTCTTTATTATTACGAAAGCAAGCATGTTGCTTTTCAAAATGGTCAAAAATCATAACATAAATCAGCTTTGGTAGTCCGATAAATATCGCAGAGCATAGGTGCCGGCGGTCCACTCGATGCAGATTGGAAACCACGAACACTCCATTTCAGGTCCGCCATCACGGTTTGGTAAGAGTAGTTATCTACTGGCATTACGGCTCAAACGTTAGCAGTTGAAACGTTAGCGTGCGCATTCACAGACTGGCATCGGACAATCCGCACTGGGGCGTCATCAATGGCTTGCCATAAAACACCAGCACCGCACGGAGCGGACTGTCGGCAATGCCGGCGAGGATTCTTGAAGGCAACTTTTCCGTTTAGTGCGAATGACGTCATTCGGATTGCCGATCAGTGGGCGCACTTGTCAGTGGATTGTTCGATGCCCACCTGTGAACGCGCACCCTAACGTTTCAACTGCTAACGTTAGAGCCGTAATGCCAACGGATAACTACTCTTACCACACCGTGATAGCGGCCCAGTTGTTTCTCTATGATTGGATTAAACTGTAAGCAGATGGCCGACAATATTGGCAGTGTAAAAAATGCAGAAGGGCTCTTTGTTCATAATAAACCAGTCACTGAATTCTTTAGTTTTATCACTGTCGAATCTGCCTCCTGCAGTTTGGACGATCTAGTGTGCTGGTCAAAGAGCTCCATGAATGCGGATTCAAACCTTCTCTTTCTAAGGCCTTAATTTACTGCATTCTTTGCAGTAACAAATCTGCCATTGGCTACCAGACTATTGGAACTTCCACGTCGTTCCCGTTAAAAATGCATCAGCTAGTTGCGTGTTAACAATGAGCTTATTGTTATGCTTTTTAAGCCCAATATATCAATTCCTCAAATCATAGGAATGTTGATGGAGGTTACACCATAAAAGAATGCAATTACGCAATTCTTCTTGCATGAAACATTTGAAGCGTGATTATAGCCTCCATAAATTTGTTAGTTTTTAAAAAGCTGAAAGCCGACTTAAAATTCCTCAGTAGGTAATAATAATAATAAATAATAATAAATAATGCTGGACAATTCACACAGCATTATCTAGCCCCAAGGTAATCATAATCACACTATTCTTTAATATTTTCGGGACAAATACAAATAATAATATAGACTTTTATTCAGACCTTAAAATAAGAAGTTTGAACTTAAGAAAACAAAAGTATAACTAAATTAGAATTAGATAAAACTTAATCAATTTGTAGTTTATTTATATTTTGCAGATCTGTTTGCCAATCGGCAAAGGCCTCCTCTAAACAATAAACTACAAATAACTACAAAAAACTTGTGCTATAAGACCTTGCTGCTCACCAAATTTTAGGTCTACGGGAAGTCTACGCTGTAGGTTTTGTGTGCATGTAAAAGTTTTGAAAATTTCAAAATATTCGGACGTAATTATACGGCTGTAACTTTTGAGTGCGATGACTTAGAAGTTTTATTTATATCGAGGTTACGGATTTGAGTATTTTACGTTAATTTCAACTCGATACGTCCACGCGTTCCTGAGAAAAGGGGGTTGACAGAAGGACAGACAGAAAGACGGACGGACGGACGGACGGACGGAACGACAGACAGACAGACAGGCGGACAACAAAGTGATCCATAAGGGTTCCTATTTTCCTTTTGAGATACGGAACCCGAAGAATACAAAACCCCCCCTCGTTTGGAAGAGTTATGTTCAGCGGTGTTGATTTGACATCAAATTTAACCTAAACACCACAGAAGCGTACAATCTACTCAACCTTAAGTATAACGGATTATAAAAAGTCCTTCATAGTGTCAACAAGAGCCGACGCGACCTTCGCGGTTTGTCTGTGGTTTCATTCAACTCAAGAAATACTTGAACATAAACATATAATTCTAGGTTATGAATGGGTCATAATAATAGAAACATTCGATTCAGTGTCCATTGTACATTGGCTCAAGGAAAAGCCTTCAGTGGAGTCACAGATATTATAATACTATGCGTGGAGTTAACCAATTCAAGGATTTGTATATTATTCTGATAAAGAGTATTAGAGTATTATCAAAAATTCTTTATTTCCTTTAATAAATACTCGGAACTAACGCTATCCGCTACCCAAAGAGGCAACGATATATTATAGGCTTAGGTTCGCGCCTCATCCCGCAGGGCATTCTTTTGTAGGTACATTTTAGGGCTTTTACTGGAGCTCGCGCTCTGGGTAGCGAATATCGTGTTGGTCTGAACAGACCACTGTGCAAAACACTAAGAAACCACAAATACTTTGATCGTCATCACCAACAGCCGGATTTAGGTAACTCTTTTTTGCCTAGTCGCGGTCTCCACTCAAGAACCCGTTGACCCAGCGGTTGTCGGTTCTTCGCGAGATATGGCCCGCCCACTGCCACTTCAGCTTGCTAATTCTTTGGGCTATGTCGATTACTTTGGTTCTCCGTCGGATGTGTTCGTTACGAATCCTATCCTTCAGAGAGACTCCGAGCACAGCTCTTTCAATAGCTCGCTGAGTTACTTTGAACTGGTCTTTGACTTTGATGACTTTGATGGAAGATTCAGTTACTTTTAAATCTAAATAGTATTAAATCAAACTAATTTTATAATTTAGAAAGTTTGGATGGTTGTCATTGTCAAATGTTCACGCCAAAGGAACCGAACGGATCGATTTTTTGGTTCTTTACCTGGATTACAAGCACATGCAAAACGCGTGCGAAAACTCGGGCAGAAGCTAGTAAAGGAAATAAAAGGGCTATTATAATGCTGAATTCTGAATGTTCTAGTTCAAAGGTTTACTGTACCTTAAAGATTAAAATTCTCAGTTCAACGCTTTTCTTGCAACAACCTAGAACATGCGTTAGCAAATCTTAAGCAACCTATAATACTGATTGTAGAGAGATAACCTCAAAATCCATTCATACATCAAAAACAATGATGGATGTATGAACATCATATACGAGCAATTTTTAGGACGATTATTGTTTCAATTAAATTGATGTGTTCACCGTACTTTGTGTAGATTTTTTTACATTAAATTGAATAGGAAAATAGTTTATTTCGAAACGTCGAAAGTATAAAAGGTAGTAAAAAACAGGTGGTTCTATGAACCTGCGCCAAAATAGGAGTTATAAATTACTGAGCCCCTCAAAATAGTTTAAAGACAAAAGCTCACATAAATAAGTAAATAAATAATGCTGGACAATTCACACAGCATTATCTAGCCCCGAGCTAAGCAGAGCTTGTGTTATGGGTACTAGATAACTGAATAGACTACAGATAGATATTTTTTATTATACATAAAAAAACATCTAGAACACCCTGAACAAATATCTGCAGATCGTACAAACATTTGTCCCGAGGCGGGAATCGAACCCGCAACCTTCTGCGTTGCAGGCGGACCTTCGCCCGCTGCGCCACAGAGGTCGTCATATAGATTTTACATTCTAATATCATGAAAAGAAAAGTAACTCTGTCTGTATGTTACCTTTTGACGAATAAGCGGCTGATGCCTAAATCATATTAAGGTTTAAAATTGCCCGTTAAAAGGTTTGGTAATATGATAACAATTTTTACGAGTTTCTTTAAGCGTAAAACAACTTGTTTTTACGGCCATAATAATGCGTTCAATTACACGCATATATTACAGGAGATTAATATTCCGTAATCTGTAATTTTACGTTTCTGTAACAAGATTATGTAGGTTAATTAATCTAACTACATCGAGTCGGATTTAATTATTTTGATAGGATCATTGTACTGAATATAAACTTGTTCTAACTACATCAAATAAAGATTAAAATCACCTGTGTGAAGTAATACTTCTCAATTTCTCATAAATCTCGCAAACGCAAGGCAATTTGCATCTTTAACCACTGAAACATAAAAAAGAAAGGAAAAATGATACTAGAAAAAAATGCAGCTAAATTGAGCATACTTCTCTTTCAGTCGGTTAAAAATACAGAGTATCAACTAGAACAGACTGTGTATACCTGTGGTAGAAAAGGACTTGGTTCATGGCTGGGATTCAAACCTAACTCATAATTCATAATTGCACAAAATTGGTACAAAAAGAACATTTACCAGGAAAAATAATGGCAAAGGCGAGCTTAACCCTATAAAGAGTTCTCTTCCAGCAAACCTTATTGGGAGACAGAGAAAAATTTGTAAAAGTGGGTACATGTGCTTAAACAAAGGATACCAGATTTAATTTTAACCTACTTATTAAATAGACTACTACATAATATAACCCTAACCCTGAATTGAAAGTTATCGTAACAACTATTGCCATTTGCCGGCTTAAAATTTGCACCACCCCGGAGAACTCTTCCCGACTAAAGCATCTACCGGGAAGTTGGCAGCAGTGCCCCCTGCAGAAAAGATCCACCACCGTACTGCGATCATCAACCCATGAGTCTTGGGGATCGCAGCTGTGGTGATTGTGGCATTACCCCCTAATGATAAGGGCTAATGGAGCGCTCCTCAGGGGTGGCCTATGTCTAGCAATGGCTTGGTAAAAGCTATTGATGCGTGGCAACAAACATGTTATTACCCGAGACCTACCTACCAGCAGCGGGGTGTTGACCTCTTTTGTTTACCTATGTTTACATACCTACCTATTTAATATTGTTTTTGTTTGTTTTAAAAGTTTATCACCGACCAGTCCGTAACGCCAACACAAAGGTTTTTGGCTGAAAAACAGCGCTGAGCGACAATCGCTCAGCACATGCTGAGCCAAAGTCTATTTCGGCACAGGGTCATGGAGGCAAAGCTCGATTTGACGGTCAACATTGTTTTTAATTTAGCCCCTTATTCTTTGCTTGGTTTTGTATGTTTTATATGTGTGTCGAAATAAATGCTATTCTATGTTCGTATCGTTAATGTCACACAATTTCGCCTTTTTAATTAGATGGATATATAATATACCAAACCAGATGTTGTAAAATGCAAAATGCATTCTCCATACTTTCAACGCTTGTCATTTCGTCGCATGTCACGACAATGACAAACTTCCCTTTCACGGTAAGCATCCGCAGTATTTTTTGCAGAAACATCCTCCTTATAATAATAGTGCGAAAGTCGAAAGTTGATTAAAAAGCTGTGACGCATTCAATTCTACCTACTTTGTTAGCACGATATTTACGTTAATTATGATAATGATTGACGATTGTACTGTAACGTGACGTGCACTGGGCCTATTAGTATACACTAATGGGGTTTTAATGCAAAACTGACCTTGATACTGAAGTTTTAAGATTCAATATGGCTGTTGGGAATTTTCATCGAAATGGAATAGATTAGATAGAAGGTACAGGATTCTTTATCTTGATTTCTCAGTAAAGAAAACGTAAATAATGCGCTCGTTATGAGATTAAGACGCTCTGTTTTTACGTTTGTTAAGCGATGGTTACACGCTTGTCAGGGGGACTATTTAGTGGGTATTACGTCCTTTTCAGGGCGTCGAGTCCCACATAATTCTGGTCCCCCACAGACCAGTTTATTCGTGAATGAATTTTCTCGACTAGACAAAAAAAAAAGGGGGACTACTCGGAAAAGGAAAATCAAGGTTTTGTTTTCGTTATCGTGCAAATCCAACTCTTATATCGCTTGCATAAGATTAGCTTTTGCACGAAAATGAATCGAAAACTTTTTACGATTTTTTTTTTCGGGCCTAGGTATTGATATGATATTTTTATGACGAGAAATTAATTAATTTAGTTTTATTTATATAATTTTTTCATTGCCGAGTAATTTACCTAGCGTGAAAGCATAGAGAAGGTATACGTCGTTCCTTTAAAAAATATTTTAGGATACTTTTAGTAGCAACATGAATGGCTTTTCGATTTATAGGCGTATAAGTACTTATGACGGGTTTAAACTCCTCTTCAGACCTGGGGTACACAAGCGAGTACTTTATTAAATCTCCGTTTTTGGCTACTAGTGACATCTTTTGGCAGCTTTTGGTACTATTTATGTGTTCACTAATGATACTAGTTCCTAAACAAACCGTTAACAAAGCGTTGCAAGCGGAAGAAATGGGTGAAAATTTTATTTGAAGTCAAAAGTGCAACGTTTTTTATCACAAAGTCGATGCGAAACTTTTGGAAAACAGGTAAATATGCAAAAACATGATAACTGATTAATTTTTTTATGTAATTTAGTTAATAAAATGTTAATTTCTCACATCTTCATGAGAGATTTGAAAAAAATTGTATGTGCGGTGAATAAGCGTGTCTAGTTTCGTAAATACACATGTGTGTACCTCGGGATGTTACTCTTAAGATTTGTACTACCTACCATGGAAAAATATCAATTTTTTTTGCTTGTTAGATCAGTGATGATGCCGCTATCGCTGAGGCACTTGTTGCCAGTGATGTGGACTTCTCTGGAGAAGATGATGAACCGGAATATTGGTCACTCGATGCCGATGGACCCTCATCTTTGGAGTCAGAAGATGATCAAGTAAGCAGTGAAGAAATCCCTCCGACTCGTGAATTCTGGCTGACCAAAGAAATGATTCTTTGCGGTCCCGACATAAGTAAAGACGTACTCCTCAGCCAGGGTAGTTCAAACAATAACTATTTGTAGTCATTTTTCGAATATCTTGATGAAGACTTTTGAAAACTAACCGCAGACCAAACCAATCGATATTCTGCACAGTTGGGACATTTGAGGTCAGAATCGGTTAGAGATGATACAATTTCATTATGAATGTAAGCGGGTTAACTACGAACCTATTTTGTGTTGGAAGAACACCAACGTTTCATCCCTTAAGGGATGAAACGTTGGTGTTCTTCCAACACAAAATAGGTGGAAGAACACCAACGTTTCATCCCTTAAGGGATGAAACGTTGGTGTTCTTCCAACACAAAATAGGTTCGTAGTTAACCCGCTTACATTCATAATGAATTCGTCAAACTACGAAAGTTTTTATAGTAAAATGATACAATTTACTGATTATCATGGAGACTCTGAAATATCATAGAGACTGAAATATCCTCAAGCACGGTTTTCTACGTTTTATGTAGGGAATTTGATGAAAAAGTATGAAACGATGGAAAAGTAATTGTGTTGCAATGGAAGGATACAAATACCGTAGCAATGCTTTCTACGTACACTGGAAGCAGTTGTAAACCAGCTCTTACAAGTATTCATTGGGGCGCGAAAATTCAGAATAGAAAGGTGGATGTACCACAACCTTCAGTGGTCAAAAAATAAAACACCTGCATGGGCGACATCGACCTTTGTGACAGGCTCATATCGTATCATACTATCGAAGCGCTATGCGCCCAAGTAAGTGAACTGTAAGGGCCTTCAGCCACTTTGTGCATCTAGCCATTCAACAGCTGGATAATGTACGTCCGTTGCTGCAACCAAGAGGGCGTCGAACCCAAAAACAAGCTCGGACTTCTACAATACAGGCTAAATGTAGCTACTGCTATGGTAAAATTTGCAGGTGGCAGAGTTGACCCTAGTTTTACATCCAGGTCCAGCACAAACAGAGTAGAAATTGGGCAGCTAGTTTCTTTGTCCAGAAATGAGCAGGAGGGAGACAAAAAAGAAACACTGAGCAGTGGTCGCCCTACCAAAGCCTGAGGTTCGTCTGGATGGCTTCAGTCATCTCCTGCGCTTCCTGGATGACAAGTTTGCATCAAAATGCCGACACTAACACTGCTCCTCATGATGCCGCACTATGAGAACTTGTTGCCAAATAATTTGTCTGTCACAAAGAACAATTGTTTTGAGATGTTTCACACCCAAATGTTAGGCGAAATGTACATGCCATAGACCTGAGGTACACACATGTGTGCCTATCATAATTCCAAAATTAAAAAAAAAAAATTTTTAAAAGTAGATAAAATGTCTTATTTGGACCCTAATAATTCCTATTCTATCATAAAATAACTTTGATTTCATTTGTATAAGGCTCAGGTCTGAAGAGGTTATTAAACCTCGCATTCTGTTTTGAATAGTGAACTAACTTGTACTACTCTCAAAGTAGTTTTACGCACGCACTCTGCTTACAATACCCATTGACACTGTATGTGTTGAATAATGAACTAACCTGAATCTCACCGTCGACAGCAGAGTCGAAGGTCTCCCGTAGTCTGGCCTCTCCCTTGACGTTCGCTTTGGCTGTCAGCTACTACTCTCAAAGTAGTTTTACGCACGCACTCTGCTTACAATACCCATTGACACTGTATGTGTTGAATAATGAACTAACCTGAATCTCATCGTCGACAGCTGAGTCGAAGGTCTCCCGTAGTCTAGCCTCGCCCCTGACATCTGCTTTGGCTGTCAGCTGCTTCTCCCGAAGAGACGTTCGCCGCACCGACCGCACTCTGCTAACAATGTGTTATGTTAGTAAACATTATTTATTGAGCAACCATAGGAAAACGTGCATGGTACACGGTGAACACTTGGGAGTGTCAGAAAATGATTTACAATGTAATACTGAAATTCTACAAGCGTTTCGTCTCCTGCCTCAGGTTCAATTCACACCGAAATGGAAGCGACTGGCAGCGACGCGGTTTCCGAGTCATACTGGTGTCAAATAATTTTAAACTTTATCTACGTCCATAAAATACCAGTAAGTATCGCTTAAAAACCACGAAAAGGTTGCGGGGTCAAGCGCGTCATATAGTTCTTTGATTCCGACTTTCATCAAAGCTTCTCTTTTCCAAGTCATATTATTAAGCTTTTTTATTTTCAGCTCTACATTTATGAGTCCTTCTCACTTGCCGTGGAAGACGATCTGCTAACCGTTCTAAGTCGCTCGCTGGCGGATAAGGCGGCCCTCCTCCTATGCTCCTCCTGTTCGGCTCCTTGTCGAATTATATACGCCATTTAGTTACTATTGAGCATTGTATTTTCAGGTCTATTGCTTTGAGTTTTTCTCACCTGCTGGTGCTGGCCGTGGAAGAGGACCTCCAAGCCATTCTACGTCACTCGCCGGCGGATAAGACGGCCCCTCTCCTATGCTCCTCTTGTTCGGCTGCTAATCGACTTATTTATATCCGCCATTTTGTGAGCATTGACCGTTGTAGTCTCAGCTCTATTGCTATGACAGTATAAGTCATTCTTACCTGCTAGTGCTGGCCGTGGAAGAGGATCTCCGAGCCGTTCTAAGTCGCTCACCGGCGGACAGGGCGGCCCTTCTCCGATGCTCCTCTTGTTCGGCTGCTAGTCGACTTATATCCGCCATTTTGTTAGCATTGACCGTTGTATTCTCAGCTCTATTGCTATGACAGTATGAGTCATTCTCACCTGCTGGTGCTGGCCATGGAAGAGGATCTCCAAGCCGTTCTACGTCACTCGCCGGCGGACAAGACGGCCCCTCTCCTATGCTCCTCTTGTTCGGCTGCTAATCAACTTATATCCGCCATTTTGTTAGCATTGACCGTTGTAGTCTCAGCTCTATTGCTATGACAGTATAAGTCATTCTTACCTGCTAGTGCTGGCCGTGGAAGAGGATCTCCGAGCCGTTCTAAGTCGCTCGCCGGCGGACAGCGCGGCCCTTCTCCGATGCTCTTCTTGTTCGGCTGCTAATCGACTTATACGCACTCGCATTTCGCCTTCTTCGCATATATCTGAGGATAGAAACAAGCGGTATAACCTCGGATTTTATGGAAATTCCCAAAGGAAGGGCACTAGGCTTGATTTTAGTCTACTTTTTCCAAGGAAACCCCTCAATTACCTTACGAATTGTTAGATTGTGTGTCCTATAGTTGGGCAAGGCCACCCCCGATCACGCAAACAATTCTTCAAGATATAAAATCTTACCTGCAGGTGTTTCATCGTGCTTATTCCGAACATTGAGATCAGCCCCGTACTGTACCAACAGCTCTAATACCTCCAACTGAAACAAAATTCATAGTTGTTAAAGCGCCTAATAAAATACAACAGCAACTTGTAACTCGCGTTGACCATACTAACGCATACTAAGTTTTATTTATGTTTTGATAATGGAGACATTAGTGTCAATTCAGATGCCGCCAAAACTAAACTAAACAAAACGAATTTGACAGCACTAAAAATCATGCCATCCCTTTTTATGCTGATCGTTATGAAAAGGACGGCAACATTTTCATTCATTGACGACCTCTGTGGCGCGGCGGGCGAAAGTCCGCCCGCGACGCAGGAGGTTGCGGATTCGATCCCCGCTTTCGGACAAATGTTTGTACGATCTGCAGATGTTTATACGGCTGCCACATATGGTGGTCGACGATATCTGTAGACGCGCGGTGCTCCAGCCAATATCCCAATATCATGTCTAAAGCAACCTTAATTCTACAGTATAAGGTCAGTATTAACTCACACGGCCCCAGCAAGCAGCAGCATGTGACGGCTCCTCATATCGTTGTAATTATTATTCTAAAAGCAACCTTATTTCTACAGAATAAGGTCAGTATTGACACACATGGCCCCAGCAAGCCGCAGCGTGGAACGGCTTCTCATATCGTTGTAATTATTATTCTAAAAGCAACCTTACTGCTACAGTAGTATACGGTTACTATTGACACTCACGTGGCCCCAGCAAGCCACGGCGTGGAACGGCTCCCCATATCATTGTAATTATTATTCTCAAAGCAACCTTATTTCTACAGAATAAGGTCAGTATTGACACACATGGCCCCAGCAAGCCGCAGCGTGGAACGGCTTCTCATATCGTTGTAATTATTATTCTAAAAGCAACCTTACTGCTACAGTAGTATACGGTTACTATTGACACTCACGTGGCCCCAGCAAGCCGCAGCGTGGACCGGCTGCCACATATCGTGGTCGACAACGTCTGTGGACGCGCGGTGCTCCAGCAAGTAGTCCACTACTTTGATGTAGCCGTTCGCCGATGCTATGTGCAACTGGAAATAAAGAAAAACAATTAGATTATAATTTACAAAATTGTTAGTGAGAGCTGGTCAACGAGTGCGATTGCTGGGAGAGGAGGAAGAGTTTGAGGGAGACATTTGCTCAGCAATGGGATGGGATACCATAGATTAGATAAAGGAAGTAGTTTTGTTTTAAATTCAACTGAGCATTTAAAAGGCTATATTCAACAGCACACGAATAAAAAATTAAGACAAACCGATGAATATTGGGTGCCTGACCCGATATTCATCGGATTGTCTTAATTTTTTTTGTAATTATAATTACTCTAAAAATAGGTTGCTTGAAAGATTGCAACCAAAGTATTTCGATTAATATACCTATTAATACCTCTTATTGAACCAGGTTAGAACTCTGTGTTTAGTTAAACCTAACTTAAGCTTTAACGCACTTCTAACCGAAATGTCCAAAAAAAAATGGGGAAATAATGGATATTTACAACAAAAGCGAGCAGAGCCCTACTAGCCCTACTATATCTTCGACATCCCAACTTAGGATGTCGAAGATAATCACACTAATATTATAAATGCGAAAGTTTGGATGGATGGATGGATGGATGGATGTTTGTTACCTCTTCACGCCAAAACTACTTAACGGATAGGCTGAAATTTTGCATACAGGTAAGTCTAACCCTGGAATCAAACATAGGCTACTTTTTATCCGATAACTCAGTTCCCATGCGATAGAAATAACCTCAAAACGTTTCCATAGAAACAACGCGTGCGAAGCCGCGGGCAGAAGCTAGTAACCCATATAACAACCATATAATATAACCCAAACCTTGGGCGACATTTGAAAGCATAGATTTTGATAAGCCGAGAGATCTTGTCTTGCTTTATCTAAATCCATGAGCAAAACTCCAGAGATAACCTTGTACATTCCCAACATACAAATATCAACATATAAATATCTTTTATTTTTCAGTTGCCCGGGTTGCCACTACATCATTATCATTATCATTATCATTATCGTTTTTGTCTAAGAGCTGTGGATTTTGTTATTGAATAAATAAATAAATAAATAAATTAGCGCATCTTCCACTTTCACTAACAGCCCCGTTGGTCAGCTTGTTCAACCGCTGATTAAGAGGTCCTAGGTTCAAATTCCGGGTCGGGCCAACAGTTGTTATTGGGGTTTTTCTAGCAAGAAAAATTCACAGTAGCAGCCCGGAGTCAGGAAGATGGCGGTGTTATACCCCCCCGTGCCTCGGGAAGGTGTCGGTCTGCCGTCCCATCGTATTATGACAGTGAGGGAATAGATAGTGCACCTGTGTTTGCGCACACACTAATGCACTAATATGTCCTGTGCATCTGGCTAGTCTCCGATGAGACTGGCCGCCGTGGTCGAAACCCGCCTAGGAGGTCATCACATAAACTTCCAATGTTGAACATACTTTTCCCTAACAAGGCAGGTTTTACCACACTTGGCAGGTGGATTGGTGATGCAGGAGGTGTGAAAACTTCACAGAAGAAAGAAGCTGCTGCCCTTCTTAGGCAAGTTTCCTTAGATCTCGTGTACACGCACGTTTTTTTCGCCGTTAAATCTACGGTTAATTCGCCGTGTGGCACTGTCGTCAGTGTTGCATGGATCACTGTGGAAGCTCGTTGACGGCGCCTCATCTCACCTCAACAGCGTATAATGGTCCACAGCTGGACGTAGGCCTCCCCATGATGAGCGCCTTATTGGCTTTTATCTCATGGGGGAGGTGCCCATAAATCCCACGCTGGGCATGCGGGTTGGGGATCGCCGTTAGGTGGTAGAATTGTTGTGCAGGGGGCGCTGCTGCCCGCCCCCGGTGGATATCCCTTAGTCGCCTCTTACGACACCCGCGGGAAAAGTTGGGGTAGTGCAAATTCTAAACTACCACCACACAGCTGACGGCGCCTACACACGGCGAATTACGCCAAAAAACGTTTGTGAACAAGAGCCCTTAGTCGTCTCATAAGACATCCACGGGCTATGTTTAAGGGATGATTTATATTAGACCGGGCCGAGGCCGGGGCGGGCCGGAGCGGCGCCGAAGAGAATATTAGAAGACGAGCCCGGACGGGATACGGATCATGCACTGTTCAATATAAACTGCTTCATACAAAATGTATGTAACGTTTCAAATCCGTGTCCCGTCCGGGCCCCGTACACGGCACGGCCCGGTCTAATATAAATCTTCTCTAAAGGTTCGATTCTTATGCCACGACGTACAGTCGCCAAAAACTATAAGTAAACTCACCAACGTCGCCCCCTGGCTGTCTCTCTGCTCGTCCAAATCCATGCCCGCTTGGACCATATCCGCGATATCCCGCAACATGGTCATTTCGGTAGCTGCCCGTGTTTCGTCTATCAGCCGCTGCGTCACACCCCTGGCCGCCATTTCGCTTTCGATCGCGTCCAACGTTCGCTCCTCTTCGCATATGTCGTAGGGCATGTTTCCGTCTCCGTTGACTGCTAGCAAGTTGGCGCCTGGAAGGTTAAAATGACAGCATTTACTAAGAGTGAGACTTTGATGATGAGAGGTGGCATTGAAGATGACGGTTGGTCGAAATAAATAATTATATAAATCTTAACCTCAACCTAATGCGAGTATTTTAGGAGACTTTGATGATGAGAGGTGGCATTGAAGGTGACGGTTTGTCGAAATAAATAATTAGATAAATCTTGATAGGCATAAAAAATGTAAGCATCCTATTTGTTGACGTTTAGAAGCGTTCAGTTATAGTTGCAAATCTACTAAAAGACAGATCAAATAAACACTCTTTGAGATCGCTAAGTAGGCAGAGTAAATAATCAGTGCTTTCTGTGAATATTCTCTTTGAAGCATTTAACCAAGCTCCCCGTTAGAAGTTACAAATACTAATATCAACAGTCAACACCCTTTTTTGTCAACTTTATGACTATCTAAAACTCATAAACCTCATAGAGACTATATCAAAAACATTGTAATATCACATTTAAGCTACGTACTTCTCTGTATCAATATCCGAACCAGGTTGAGGTTGCCACACGTGGCAGCTTCATGCAAAGGTGTCAGCTTCTCATTGTCTTTAGATTGACATTTGCTCCGTTGTCGAGTAGCAGCCTTATCATGGTAATGTTGTTGTCAATACAGCATTGATGCTGCAATGCAAGACTGCGTACCTCCCTGTTCCAACATTCGAACCAGGTTGAGGTTGTCACACGCGGCAGCGGCATGCAAAGCGTCCGCTTCTCACTGTCTTCACAATTGACATTCGTTCCGTTGTAGAGTACCATCCTCAGTATCGCTTCGTTGTCATCGATGCAGCATTGGTGCTATGAGGCCCTAAAAGCTACGTACCTCTCTGTATATATCCGGACCAGGTCGAGGTTGCTACTCGTGGCAGCAGCATGCAAAGGCGTCCACTTCACACTGTCCTCGGCAACGACATGCACTCTATTCGAGTAGCACCCTCATTATCGCTTGCTTTCGATAAAGCATTGGTGCTGTGAGACCCTAAAGGCTACATACCTCTCTGTATCAATATCCGGACTAGGTTGAGGTTGCCACACGTAGCAGCGGCATGCAAAGGCGTCCATTTCTCACTATCTTCAGCGTTGACATTCGCTCCGTTGTCGAGTAACAGCCTCATCATAGCTTCATTGTTGTCGATACAGCATTGGTGTAGAGCTGTGAGGCCATCTTCGTTTGTCGCGTCGGGGGTCACTCCTCTTGCCAGGAGTCGCCGCACTGGAATTGGATAAGAGGTTTTATGTACTTCCGGCATTAGTTACATGAAAATAGATGTTTATATTGCTTGACACGTTTAAGAAACAAACAATACAGGTGCGTGCAAGGTTTACCAACATCATCATAAGCCCATAATAGCCCACGGCTGGACATAGTTGTCCCCTAATGAGTGCCATAGCACCCTGTCTTCAGCTTGCCGTTGATTTACCTATCTATGGTCTCAAGGAAATAGAGATCATTCTGATTATCTTATGTTATCTTCTGAAAGCATTTGCATGGTTGCAGGGTTGTGAGACTATCTGTAGACTAGCTTCTGCTCACGGTTTTCACTTTTCACTTTTCTGGGATTAAAAGTAGCATATGAACTTCTCGGTTATATTATCTACCTTAATGCCAAATTTCATCGAGATCCGTTAATAATAATAATAATACATTTATTTCAGACAACATTAGAACAAGTATAGATCTTATTCACTTATTCTACGGTCCATATGAATATATACCTTAAATCTAACATACATAAAAATATAAAAACTTATTTTAAATAAAATTGCACACGTTCTAAATTTAAAATTAAATTTAGTTAAGTCGTTTCGTTGTGAAAATGTAACAGACAGAGAGACAGAATTACTTTCGAATTTATAATATTAAGGTACTAGCTTTTTCCCGCTGCCTCGCTCGGTTTTCCGGGATTAAAAGTGGTAGCCTATGTCCGACCCCGGAATACCATCTACCACCTTGCCACACCTCATTGATCTGTTCCGTCGTTTATGCGTGAAATGGTAACAGATAGATAGACAGAGTAATTTTCGATTTTATATCATAAAGAGGAAAGATTTGACTGTTTGTTTGTTTTGAATAGGCTCCGAAACTACTGGACCGATTAGAAAATGTCTTTCACCGTTAGGAAGCTTACTTTTCAGGGAGTGACATAGGCTATATTTTATCCCGGGATTCCCACAGGAACGGGAACTACGCGGGTGAAACCGCGAGGCGATCGACTAGTGGATGATATTTTTGGGGCCCAAAATAGGTTTATTGTTATCTAGTGATTACAATCAAATAATAGAAACCAATTAGAACAATTGAGCTAAGAGCAGACTGTTGCAAGCACTCTACAGGTAGCTCAACTAATGATTATATTGTACCTTCATCAATATCGTTTCTGGCCGCAGCTTCGAGCAACATAACGCTATCGTTGAAGAATATATTCCGTTTGTTGCTCTTCTCTCGTTTCGCTCGCGATCGCGCCCATTCTTTCTCTCTTTGCTGCCATAGTTTCAGCTGTTGCATTCGCCGTCTGTAAAAAATAAAAAAACTTTAAATTTTCTCATAAATTTACATGTTTGATGATTATTAGGCGTTTGGGACGCGCGATTGAGCGTCCAGCCAAGTTTGGAAAGAAACGGGTGACGCCAAAGCAGTGTGTCTTCTTACTATCTTAATCTTAATATCTTTACTTAGATAGAAAATTAAATAATGAATGAACGTAACAAGTTAAGCTTAGGAACTGC
Source organism: Eupithecia subfuscata (assembly GCA_963564075.1). Lineage (NCBI taxonomy): Eukaryota > Metazoa > Arthropoda > Insecta > Lepidoptera > Geometridae > Eupithecia > Eupithecia subfuscata. The sequence goes on along the minus strand of OY751113.1, from coordinate 10,653,294 downwards.
TATGAAACTTGGCACCTTTTTATATATATGAGCTCAGCTCTTTTATCGGTGAAGCCACTATCTGAACGAAATCGGCGAGTTTTTACATTTCTGTTTTTGATTAGAACATTTTTTTGGTAAGTACCTATACTTAAAGGCCAAAGACCAATACAGCTGCCGGGAGAAAAGCAGTGGGTGGTGACAGCTGATAATGATGAAGTTGAACGGCCTAAGAGGAACTTTTTTTTGCACATTAAAAGTTCATGTCGTTAGATAGGTCTATTCAACCGAAAAAACTATTGCAGTTTTGCTGTTACAACTGTCCGTTCAAAGATATAAGACATATTATATTAAGACCATTTTGACGTGACAACGTCTTATAATTCGATAGAGCCGGCTGCACGCACGAAAAAACATGACGTTATTTGGCGTTACCTCGCTCTGAGGCGTTACCTCGCTCTGAGGCTTTCCATGTAAGGCTTTAAGTGCAAGCGAGAGCGCTCGACATCCGTCTCTCTCCTACTTGAGTGAGCGATGCGTCTGCGTTGTCACGTTAAACTATCGTCAGTAAACCGACTTTACAGACAACCATTTTTTATTAGAGGGCAGGCTCCATATATTTATGCCCATTGTCCTTTTCAGGAAACAAAGGTGGCAGCAGTGCCTGACCCTACAAAGCCAAAGATCAGCTCTACCATCATCATTGCATCATCTCCACTCTCGTCACGTGAAAACTCGAATCCCATCACAAAAGTATCGATTAGGTATCAAAACTAGCTTATAATAGCGAAGACACCTAACGTCACAAAAACACTGACCTTGCCAATTCTTCGCGTAAAGCATCTAGGTCGTCTTTCACACTCATTGACAACAGCTCGCAAACCAGTATCACAACACAGCACGATATTTAAGATTTTATCTCACACACGTCATTAAAGTTCGATATTCCTATTGAGACTGTTACCAAAGAGTTTGTATTTGAATTGTGCTATAGTTGTTTGATTGAAAGCACGTGAGGCTTCACAAGACTTCACAGATCGCTGAGGGAACAATATGCAAACCACACTTCTAAGTGGCATGACACGTTCTGATTGAGTTGTTTGCGGCTGTAGGTTTTATGTTACACTATTATTTAGCGGAATATAGCACTGACATCAGTTATTAAAGTTCATGGTGTGGTTTGTGCTAGTGCTATAAAATTATTGCTAGTTTTATCGTCTTCAAGTATATGTTATTCCTATCAACGATGGATCAAAGAAGTTCCGAAGCGAATCGTTTCTAGGTTAGTAATTTAGACTTTACGCGATTGTAATAAGGTAAATAAATGAGCCTCAAAGCTCAGGTATCTACTATTCATTCATAGAATTGGCCAACGACAACTGTTGTATGATAATTGATAACAAGTGAAGTTGTTTGTACAGCGATTGCAATACAGAATAAATTGGAATATAATAAGACACACAATAACCTCAACAGCCTATTTTAGTCCACTGCTGGACACAGGCCTCCCCCTGATAAGCGCCTTATTGGCTTTTACCTCATGGGGGGTGATGCCCATAATACCCACGCTGGGCATGATTCATGCGGGTTGGGGATCGCAGTTCGGTGGTAGAATTGTTCTGCAGTTCTTGGTCGCCTCTTACAACACCCGCGGGAAGAGTTGGGGTGGTGTAAATTCTAAGCTCTAAGCCACACGGCAAACACAACAAACAAAGAATTGAGAATTGAGCAATGCGACACCAAACGAACTAAATTTCAAAACTTTAGTCTTTGAACATGATTGGATAAACTTCAATGTTTCCCCTGTAGGTGAAGCTAACGGCGCCGCGCCGCGGCGCTAGAGTCCATAGGAAGTCCCAGAGATTTTCGACTCCTACGTCACTTGACCTCGTGGTGTAGTTGGTGAGGACATTCCCGTACTGAAGGATGCGATGCGGGTTCAAGTCCCGTCGAAGTTGAAAATTGTTGGGGTATTATTTGATATCTTAGAAATTACCCAGAGTGTGAGGGCTTACGCACTATACTAATAAAAACCTCACAACAAATAAAGCCCAAAATACAGTTAGGTGGTAAAACAATAAATAATATTTTCAAAAAACTAAAAAACACGCTTTTTATAGAAAACCGAACTAAAAAATAGAAAATAAATTTTAATGAATTTAAATTAAGAAAATAATGTTAAAAATTTCAATGAATATAAGTTAATAATAGTGTGAATAAAAAAAATATATTTTATTTTAAAAAAAGCGTGGGGTGCTTTTTAAAATATTATCGAAATGATAATCACTCTACTCATATCTGTCAATAAAATATTTATAACTATTGACACCATGCACCCCACGCTTTTTTTAAAATAAAATAATTTTTTTTTATTCACACTATTATTAACTTATATTCATTGAAATTTTTAACACTATTTTCTTAATTTAAATTCATTAAAATTTATTTTCTATTTTTTAGTTCGGTTTTCTATAAAAAGCGTGTTTTTTAGTTTTTTTAAACTATTATTTATTTTCTACTTTTTAGTTTGGATTATTTATAATAGCTTGTTTTTTTGAATAATTTTATCAAATTAGTGTATTGTCATCGGTCCTCAATAAGTCTACAAAGTTTGAACGAAATCTGGCCGTTTAAAGTGGGTCAAAATCGCGCCCAAAGAAGTCGGTTACAAACAAACATACAAACATACAGGTGAAGCTAATAAAAAGCGAATAAAAATGTCACAAAACGGCAACCAATTCTGCACGGGTTGGTAGAGTTCACAACCAACGCGGGCCTTCCGGCAGAGCCGTTTTGTGACGTCACCTAAGACAACAGCCGTTTATTATTTTATGAAAGAAAATTAATGAATTGAACTTTGACAATAACCGTTATGGCTAAAGCCAATTTATTGTTTATAGTCAATTTATTGTTTATAAGTGTTTCATTATATAGGTGCACACAGGTGTTTATTTCTACAAACACCGTCGTACTTCAGTGCATTCAATTCATAAACCAGTGACAATCAAAGGTATGTTCGCAAGATAAGATCCATGTGAGATCATGACTTTACGTCATACTTAATATCTTGAATTAAACCTGTATGTAGGTATGTGTTGTTATAAGAATTTCTGCAAGTTTAAAGCAAACTTTGCACCTTGACATCACCGCTTTAGGATTGATTTTTGATTGTTATAATATAACTCTGATTCTTGCACAGGTATTTTTAAGTCACTATGCCAACGAACGGTTTCAATAAGTCAATGAGTCTCTGCCAGTAACGCACACTACACAAAAGTTTTATATTTTTAACCGATTTCGGAAAAAGAAGGACGCTCTATGTTCTCTATGGCTGTACCTATGTTTTTATAAGAATGTTCGTCGATTTCTCCTTGAATTATGGACCTATTTTGAAAATTCTTTCGCTTTGTATAAGGAATGACCCCGTGGTGGTCCAATAAAAATTTTATTTCCGGGGGATTAGTAATATGTTTATTTGACATGCGAAAGTTAACAAGGCCAAATTAAAAAAAATAAAAACCCGTCGACGTTTATTGGCAGAACAGATTTTCATGAAACATGGCTAAGAACACTCGGGATGAAATTATCTATCACAAAAAAATACCAAACGAAAATCGGTTACGAAAATCCGTTTGGGAGCTACTATAACAGACAGATACACAGACAGACACGTTAAACTTGTAACACCCCTCCTTTTTTTGCGTCGGGGGTTAAAAACAGTACCTATAAAAGTTTTTCGTAATTTCGAAACAATCAATTTACTCCTATATCTTTGAATGTTGTTCAATGAATGCAACATGATGTCTTATTATTGCTAGCTCAAACAAGATGCGAAGTCGTAAAACCTTTATTAGCTAACAAGGAAAAACGTTTTAAGCACTGGTTTATGACCAATAACATTCGTCATTCATTCAGATTAAATGCATCACATTTTTATGCCACTAATAGACGTAAAAAATGTTAGGTAATAGATAATTTGTTCATTACTAGAAGATCGCCTCGCGGTTTCACCCGCGTAGTTCCTGTTCCCGTGGGAATTCCGGGATAAAATATAGCCTATGTCACTCCCTGAAAAGTAAGCTCCCTAACGGTAAAATAATTTTTCAAATCGGTCCAGTAGTTTCGGAGCCTATTCAATACAAACAAACAAACAATCAAATCTTTCCTCTTTATAATATTACTAGACGATCGCCTCGCTGTTTCACCCGCGTAATTCCCGTTCCCGTGGGAATTCCGGGATAAAATATAGCCTATGTCACTCTCTAAAAAGTAGTGAAAGAATTTTTCAAATCATTCCAGTAGTTTCGGAGCCTATTCAATACAAACAAACAAACAAACAATCAAATCTTTCCTCTTTATAATATTAGTATAGATAAGTATAGATAAGAGGGCGCAACTTTTTCTTTAAAGAAGCCATTCATACTAACCGCTCCACACAGCTGCGATACAGCACACTTTCATGTTTTTTTCACATACTTTTTTTTCTCAATCGTGTTTTCACATAAAAGGAAACGAAATTTTTTGTAATCTGTGTTTTTGACCACGGGGATCCCGTGCTAGGAATGAGCCTAGATCTATCTATGATCTATACCTAGTTTGATAACTAACGTTACATAACTTGGTGCCGTACACAAAACAGTGCCTTAAAGCCTATGATAAATACCTAGGTTCACCCGATGTTAAGGCTGCACAAGTTGTCCAGGCCAACTCATAAGTGGGCGCGGCCTAAGTGTATACTATCTCACCATCAACTGTGTAATTGTAGACATAATAAACATACCCGCGCACTAGAATGAAATGCACAACGATTTTTCGTAAAACGGCCGCGTAAAAAAATGGGAATAGACTTTTAGCACAAGGGTTATTATAAAAAAACTATTGAGTGTATCTTATCAAATAAATGTATTTCAACTTTTGAACAATAAATGTATTTCAACTTTTGAACAATAAATGTATTTCAACTTTTGAAAAATAAATGTATTTCAACTTTTGAATAATTAAACTATGTCGGTACTGGCTTAATTTTAGAGTTTTCTTTCTCCGTATATTATTTATTTTCGCCCAAAGTTGGGCTAAAATCAGTGTTGAAATACGAAAGTTTAGAAGCTTGTATTTTTCAAATGTATACTTTTATCACAGTTCATTACAGACGAGATAAATTGATATTATCCTTAGTTTTGGATGGTCAACATCAAACAGCGTGGTAGTTACCCTTCCACGTTTGTATGGAAAGATGAGCGACTCGTTCAGCCTTAAGTGATAATGGTAGCAATAGCAAACATATAGGAACTAAATAACTAAGCAAGGCGATCACACTTTTTATGGTCTAGAAGCGTATTTTTCATGTTCAGACTCTACGTTCAGACAGACGGACGCGGCAGGGAACTTTGTTTTATATTACAAATAGCTTCGGCCCGCGGCACGCGCTTTTTAAGTAGCCTATGTCCGTCCCGGGGTACCATTTAATTTCCTGCACAATTTCATTGAGATGCGTTCAGCCGATTAGGCGTGGAAAGGTAACTGACAGATAGACCGACGCGACAGACAAATAGACAAACAGAGTTACTTTCGAATTTATAATGTTAGTAAGTATAGATATATAGGTACTATAGATAGGTAGGGATAACAAAAAAATTATCGTACCCGCCATTCCGGCTTTGCGGAAAATTCGACTAAAACCATTCGACTAAAAAACAATTCGACAAAAAATATTTCGACTAGTAACAATTCGACTAAAACAATGCAACAACACAAAAAAATTGTGTCAACTTAAGGGGGGGACGGGCGGGCTTCGTTAGGAATAAGTTAATGGTGACCTCCCCGCTTCGCGGGGGCGCGGCGCCTGCAGGTCGGGTAAACTCAAGGTTGAATTGCTTTAGTCGAATTGTTACTGGTCGAAATGTTTTTAGGCGAATTGTTTTACTTAGTCGAATTTTCCGTAGACGTCATTCCGCGGGTTAGGTAAGATAAGTACTTACTGCTGAAATAACGATTGATAACCGTATTCCTCATAACTTGACATCGGGTAAATCATCTTGGTACAAAGTACAAAAATCCCTCGTAACTGGGTTTCACTTCACCTTTCAATTTACAAAGTAAAACTTGAAGTACCTATATTAATCAAAACGAACTGCACTATTATATATAACATAACACACTTAGTTTGCTTCTATGGAAACGTTTAATGGTTATTTATATCCCGTGGAAACTGTTTTATGCGATAAGAAGCCTATGTTTGACTCCAGGCTACAAGCTAAATCTATGTAAAATTTCAGCCCGGTTCAGTCCTTTTATCGTGAAGAGGTAACAAACATCCACCCAAACATCTCAACATCCAAACATTCACGTGTTTTAGTGTGATGCTGATGATGCGATTAATCTTCGGGTTACTGACTTGACCAGACCAAAGGCGCCCTCAATTATACCACCCTCTGTATTTCAGATTTCACATTTAAATAACTTTATTTCTTTAAGCTTACACAATAAGCACTTAGACAAGTCAAATTCAAGTATCAAGTGATACATCTCATAAAGAATTCGTACAGAAAAACAAAAGAATGTTTATGTTCATTGAAACATAACAGCAACCTGAGATCATAACATTAATGATGTTGATGTCCAATTACTTAATCCCGGAGTTGAGTTTGTATTTGTTTGTATCATTACATTATAATATTTTTGTTTGCGTTTCATCATCATCACCATCAGCCTAATATTAGTTCACAGCTGGACATAGGCCTCCCCTGATGAGCGCCATAGCGCCCTGTCTTCAGCTTGCCGCATCCAGCATCTGCCTGCAGTCTTTCGCAGATCGTCATCCCACCTGGGCGAAGGGCGTCCTACACTACGTTTGCCGAGTCGCGGTCTCCACTCAAGAACACGTTTACGGCGGTTGTCGGTTCTTCGCGAGATATGGCCGGCCCACTGCCACTTCAGCTTGTAATTCTTTGAGCCATGTCGATAACGTTTTCGTTTAGATAGATAGATAGATATTTATTTATTGTTTCAAAGTTGTTACAATTTAACGTTAATAGCGTCTTAAATCCTAAAGCTAATCTAGACACTAGATTTCTCTTAATAATACTTTAAAAATAAAAAATAAGCTAGCATCGGAAATTAATGCGGTAGCACAACTCTTCCCGCGGGTGTCGTAAGATAAGGGATATCCACCGGGGCGCGCAGCAGCGCCGCCAGCAGAACAATTCTACCACCGAACTGCGATCCCCAACACGCATGCCCAGCGTGGGGATTATGGGCATTACCACCATGAGATAAAAACTTATAATGCGCTAATCAGGGGGAGGCCTGCGTCCAGTAGTGGACCAATACAGGCTGTTGAGGTTGAGGTTGAGCATCGGAAATTAATGCGGTAGCGAGCCAAGCACAGTGTCATCGCTGTTTCGCTGTCCGCTGCATGGCTTGGCAGTCGCACACAGGCGATCCACTACGTTTGCTAGTTACGATTATACTCTCATGGGTTTACGGAGGCATATAACCCGCGCTTTGCGTAAAAAAAGACTAATGTGATAACATGATTATATAACCCCCCACGCAAAAAGAGGGGGATTTTCGTTTAGTTTTTTGTGTCACAGATAATTTTATCCCGAGTGTTTCATGAAAATCTGTCAGCCAAAAAACGTCTACGGGTTTTTTTAATTTTAATTTTGTCTTGTAACAAATTAAGTTAGCAATGGATCAGTTGAGCTACCTGTAGACTGTTGCAACAGCCTGCAGTTAGCTCAATTGTTTCAATTGTAAATATCAGTATAATTTTCTAGGCTATTTTCATAGTTAGCAATTTGACCTGGATTTATTCTGCACAAGTGTCAGCTCGGCCAGGCGGCGGCTCAGTGGAGAGTTTTTTGGTGCCAATGACGATGATAAATATTAAGTTTAAAGTTTCCTAATCTAACTATGGTTTAAAGATGATGCATGTAGACTAGTCACATCATGTGCATAGTCTTTTTAATAGTACTATTCCACCACTATGCATGAAAACCTTCAATAAGCTTTCTGGTACTTATTAATTTGTAATTCTGTTAATTTTTAAGCCTTAGGTTTTCCCCTAAATAAATATATAAATATGCCAGGCGATAGATTAAAGAAAACAATGATATAAAGAAAATTAATAATTGAACCATTTGGCGACACATTCAGACAGGTGGTGATGGTGACTCATTAAACATTAGCATTCGTTCAAATGATTCAGTATCAGATGGTTAATGCATTCACTGCCCAGCCAAGCTACACGGGGCTGGGAGAAATCTTCTGCGTCTTGGGCTATAAAAGTGTTAAGGTCGATTGTTTTGTGTTGCCGCAAGATTTAAAAAAAAATTGTGGTTTAAATTGTTTTTGTGGTTTAAAATATTTTCTACTTTTTAAATATTTTTATTTCTACATGGAATAAAACCAGCGGAAAAATTAATCGCAAGTCATTTTCTATTTACGAATGAAAACACTAACTTCGATTCATAGGTATTTTCGGAGTATTTGGGAAAATAAGGGATTTAGGGCTTTAAATCAACATAGTCCTAAATGCTCCCAAAATAAACGTAAATCGTTAGGTTTTATTAAGGGTTCATAAAAAATGGTTTAGGGTTCGCGCAAATTACTTTCCCGTTCGTTTTATTCCTTGTAGAACGCAGAAAAAATTCAAAACCACAAAAAAAATATCTCCCGCCAACAAGAAACGAAACCTTAACAAACAACTCCTTTTATTAATGCGCATAAGGGGACTGACAGTGTAGAAGTCTTCCAAAAAATGTTACGGAGGCAACAAGCCTGACATCTTTCAAGTACAAGCTGAAGCACTGGCTTATTGACTAGCTTTTACAGCTACGACGAGTTTTTAGCCAGTAAAAGTTGCTAAATGCTGTTATCTGTTTGTAGATATACTTATTATCTAACAATTTTATGATAATTATAATTTTTAATTTAATTTAATAGCGTATAATTATCAATAATTACTTTTATAATTACTTACTTCTAGAATTTAATGTATTTATTTTTATAGATACCATTTATTTCGTACATTACAAGAATAACACGTCATGTGTTATTCTTGTAATGTACGAAATAAATGATTATTGATTATTATTATTATTATTGATTAAACAACATGAATGAATTGTTTCCTATAATTATACATTTTTTTATTGAATAAATAATATATCATTTATTCGCAAAGAAAATTAAACTAGTATTTACAATTGAAACATTTGAGCTAACTGCAGTCTGTTGCAAACAATCTACAGGTAGCTCAACTGATCAATTTTAATTAGTATGTGAAGTAAACAGTTCAATTGATAAACAACATACAATATTTGCCTGTCCTAATAATGCATTCAGCAAGCATTATTGTTTCACATATTGACATTGTTAGCGCCATAGATTTCATTGTCAAACCATTGGAGGACAGGCAAGAATAAACTGTTCTATTTGCCCCCCGTCACTAACAGGGGGACAGATAGTACCTTATCGAAAAAAGTTCGATTTGCCTCCCTATTTGCAACGGGGACATATTAAACTTTTATTAACTGAAAAAGTTCTATAGGTCCTCCTGTTAGTCACGAGGTGACAGATCGAACGATTTAAAAAAAAACAGTTTGATCTGTCTCGATTAAAAAAAAAATAGTTTGATCTGTCTCCCTTTTTGCAACGGTGGGATGATGATGATGATGACATATGAAATTTTATGAATTGATGAAATAAATAAAGTAGTTGTAAAATGTTGTAGTATACTCGTTTAACGAGTTCACAGTTCAAATTCACGTGGGAGTCTCAGTTTACAGACTGCAATTAGTCTGTCATATAGGCTAGCTTAGGTATTATTCATTGGGGCCGGACTTCACCAAAGCGGAGACGAGAGAAGCGGAGAAAAGATGTGTTTTTAACAACCAATAGAACGTCGTTATTCACATATCTCGTCTTCGCTCAGCTTCAGTGGATACCATCGAGCGGAGATGTATCATATTTGTATGCGAAGAAAACAAAGAAAGATCGAAGCGGAGATGTTAGCTGTTGCACGCAAGCTGGTGACGTCACGCAGCGGAGACGAGAACGGCGTGCAGTGAGTGGCGACGCTAGTGCATTCATCTCAACAAACATCCGATGCTCGCCGCTCAGTTCCGCTCTAGCCAGCAAACATCTCCGCTCCAGTCTAGCCAGTACGCATCCCCGCACAGCTTCGGTAAGACACCTTAGCTGAAAATCGTCTCTTCAGTAGGCCTAGCATAGGGGTTGTCTAGGGTAGAATAGAAAAGAATGACATCGCATTGTCATACATTGCGTAAATTATTGAAGTTGAAGGAATGAGTTTCAAAAATATTACGCATTCGATGACGATGTGACGTAATTTTTCTCTATTCTACCTTAGACAACAATCCCCGTGCTTGGTGGAGTCTAGGCCCTCGTCGGGTAAGGTAAGAGTGACACCTGTTTGTGCCTCTAATGAGGCGTGAACTGAACCAACAAAATGAAAATAGACGACATGATATACCACCTAATTCTAATTCTAATTCTGTTTGGGGGGAACTGAGATCTGCACGGACATCTCGCATGGGAGTGTATTGTGCATTATCCCCCTGCCTAAGCAGGCCCTAACCAGCCCAGCTCCTTGAAGTACCGGAGCAGGACTTTTGGTGACTGACAGCTTCGTTTCAGCTTCTCTGTGGGTGTAGACGAGGTTGACTCCTCAATGAGACCCTTCAGCCCCGTCTTGCGTCTGGCTTCCTCTGTGGCCGTGCAGTGTAATATGACGTGTTCCACAGTCTCTTCTTCTTGGAAGCAGCCACGACACAAGCTGCTGTCTGTGGCTCCAGTCTTGAACAGATGATGGTTCAGCTCGCAATGACCTGTGATGATACCCACCATTGTTCTCAGGTCCTCGCGGCTCATCTTGAGCATCGTGTTTGTGGTTTTCCTGTCTATGGAGGGGAATATTGATTTAGTATGCCTGCAGTCTGTTCGACGCTCCCATAGTTTTTGGTGTTCTTTTTCTGAGTTAAGTTTTAGTCTAATTTTTACCTCTGCTGTGGGTGGGTTAGAGAGGCCTATATCTTTTTGTGTTGGAGTTTGTTTCGCTGCTTCTTTTGCTAGTCTGTCTGCATTTATGTTGCCTGGGCAGGATCGACTCTCTGTCCATTCTATGCAGACTTTGCTGTGTTGAGAAAGTTGTTGTAGAGCATTGTGGCATTCTACAATTGCTTTTGATCTTGTGTCTGACCTTTTAAGTGCGTTTATAAGTGCAGCGCTGTCTGTTTTGAAGACCAGTTGCATCCGTCTGGTTGGCTCTTTGATGGATGTTTCCAGAAGCATATCATTTGCCGCCAGTTGGATCCCCAGTGTTTCCGCCTGAAAGGCCGTGGTCGCTGGATTTAGTGGTTGGGCTCTTGAGAGTCCAGTTTCGGGACAGGAATAGCCGCAGCCAGCTCCTGTGTTGTTCTTGGCCCCATCTGTGTAGATGTGGTATGTGGTAACGTCATGTGAGGTGATGGCTACTGGGTTCTCTTCATGCGTTATTTCGTAAGTCTTGCCTGTTAAGTAGGTAGACGCTATTCGGTCCGTGCCATTTGCCGCCTCTGGAATTGCAGCAATTGCTTTGTTTAATATTCTACTGTGGTTTGTGAGGCCTGAGTCGCCTTTCCACTGGTTTGTTGATTTTATTCTTAGAGACGCTGCCATTGCTTCATGCTGTATGTGAACATGCAAAGGCGTTAGTCCTAGTATTATGTCCAGCGCTGCTGATGGAGTTGATTTCCTGCATCCGCAGATTAGTGTGCACGCCAGTCTTTGAACTTGCTGTAATTTATTTATGGTGGTGACTAAATTTGTTCTAGGCCACCATACTATAGCGCCGTAGGTTAGCACTGGGCGGACCATGACTGTGTACAGCCATAAGCACAGCTTAGGCTTCAGGCCCCAGTCCTTGCCTACCGCTCGCGTGCATTGCCATAAAACGTTTGTTGCTTTTGTTATAACATGTTCAAGGTGTTTGCCCCACAGTAGCTTACTGTCTAGCCATATACCAAGATATTTGACCTCCTTGCTTAGCGTCAGTGTCGTACCTAACAATGACGGTAGTTCAAGTCTGGGTAGTTTAGTTTTACGAGTAAAGAGTACAAGTTCTGTCTTATTCGGGTTTACTGATAGACTGTGTTTGATGCACCATGTCTCTACAATCCGTAGTGCCTTCTGCATCTTTTCGCACAGGGTTGCTTCGAAAAGCCCTGATATCATGATTGCCAGGTCATCTGCATATGCGATCGTAAGAATACCTTCTTTGTTCAGCGAATCCAGGAGTTCGTTCGCGACCAGTATCCACAGGAGCGGTGAGAGTACCCCGCCCTGCGGACACCCCCGCGTCACCCTGCATTGGGCTGCCTGCCCTAGGGATTCTGAACTCTCAATTTTGGTTGCTCTACTGGATAGCATTTCTGTTATCCACTGATTTAGGTTATCGTCAACTCCTTGTTTTCGCAGAGCGTTTTCTATCGATGGAAAGGTTGTTTTGTCGAAGGCACCTTCTATGTCTATAAAGGTGACCAAGCATGATTGCTTACTTTCGAGCGCACCTTCAATCTTGTGGACTACCTGGTGCAAGGCTGTTTCAGTAGATTTACCTGATTGATAGGCGTGCTGATTTTTATTCACTGGGTTTCTAAGTAGCGGCCCACTTCTGATGTACTTGTCGCATAGTCTTTCTAGTGTCTTCAGTAAGAACGAGCTTAGGCTTATTGGTCTGAATGACTTTGGCTGGGTGTAATCTGTTTTGCCGGGTTTCGGTAGGAAGATTACTTTGACCTCCCTCCAGGTCCGAGGGATGTATTTCCATGCGATGCAGCTTCTGAATATAGAGGCTAACGTTGGTGTGATTCTAGTGAGATTCCACTGAAGGAGTGCTGGGAAGATGCCGTCAGTGCCAGCGGCTTTGTACGGTTTAAAACTTCTAACCGCCCAGTCCAGTGCTTCTTCTGTTACTATCAGGTTTGCGAGTTCCCAGTCGATGTTTTGGGGTTTATGATGGTTTCTGGTTTCCCAACCAGTGTTTTCTTCCAGGTTGCAGTCCGGAAAGTGTGTTTTCAAAAGTAACTCGAGCTGTTCCCGCTCAGTTGTTGTGTATGATCCATCTGGCTTTTTTAGTGAGCCCAGCTTCGTTGTCGTATCCTTGGATAGAATCTTGTTTAGGCGAGCTGTTTCACTCTGGGTGGCTATTGAATTGCTATAGCGTTTCCATGAGTTTTTACGGCTTTTTTGAATCTCTTTTTTATATTCTTGTCTGACTATTTTATAGTTAGACCAGTCTTCTTCACTTTTCGTGTTCATCGCTCTGTTAAAGTGATGACGTACCTTCTTTCTGAGTTTGGTTAGTTCTTTGTTCCACCATTTGTCTTTGCAATGAGTAATCTTGTTGCTTTCGGTTATCAAGGGACTTGCTAGTTCATAACTGGTGGTTAAATGTGCCGTCAGTTCTGTCAGCGTGTGTTCGATATCCTCTGGAGTTTGTGGAGGACCAATTGTTGGGCTCTGCATAGCATCCAGTATTGTGTCTAAAGTTTCCACGAATAAGGCGGTGTCTGTTTTCTTTGGATTTCTGTATGTCCGGGGCAGGACTTCTCCAGTCATGAGTTGGAATCTTATCCGCCTGTGGTCTGCGCATGATGCTTCCTGTGTCGCTACATGCCAGTTTTGAATGTGCTCTGCAATGGCATTAGTAGCCATAGTTAGATCTATGATGGTTTGAGCCCAGGATGTCACGAAGGTCGGCTCAGAACCTCTATTTATGATATTAAGGTTGTGTCGAAGTACGAAGTCTAGGATGTCTTTACCTCTCTCGTTTGTGTTTGGGGAACCCCATACAGTGCTGTGTGCGTTGGCATCACAGCCCAGAATGCATTCCATACCTTGAGTGTTGCAGAATTGAAGCAGTGCCTCTAGTTCTTCAGGTGGTGCCTCCATGGCACTATCTAGATATGCCGAGGCAATTAGAATGGTTTTGAGCTTACCTTCAAGTCCAGTTGTTAGCTGCACCACGGTGAGATCATCAGTGCACAGGTGTGTAACTAATGAAGCCTTCATGTTTTTAGGTACGTAAATTAGCGTTCTTGTCTTATTGTTAATCGGTGGAGTAAATACATTACCCGGTAGGGAAGTAAAACATACCCTTTTCCGGACGATGTAGGGCTCCTGGACCAGTGCAATGGTGTGTGGTTGCTCTTCTAGGGTTCTTCTCAGCGAGGCGAACCCTGTGACGCTGTGTTGGATATTAGCTTGAACTACTGAGATTGTGTTAATTCTTCCTAAGCTGTTCAGATTTATGGTGTCGTGAGTATTTGGATCATCGTTTCTATGTTGCAAAGAGCGATTATGGTTATTGGTTAATTTGGTTATCCCAGATGTGGGATTGTGGTGATTTTGTTTGGTTACCTTATTTTTAACAGACATTGTTAGTCAGAAGAAAAGAGGGGGTTTAGGGGGAAGTAGATGGGTGCCTAGGCATATCTACATTTGTTGAGGTGGGAGAGAACCCATCGGGGACGCCACAGAGAGCTCCATGTCCACCTCTGGCGCCGGTGAGAGTAGGTTTAGGCCCGAAAGGCCTCCTAACTCGTCACCTACGTCACCGAGGAGCTTGTCTATGGCCTCCTCGGTGAGTTCCCTCTCGCCTGTACCAGGATCTACGTCGACCTGCATGACGGCTCCATACACGGCTCCGGAAACGCCTCCGCTAGCGCAGTGAGTCTCCGGGGCCGCCAGCGGCGCCACAATGGGGGTCTTTACGTCGGACGCTTTCGGGGCTCTAATGGTCAGATGCAAGTTGGCCAGTCTGTACTTCAACCTATTCCTCCTGGCCGCCAACGCCGAAAGTTCCTCCACCGGGATCCCGAACACCATGACGTTGTCGGTCATGGTGTCGTTCATGGTTCGTCTGTGGGCGAAGATCGGCCATCGGTCGATACGCAGGGGGGGGAATCTCCGGTTGTTGCACCACGCAAGTATTTGTCGGATGTCCTCTGGGGGTTGGTCGCAGTCCGGCACGAATACTACTCCTTTGTGGTATCTGGGTAGCTTGTGATGAGGCACCACCACAAGTCCGCTAGTTCCGGGCCACAGGGGTGGCAGGCTAGCGACCGTAGTGGTGAGCCACTCCAGACTGTTGTCGTCAGCCGCTATCGCGCTCAGACCACCGTGCGCCGGTTTTGGCATGGCTTCGAACCCCGGGGCTTCTTGGTCGAATTTGTACATGTCTTCCTGGCATAGAGCTGTGAATCTCACGTCCAGGTGTCGACGGAGTAGAGTCGCGCGCTCCTCGTCGATATGCACTCCGCTCTTTTCCATAATCACCACCTTTAGGTGGGATTTGGCGGACTCAGCATACGACGAAGTCCCTTCGACTCTCTCTTTGACAGCGCTCGGAGCACCAACAGCATCGTCACTCTGTAGGCACAGCCTCTTTTCCGCTGCTGCGGAGGAGGGAGACACTATTTCAGAGCTCCTCTGCCGTTTGGGCTGCCTGCCGCCGTCCGTGTTAATTGAGTCCCCGGTGGGCGGGTAGGGCCCGTCCCGCGGGGTGTCACGGTCCGGTCCAGTAGCTACTAGCGAGGCCGAGGCCCTGTGTTGGCTCTGTCCGCTACCGGCGCCCGCGGTCGGTGCCCCCTCCGTCCCCGAGTGTGGTGGGCCAGGTGTGACCAGGAGGTCCATTACCGTGCTGACCGCCGGCGCTATGGTCGACAGATCAGCAGGGTACACGTACCCTTCTACTCTTTCGGTCAACACCTTGTGCATTAACGCAGAGGCTTTCAGCCTCCGCTCTTTTCTTTGTCTGTGGTTTAGAGGCCCAACAGACTGCTTACCTGCTGTCGCGGTGCCAGTACGAGCTGAAGGCTCTCTTGTGGCTCCGCGACCGTTACCTACTCTACCAGAGTCCAACACAGCGTCGCCAGTGCTCGTCGCTGTGCCTTCCGCTGCCGCCTTCGCCTTCGCTACCTTCGCCGCCATTCTCTTCGATATACCACCTGTTAACTTAACAAACAAAGGAAAACTTTCCTAGAGAAAGCAAAAAAGCCTCCCAGCTAATTGGTCTCGGTTAAAATATGTTTATAGTTACTACTACACTGATACACTTTATTGGCAAAGAAAATTACAATCAAATAATAGAAATAAATTAGAACTAGTATTTACAATTGAAGCAATTGAGCTAACTGCAGACTGTTGCGAAAAATCTACAGGTAGCTCAACTGATACATATCAATACTACTAATATTATCAATTATGGAGGCTGAGGCTTCCGATTGGTATTGATATGGATCAGCTGTTGAGCTAGGTACCTATAGATTGTTTGCAAAAGTCAGCAGTGAGCTTACTGTTTCAACACTAAATATACTAGTTCTAATGTGTTTCTATTCTTTAATTGTTATTATCATTGTCAATCCTCAGAGTATTATAACTTTTTAATATTACATTTTTTCAGGCACCAAAATGAGCACCGGTCGCAAGTGAAATAAAAAAAAAAACAGAAAAGCTAGAAGGTAGTTTTGCGCGACCACATTGAACCCACTTGTTAGGAACCCATGCACTGACTTCGATTTAATCGTCGTTTTGAAGTGTATTCATCATCATCATCAGCCTATATTAGTCCACAGCTGGACATAGGCCTCCCCTAATGAGCGCCATAGCGCCCTGTCTTCAGCTTGCCGCATCCAGCATCTGCCTGCAGTCTTTCGCAGATCGTCATCCCACCTTGCCGGAGGGCGTCCTACACTACCTTTTGGAGTGTTTTGTTTATGTTGATTTTAGTAACAAATCTTTTAAATGTCAATAGACTTCAAAACGACAATTAGTTTGGAGTATTTTTTAGCATAGGTTCATAGCAAATGGCTAAGAATTGTCGCTTAACTACCAACTAGGTAGGTTGATTACTTGTTGAACGCAGAAAATACAGAATAAAACGTCAAGTGCGAGTCGGACTCGCGCACTAAGGGTTCCGTATAGTTGTAAGGCCTTGTGTGTTGCCAAATATCATGAATCATGATTCTTGATCAACGGGAAGTAGGTAGGTCCCTGCAGGTTTTGTTTCGTGGCGAGATTCAATTTTTGACGTGACAACGTCTTATAATTCGATAGAGGCGGCTGCACGCACGAAAAAACATGACGTCATGCGGCGTTACCTCGCTCTGACGTCATGCGGCGTTACCTCGCTCTGAGGCGTTCCATGTAAGGCTTGAAGTGCAAGCGAGAGCGGTGAGCGAAGCGAACCGCAATGCGACTATTGGGGAACTGCACGGCGAGCGAAGCGAGCCGTGATGTGACCCCCCTCGCCCCCTGTCTCCTGCCCTCCTCAACCCCCTTTCCCATCAAAAAATCTGATATGGGTATCGTTTTCGACTAACATGGGGGTGAGGATTACGAATTTGATGACTGCGGGCGTGTGTCGGATTGCGGTGAGCGAAGCGAACCGCAATGCGACTTTTGGGGAACTGCACGGCGAGCGAAGCGAGCCGTGCTGTGACCCTCGTGTGCCCCCCCCCCCCCCTGGAACCCCCTTCAACATAAAAAATCTGATATGGGTATCGTTTTCGACTAACATGGGGGGAGGATTACGAATTTGATGACGGCGGTTCGCTTCGCTCACCGCAATACGACACACGTCACACACTTTGTGACACCACACATATCACGGTCTCAACATGCTAACATTAACCTGCCCGGAAACGCTAAGTGTCATTACTTCACTAGTGAACCGCTCCATATCTACCTCTCGCTTCCCGGACATATGGAAAGTAGCTATTGTTCGGCCATTACCTAAAATAAGTAATCCAGCTGAGATAAAAGACCTGAGGCCTATAAGTATTTTACCGTGCCTTTCCAAAGTAGCTGAAAAAGTAGTTTGCCAACAAATGACCAGTTATTTAGAGAAATACAATATCCTTCCTGAAGTACAGTCTGGATTTCGGAAAACCCGTAGCACAGCGACTGCGTTATTAGATGTAACTGATAATATCTTGAAAGCACAGGATGAAGGCATGTGTACTCTATTAGTTCTCTTAGATTTTTCACGGGCCTTTGATGCAATCAATATAACACTGCTTTTAGCAAAACTAAATTATTATGGTTTTCACGAGAAAACAGTTAAGTGGTTTCATAGTTACTTGGAAAATCGTTTCCAGTCTGTTGAGGTGAAGATGGCGGATGGAATCGTCGCCCAATCAAGAGCTGCTGCGGTTTCTAGAGGAGTTCCTCAAGGGTCCATTCTAGGTCCTTTGTTATTTATTTTATATACTGCAGACATCTCAAATTGTATTTTAAAATGTAAATACCACATATATGCGGATGATGTACAAGTCTACATTTCGTTTAGGGAAGAAAACGCAAATTCAGCCGTGATGGACTTGAACAAAGATCTTCAGCGAATAGCAGAGTGGGCTGAAAACAATAACCTAGTCCTTAACCCGCTGAAAACGAAATACATGCTTCTCGGTAGTAGACAAAAGATAAAAAATGTGGCTGGTCTATTTGCCCTTGACGTCAAGCTGTTAAACGAACCCATTGAGCGCGTAGATGAAACACGGAATCTGGGTTTGTGTATAGACTCAGGACTACACTTTGAAAAACATGTGGCTGACTGTGTGCAGAACTGTTTTTACAGATTAAAGATTCTTTACAAAATTCGTCCCTATCTCAGTGAAGACCTACGAATACAGCTGGTTGAATCACTTGTGCTGTCAAAACTTAATCACGCTGATACAGTATATGGCCCAATGCTGCTGGC
Source organism: Eupithecia subfuscata (assembly GCA_963564075.1). Taxonomy (NCBI): domain Eukaryota; kingdom Metazoa; phylum Arthropoda; class Insecta; order Lepidoptera; family Geometridae; genus Eupithecia; species Eupithecia subfuscata. The sequence continues at coordinate 10,634,549 of OY751113.1, read as the reverse complement.
ACGCACACAATGTCTGATTCAACGGGTACAAAACGCTTGTGCTAGGTTTTGTTTCAGTGTCCCTCCGCGAAGCCATTTGACGCCTTATCTTAATAAGCACTTCATTCTAAAAATGAAGTCAAGACGAAAACTTCATCTGGCATGTCTTCTTTTCGACGTCATAAACTATCACAAGCCAAAGTACCTATACGAAAAGTTGACCTGGTTCACGTGTCAGCGCTATGGGAGAAGGCAATGCTCAAAGCAGCTTGCAACCCCGCAGCACAGATCCGCAGCTTTTCGTGGTAGCTTCAGATACGCCGCCTCCAAGTGCTGGAATAATATACCGCCACCGATAAGAAACCTCGGTAATAAATTTAATTTCAGAAAAAAACTCAAAGCATTTCTTGTTGAAGAACAGAGAAATTTTGGCAACGTAAATATAAATAGCTCGATTATCTAGCTAACTTATATAAAATAAACCTTCTCTGGGCTTCAAAAGTGCATTTCAGTATTTATACTTACTCAATACTCATAATACTCACGATGGATCAGATGAGCGATCTGTAGACTGTTTGCAACAGTCGACAGTTAGCTCAATTGTTTCAATAGTAAATACTAGTATAATTTTCTTTGTGAATAAATTTATTTCTCAATTCTTAATATTTTTATTACGAACATGTTGCAGGTACATATTTAAACATGCACATTTTAATACTTACTTTAAAAAAAAGTTTTAGGTGCGTTATCTGTATCTGTCTGGTACCTTTATCAAATTACGCCATTTACGACTAACCTTTCAAATATACTTTTAAATAATGTATAATCACACCTATTTTTCGTCCTTTTATTATATTTATTACTATTTACCCATATAATTATTTATACCATTATTATCTGAGACCTATCTACCCACAGCGGGGTGTTTACCTCCTTTATTTACCTATGTTTTACATACTTACTATTTAATATTGTTTTTGTTTGTTTTAAAAGCTTGTCACCGCGACTAGTCCGTAACGCCAACACAAAGGTTTTTGGCTGAAAAACAGCGCTGAGCGGCGATCGCTCAGCACATGCTGAGCCAAAGCCTATTTCGGCACAGGGTCATAGGGGCAAAGCTGGATTTGTCGGTCAAAATTTGTTTTTTTAATTTAGCTCCTTATTATTTGTTTGGTTTTGTTTGATTTATATTATGTGTGTCGAAATAAATGCTTTTCTATTCTATTCTATTCTATTCTACATACTTATATGGGTATCGTTTTCGACTAACTCGATCGAGTTAACGAAAAATATGTCCATTTCAAAATCCAACGTTGTCACGTTCAACTATCGTCAGTAAACCGACTTTACAGACAACCAATTTTTTTTTTGTAAATTGACTATAAATTTACGGTTTTCGGATTTTTCCCTTTATTTGTGCTATTAAGCTTTTCTTCTTGCCCAATTTCATGATTCTAAAGGAAGTTCTACGGCAAGTACCCTATAGGTTTTGCGTGCGTGTGATTCCCTTGGAAAGTTCAAAATATTCGAAAATAAGCGGCTGTAACTTTTGATTGCGTTGACCTAGGCTATAAGTTTTATTTTTATCGAGGCTTCAAGAGGTTACGGACTTGAGTATTTGATGTTAATATCAACTCGATACCTCCACGCGTTCCTGAGAAAAGGGGGTTGACAGACGGAGAGACGGACAGACGGACAGGCAGACAGACAGACAGACGGACAACAAAGTGATCCTATAAGGGTTCCTTTTTTCTTTTTGAGGAAGGGAACCCTAAAAAACAACAAATACCTATGTGAATTTCCCGCGCGACCTTAACCAAACGATAACCAATAAAGGAAATAGCTTCCTTAATTGATCACCCTCTGCACACGGCACTTCTAGAGTCGGGATGATAGGCACTCTGCCGAAGTAATGTAATGAACCGCGGCAATAAAATAATATACGAGTAAATCAATTTAGGGGCGTCCATGAAGTAAGGCTTTTAGCGGTGTGGGGGGGGGGGTCTCGGCAAATCTCACGTAATATAAGGTTGTTCGTTTCGTGGCACGATATTCAAATTAATAGAAAATCTTTTACGATTTGCAGCAAATAACTTAGTTATTTATTGTCAAAGGCAGAAAAAATTAAAAACCACAAACAAAGAATCTCGCGCCAACACGAAATTAAAATATTTAAGAATTTCAATGTTCGATATTGTCACTGTGATTCTATGCTACGGTTCTCAGAAGTCTACAAAAACATAAAAATATACGTTTTGAAAAATTTTACGTGTGATTAGGGGGGGGGGGGGGGGAGCAAAATCTCACGATATTTCAAAAAGGGAAGAGGGTCGAAAAGCCAAGTGGGTTAACGACCTGCGAAAGACTGCAGGCAGATGCTGGATGCGGGAAGCTGAAGACAGGGCGCTATGGCGCTCATTTTTATTTATTTTTATTTGCTTTTGGTGGCTTTCGTATCTATGGCGCTCATTAGGGGAGGCCCATGTCCAACAGTGGACAACAGTGGGAATAGGTTGATCATGATGATGATGGAGAGAGAAGTTCAAATTCACTCGCTACGAGTTGGACCAACAACTGTGCCGACTGTCGATCTATACAACGGCCTACCACTTTCCCTAAAATAGCGTTCACTTTAAGCTTTTCTCTTGTAATTAACACCAGCACGTGACCATGCTATTTTTATCTCAATTACGTATTCGAGCAAGTTTTGCAACACTTTATTCTGTTCTAGGTCAGTGTCGAATAAAGTTTAGAGTTCAAGTTAATCAACAATTCAGATCTCATAAATAATCTCTATTCATTGTCTCGACGACTTGCCATCCTATTCATAAACGCTACGCTGCTTTTAAATATTCTACTAGCTTCAAAAGCCAGAATTAAAATAAAACAGTTCAGTTCAACGAATTTATTTAAAAGTACTCAAAAATAGAATAGAATAGAATATACTTTATTGCACAAAAGTTGTACATGGGCGAGCATAATGCTATTTAGCATTCTCTACCTGCTAACCATTGGGTAGTGTGGACAACAATGTTTACTTATATGAGTACCTACCTATAATTAGTCATTAATACTTATTAGGCTATTTGACAACATTGAAAATATATTAATAAACCTTTTTTTTTATGGCAGAAGCCTTTATTCACAAAGAAAATGATACTAGTATTTACAACTGAAACAATTGAGCTAACTGCAGACTGTTGCAAACAATCTACAGGTAGCTCAACTGATCCATATCAATACAAGTCGGAAGCGTCCCCAGTCCCCGACGCAGGCTGCATTGCCACGCTGTATGGCAATGCTGACGCGCTGTGCCACTCACCAGCTCTCTGGTCACGCGTCGCTTCGACCAGACGCCCAGATATTTTTTTAATAAATATTCGTAAACGCTGCTTTTTAATATTTTGCGAGCTTCAACGGCCATAATTAAAACACTGCTTCAATTGAGTTCATTTTAACGAATTTACTTTAAAGTAATAAAAAAAAATGTTCACTTAAATGAGTAGGTATCTATAATTAAATTAGTAATTAATACTCAATAGGCTATTTGACAACATTGAAAATATACAACAAATTGTGGTCATCCTATCAGATTATAGCGTAAAAAAACATATTTCACTTTACTTTAAACTAAAATAATGTATATTTTTTGCACATTACACGATTGATGATAATTTTAATCGATTTTCTAAAATTAGACAAATAGCCTATCACCTATTTTTTTAATCAATTGTAGTAATTGTAGCAAGTTACAATGGTTTGTAACGTGACGCCAACTTAAAATATGTTGTCGTAGATTATACTGTTTCAGTCTTAACTAAGCAATGTTTATTAGTAAGGTGTGTAATGTCTTGTGTCTTGGCAATTTAATAGCACAAGTTACTGGCTTAATTGATGCAATACACTTCATATGACACGCTTAGTTCCGTGTTTCTCGTACATAATACCTACCTAGTAGTTGCAAATGCAAACCGCCGTGCAATAAAAAGTGAAAACAAGATTTTACGAAAAGTTTCATAAGCCGTAAAATAAAATCGGGTCTTGGTTAAAAAGAAAGGTCCTCGCAATGAATTGAATAAGATATTTTTTTATAGTTTCCGATATCAATTAGGATGGTGAAAGGATATTAATGTCAATGAAAAAGGAGCCGTAATGTCACGCGTTCATGGTCCAGTAGGTATGACTAACAGAGAAGTAGGGAAGGTCTTTAAAACTGCAGCAGAGGAAAAAATACGTTGGTAAAATAAATGACGTAGAAAAAATGCAGTGTTTTAATTTTAGTTTTTTCTCTTATCCTACTAATATCTATACTTAATATTATAAAGAGCAAAGATTTGATTGTTTGTTTGTATTGAATAGGCTCCAAAACTACTGGACCGATTTGAAAAATTATTTCATCGTTAGGAAGCTTACTTTTCAGGGAGTGAAATAGGCTATATTTTATCCTGGAATTTCCACGGGAACGGGAACTACGCGGGAGAAACCGCGAGGCGATCGTCTAGTATAATATTATAAAGATTTTGTATGTTGGTAAAGAATAAACTTAAAAACTACTGGACTGATTTCAACAATTCTTTCACCATAAAATGCTACATAATCCTTGAGTAACATAGGCTATATTTATATGTTTAAAAAATGTCCAACCTTGCAAAGCCGGGACAGGGGGCGCCAGTCCTCTATACAACTGCAAAATAAAACAATTATAGCCTATGTCACTCCCTGAAAAGTAAGCTTCCTAACGGTGAAAGAATTTTTCAAATAGGTCCAGTAGTTTCGGAGCCTATTCAATACAAACAAACAATCAAATCCTTCCTCTTTATAATATTAGTATAGATTAGTGTAGATAGTGTAGAGATAATACCGAGGTGGTCCTATAAAAAACATATTGGTAATTAATTATCCCGCCAAACATTAAAAAAACACTTTAAAACTAAGGGGTTTTAAGTTTTTTCAAAACCACAAATTACGGAGAAAGAAACTCGAAAAAGCAAAAATAAAGCAGTCTACAGATTTTAGTAAATTCCGTGTACATATAAGCATTACTATAACAGGTCATTATCGAAGCGGCTATGGCTACCTTCTAGTGGACTCGCCAGCGGCTATATTAGGAACATCAAACAAGAGAATACGCTGGCAATATCTTGTTGACAGAAACACATAATCTGGCTTAACGGACATGTGCTAAGATCATGATAAACAAAGATATCACGAACTGATATGGAAATAGATCATTATGCAACGATCGATTTGAGAAGGATTTTCTTTTCAATGACAGTGACGTTGAAACGTTTTGATTACCTCTTTGGCGCAGCGGGCGAAAGTCCGCCTGCATCGCAGGAGGTTGCGATTTCGATTCCCACCTCGGGACAAACGTTTGTACGGCCTTCAGATTCTGGGTGTTTTCTAAGTATTACTAGCTTCTGCCCGCGGCTTCGCACGCGTGTTTTCAGTATAATAATAAGTATGGCCCATTATCTAAGTTAGGCTTTGCTCTAAGCGTACGCCAAATTTTATCTTGATCTGTTCAGGAGTTTTGGAGATCCTAGGTAACAAAAATTCAGATTTTACAACATTTCGGCTTTTTAATATAAGTAGGATACAAAATATCTATCGATGTCTTGTATTGAGTATACATATAAGTTATTTAGTACCCATAAACAAGCTTTGCTTATCTTGGTGCTAGATAATGCTGTGCGAATCGTCAAAACATTATTTATTTAGTATTCAAACCTATACAAACTCTCTTTAAATTACTCTTTTGTAATAATCTCTTTATTCACAAAGAAAATTATACTAGTATTTCCAATTAAAACAATTGAGCTAACTGCTGACTGTTGCAAACAGTCTACAGATAACTCAACTGATCCATATCAACACCAGTCGGAAGCGTCCCCAAGACGCTGGCTGCATTGCCACGCTGTATGGCAATGCTGATACGCTGTGCCAGATATTCACCAGCTCTCGGGTCACGCGTCGCTTCGACCAGACGCTCAGATAGTTTTTTGAAAACCGATTTGAGAAGGATTTTTTTTTTAATGACAGTGTTCAAACGACGTTGAAACGTTTTGATTACCTCTTTGGCGCAGCGGGCGAAAGTCCCGAAGAGCCTCAGTACCCCACGGACCTAGGGTCTCGACTCCAAGGGGAGCAAATCTCTTTTGTAGGAATCCTATTAATATGTGATTCCACGGTGTGTGTTTCACGTAGTGTAGCGTAACTAAGGTTAGTGTAATCAAGTAATGTAATAGCTTGAACAGGGTACAAGTCACGAACGCTACCTTAAACCTCGCACATAGATTACAATCAACGAAAAAGGAAATCCTACACGTTTAAAACGGTGGCTTATCACCAAATTAGTCAGATAACGTAGATATGACTACATTCAGCATTCGATAGGTAAACCGCATTCCGTTCAAGATAATTGATGTTATAATTTGGGATGGATAAGAGAGGAAACCCAAAAAAATGATAGACGGAAAGAAAGTTACCAGTATGGGGGAGTGGAATAAAATATGTTGTGCCTACCTCATCTAGCTAGATAGCTATATTTTTTCATTCACGATACCAGTGTTAGAGCATAATGTCGGGGTCCTAATTCCACTAAACTAGTCGATTCACCATAAGCATTTAATCCTTTATTCACAAAGAAAATTATACTTGTATTTACAATTGAAACAATTGAGCTAACTGCAGACTGCTGCAAACAGTTTACAGGTAGCTCAACTGATCGATATCAATACCAGTCGGAAGCGTCCCCAAGACGCTGGCTGCATTGCCACGCTGTATGGCAATATTGATGCGCTGCGCTAGATACTCACCAGATCTCGGGTCACGCGCCGCTTCGACCAGACGCTCAGATAAATTTTTTTATACTTATATAAGAATAAGAATGATAGTGTCTCAGAATATTTGGCATTTTATCTTTGATGAAAAAACTACAGATGGAGGAGTGTCACACGAGTCAAGGTCTATCAATCTCTCCGTGCGTGGGTAACGCACTATCTTGAGTTTATTTATCTCGACGACCTCTCTGGCGCAGCGGGCGAAGGTCCGCCTGCGCCGCAGGAGGTTGCGGGTTCGATTCCCGCCTCGAGACAAATGTTTGTACAATCTGTAGATATTTGTTCAGGGTGTTCTGAATGTTTACTATGTATAATAAAAAAATATCTATATATTTAGTGTATTGTATTAAGTATATCAGTTATCTAGTACCCATAACACAAGCTCTGCTTAGCTTGGGACTAGATGATGTTGTGTGAATTGTCCAGCACTATTTTTTTTTTTCTATGGTCGATTTTTCGACGATACCGTTGTTATAGTAAAGCGATTGGTCAGGAAGAAGATTGGAAGTGTTCAATTGTTGCTTTATTTTATCAATTTATCGTGCTTATCCCTCGAAGGATATTGTCAACCCACGCTAATTGTGCAATTGCGTGTGGCCGATATGTTGCGAAAACAAGAAAGGTATAAAATATTTGAGACATGCTGCTCTCGCCCAATCACATGGCCTTCGAGAGATAAAAGTACGCAAGGTAATGGAAAACCACATTTTTTGTTAAAATCCCATTTTGTGAAGCATTTTTACGTCTGTATGTAACTATGCTAAAAGATGCTTATAGGAAATTAAATGAAATCTCAGGACTAAGCCTCGACTTGGATGAATAATGTTATTCTAAATAAACTATACCTACCCACAGAAACAAGGTTGATAAAAATTCCGATTAATTTGTTTTCATCAGATCTATTATCTATTTAAATCAGATTTTTTATATTATTTTTTTACAATTGCTTCGGTCTATTCCGTTTTAAGGTTTTTATAGGTAATAGGTACGAAAGGTAGGTTCAAAGTTTTAATCACACTAACTATGTACTTAGGTACTAGCAGAAAGAGAACAAACCAAGATTGAAACATCTCGATTTCTGTATTAAATGATCTGCTCAATTTTTTTTCATTTAAATCATCTAATCCCTGCACAGAAATATATTGCTAGGAACAGCAATCTAGGACCAAATACATAAGAAAATATAAACGACTACGCGCGACGCCATTATCTTTCCGAACACTTATATAAAATTTATTGCCACATAGTCAAAACCACGGGCAGAAGCTACTTTAAATATAAATTTCTATACACTAGCCAAACTCGATGCGTTAACAAACCACTATACTAAATACTAAAACTCACTTTGGCGTCGAGTTTCCGACATAATTGTAAGCAATAGATATTTATTTTAGGAAACAGCTCAAATATAAATAAATAAATAATGCTGGACCATTCACACAGCATTATCTAGCCCCAAGCTACGCAGAGCTTGTGTTATTACTAGATAACTGATAGACATAATATAATACACTACATAGATAGATATTTTTTATTATACATAGAAAACATCCAGAACACCCTGAACAAATATCTGCAGATCGTACAAACATTTGTCCCGAGGCGGGAATCGAACCCGCAACCTCCTGCGTCGCAGGCGGACTTTCGCCCGCAGCGCCACAGAGGTCGTCAAATCGACAAGCAATGTAGATTGCGTGTAAAATGACGCGGCAATAGAGTAAATTTTATGTTAAGTATGGGCAGTTTGTTTGTAACATTATACATCTAATCTGGCTGGAATATAGACAGACTATTTCAGCCAAACACGCAGACATATCATAGTCTATAATCTTCACAAACCACAATAGGTAAAATACCTACAATACAAGCATTATCTTTGACTGGCGTCTTGCTTGATAAAGAATATTGGCTTAAAGTACAGGCACATCTAATCTAACACTGACGCCTAAGTAGCTGATAATGGACTACTTCTATTCTAATAGATATTTGCTTTTCTATGTTTGCCCTTCAATTTATACATACTACTTTAGTACCTGGTCAACGCTTACTAAGATTGTGAACTCTGTTACAAAACAATAGAATTGAGAATTGATAAATATCTAGCTCCGTAAAAGGTATAATTTGTCTGAGCAAAAGGGAGGGTAGTTATATTGGTTTCATTGAACATAAACACAAATTATTTGTTGTAACATTGTTCTAGTTCTCACGGTTCTGGGGCCATGTTATGATTGGTAGCTCTTTTATTTGTGAGGTGGCTTTGACTTTATTTGTGAGGTGGTGGAAAGGATCGACCCCCAACTCAGCCAATTCAATTCAATTTCAATTGTTTATTCAAACAACTTTACAGGACAAACCACTTAAGTCTACATATCTAACTCAACTTAACTTAAAACTAAAATTAAAATAAGAGCTTCCAGGTAAAATACAGATTTGAAGAAGTAATTAAACTTAAAGCTAACATAGAGAATTCAAATAAAAAATAGAGCTTTTTTTATTAAAATATTACAAGTATTTACCCTAAGAAGAAAGGACAGAAGAAACAAAATATCAGAGAAGTATATTATTTTGGTATATCAATACAATTTGATGTTTTTAACTGCCCGAAATAAAAGTTAAAGTAGAGGTTTGATTTATTTTTTTGAGTTTTTTATGCTATGGACCGACTGTGGTTGAATAGGGTTACCCTACCTGCCGAACTAGTTATGCACTGTATCTCGCCAGATAGTGCGCTCCTCCTCGCTTCTCATCGTTCATAGATATATGAAGTGCTAAATTTTCTAAAAATGTATTTAAAAATGATGACCAGTGTGATGACCAAGTGTTAATAAATTGTACTTAAATTCAAATGCAGTTTGGTCTTATTTGAATTATGTTGTAGATATAAATAATTATTATGGTATAATTAGTACATTGGCCAGGCAGCCAGTGGATGACTTAAGGACGACTAAGGGCATCTTTCAGAGGACGGGTAGCATCTTCCTTCTGTCTGTGTTTATATCACATCCACTATGTTCGCCAGCCTGCAAGTCCGGTGTGGGGATTATGGCTTTATAAGAGCCTAATAAGAGCCAATAAGGTGCTTATCAGGAGGAGCATTATGTACATCCTCAACCTTAACCTCAACAGCCTGTTTTGGTCCACTGCTGGACACAGGCCTCCCCCTGATAAGCGCCTTGTTGGCTTTTATCTCATGGGGGTAATGCCCATAATCCCCATGCTGGGCATGCGGATTGGGGATCGCAGTTCGGTAGTAGAATTGTTTTGCAGGGGGCGCTGCTGCCCGCCCCCAGTGGATATCCCATAATCGCCTTTTACGACACCCACGGGAAGAGTTGGGATGGTGGCTACAAATCAAAATCATTTAAAATCAATCAAGCCGTTCTTGAGTCATAAATGGTGTAACTAACCCGACGATGCTTTATTTATATAGATTTATTCAGTAGGTAAACAGTTTCTTAAATATGTTGTGTATGTTGATTGTTGATTTATTTAATATTCCTTTAAGCCCCACTATGGTATTATTGTGTTAAGACGTAGAGTAGCCAGCCCAACTCCTTGACTAGAAGAACTTAAATGGTGTCAGTGTCTATGGATCTTACCTTCGGGCCAGATGCAGCCTCTCCTGTGTGGTGAGATGCTCAACCTGAGCCATCTCCGACACCAAGTCCGAATGCTCCATTTTTGCTTCGATCTGGAACCAATTATAGAAACCCTGAAGTTATTTCTATCAGATAATTTAAAATGTTTTATGGTGATAAAAACAAACATTGATAGTTTCATTGGATACTTATATTGACCTACAAGAGAACTACTTAAATATATTCAATTAGGTATTTGAGCTTTAAGGGTTATTTTATTATGTTGAAACAGGATGAGTAGAGAAACTTTTAATTGATACCTAAGTACAGAACATTTTTGCTTTCAGTAGGTATTTGAATGTTTGACTCGCCATGAGTAAAGTAATGTTACTTACAATTCATTTAGTCTTCCAGAAACAGTTTACCTTTGGGGGGGTATAAAACTATTCAAAGCCTTTATTTTTTTGTATTCGAGGAAACAGTTATAATAATAGATGTCTTGATATCAAATCTTACAATAGATAAGATAGCTTGTGGTGCCATTCAAAATTAAATCATGCTTAGGCCTTTGAATAAAGAAATAATCAAAACCTGTTGTTAACAATAAATTTATTTCTGATTCTGATTCTGTAGGTAACAGCCTCAAGATCAATTTCAAAAAGTAAAAGCGGATATAATTCTATAAACAAACTGGCGATTTAGAAAGGCATGCAACCATTGACTTTATTGAATCATTCCAAATCTTTACCGGACGCCAAGCAATAACGTGGCCATACATCAATTAGAGTTTCTTTCGCATTAATGGAATTTATTATCGCTTTTTTCCATGTCACTTACCGCTGATCTAGTTTACGAGACAAAAGTATGTTTCATTCTCGTTTTGATACACAAACTTGCCACACACGATAAACACATCTAGTTTTGAAAACAACGTCCACTTTCGAGCATATTTCCTTTTGATAGATTAGAGTGCTTGTTTGTTTCAAAATTTACAGTCGTTGAACATTTTCCGTTAGCTTTATTAAACGAAACGAGAAGAAAAACACATAACGCGCACCGACAAGCGACCAAGCCAGACCAGCCAACCAAAAAATAATCATAAAATCCAAGTGTCAACTTTTAACTTTTTTGACAACTGAAACTGACATGACAATCAATGACAATCGTGTACCAGTGTTACCACCTTGGTATTCGTTTTTTCCATGACGGTTTTACTATTTGACATATAAAATTTCAAATAATCTGTGACTATTTCAGATTTCGTTTATTCATAGAGTATCAGGTTTATACATAGATCTTACAATTTTTCTTATAGTAACTACTACCAAAACTTGCCTTTTCAGGCGTATGAATATAGAATTTAAATTACTATAGATAGCATCTGAATGTACAAATTATAATAACTTTAGCAAAAGAATCATGTCACACATAATCATACATCATATTAGTTTAAAGAAGCTTGATAGATGGTATAGGATGACTACGGCAATAAAAAGATTCGGGATTTTTATTTTATATCATAAAACTAAATAATGCTGGACAAAGGCGGGAATCGAACCCGCAACCCCTGCGTCGCAGGCAGACCTTCGCCCGCTGCACCATAGAGGTCGTCTTTCAGAGGTTTCAGAGGTCGGGATTAAATTAGGTTTTGACCAACTACGCCGATAGCCAGAGCCCTGAGTTTGGTTTGTCGATAGTAGGACCGCGCCGCGCCGCCCGCCGTCGCGTTGTCGCGTTGTCGCGTCGACATTCCATTAGGTACCTATTCAATGGTATTTAGTAGGTACAGCCAGCGCCTCTTTCTTGTGGACGTGGAATAACGCAAATCCCACACGAATGTGGAACGTCTCAATGGTGTTATTCCAACACAAACTAGGTTCGCTTACATTCACAATGAACTGACTGGCTAAAGGTTTGTTCTTCGCTTCTTTACTTCTTTACTACGCGACTTTTGAATTTGACTTTTATAAGTGAAGGTAAAAGTATTATGTTTACGGAAATAAAGAATTTTAGGTTTTGATCATAAACAACTTTAACTTGACTCGTTTGGTTTCGGATTTGGCCAATATAGTACTCCCATCTGTCTTCTGCTTTTTTCCCGAAAAATCAGGAACTTATTTGTTTGTTGGACTTTTCTGTAAAAAATAATAAGTTTATTTTTTTCAAAGAACTTGTATGTAATGTTGTACGCACAGATATATGTAAATATATCGCTCATTGAATGCAAAACGGCCATAAATCAAAAAAAATTTAAAATCGTTTTATTGCAAAATTAGGGACAGAAACTACAATATTTTAAGTTTTGCTGAAGACACCCGTCATTTTCGCTCATTTTGATGCCAAACTGATCAACCGCCCTTTTTGCATTGAGCCGACTTACGCCCCAACTTCAGATCAAAACCGCCATTTTGTCAGTTGTGACCCAGAACTCGGACCAAACGCTGCAAAAGTTTAATACAAAACGGCCACAATTCAAAAAAACACCCAACATCGAGTTCAGTTTTCTGTGGAAAGGGGCCACTTTTTGGAATGCATTCGTTTTGCATTCCGATTTCAGGTCAGTACATTCAGAATTTTTAATGCAACAGTGCCATATTTTGGAAAACGTACATTTTGCATTCCATTATGAAATAAAGCAATGCCATATTTACGAATGTGTACTTTTTGTTTTGAATTATTATAGAGGTAATAACAATTTATGTACAGCTAAACTGGATGTTTTTCAAAATTTGTCCATTTTATAGGAAAAATATTATCAGAAATGTTTAATTACTTTAAAATAAAATTTATTTGTTAGAGTTAACGTCAAAAATCAAAAAATCAAAAACTCTTTATTTCCATAAATACAATAAATGTACACTTAGAAAAGGCGTATACGTTGATACAGTTATCGTTTCGATTAACGTTTACCACTTCAAAATTGTTAGGTTTCTTCATATCTTTTATGTTTCCAAAGTAATTTATCTTTATCACGCACGGGAAGGTAAATAAATTGCTAGTTTTGACGAAAACTTTGCACACCACCACTTTCAATTTGCTCCCAAAGTAACAATTTATGATGCGCATTGTTTCGTGAGTAATTATTTACTGAATGGCAATCACCGATGGTATACCGGACCGAAATTCTTGAAGAAAGAAGAGCTAAGAGGCGAACTACCGACAGGCAACTTAACGCCTGAGACGCTGGTGCACAGTAATCCACCCATTACGTGCACTGGCGTACTTACTTCGGACCAATGGTGATCACTGTAGCAAGACGTCATGAAAAGAGATGGGGCGCTCTGTTCACATGCTTATCAACTCGAGCTGTGCACATTGAGCTTACCTCACTCTCCACGGACAGGTTGATCACGGCTCTACGAAAATGCGCTGCAAGAAGAGGAATGCCGAAGAAAATCTACATGGACAACGGAACAACTTCGTCGGCACGAACAAGGAACTGAGGGAAGCAGTGGACAACATGAAGAAAGAAGACGTCATCTCAGAAGCGGAGAAGATCGGCGTGAAATGGACTACACCCTACCACGATGCACGTGGCCACGCGGCAGAATCAATGCAAGTGTATCCTGGACCAGATGGGCGTAGATACCCGGACCATCGAGGTCGAGACAAGAGGTGTGATGCTGTTGGTGCCGTGAGAATCGCCGAGTCTGGAGGACGGTGCGACGCTGAGGGGGAGAATGTCGGCAACGAGACCCTTATGTAAGGATAATTACGTGGAATATTTCAAAAATAGATTAGTATTATATTAATTTATTTTGTCCAAAGTTTTTATGTACCTATTTTGAAATGGTTCTTTTTTGTTTATTGTGATTTCGTAATGAAAATAAAACTTTAAACTAAGTTTACAGTTTGAATTGTGTAAATCGGTTTAATTAGTTTTAAAGATATTGTAGTTTTTGTAAAAGGAAAAATGTTACGAACTGATTTTATGTAGGTTTTGTGTTTCTTGTTGCACCGAAAACCCAGTAAACCAGCCGCAGGCAGCCAGACTCCACATGAGAACGGCTACCCGAAGGCCCAGAAAGGGCCACCCCATTGACCCCTCGTCAGGCGAAGGCGGAATAAGGCATATCCGCAGTAAAAGACAAAAGCCTGAAACTGCCTCGCGCGGGCTTCGACGGCGCGTGAGAAGACAGAGAGTAGTGTGGCAGACCGTCGCACCTAAGCCTTTGAGGAGGCAAGAAGTAATCAGCAAGAAATAGTATAGTAGGAAACAAGCCGAAACCTGGACCAAGTTCAAGATTGGTTCACTGGTTAATTTTCTTCGGACGCGAGGTCTCCCATTACGAAGGAAGGAAAATCAGGTCAGGTCGTTGTACCACACCACCATACGCATTCAGGGGTGCGTGGCAGCATGCGTCTACCAGTAGCTGGTAGGAAGGAAAAAGGCAGCGCATGTCGAACCCAAGTAGGGTATTCTCCCAGTGCGTACCAGGCTCATCCTGGTAACCGTCCGCAACAGATACGTTTTAAGACAGTCACAAAAGATACGTTTAAATTTAACAAAGAGGCTACTTTGGATTTTTTATTATTTCTTTAGTAAAACTATCTAAAAAGCATGTTTCATTTTAAAATTTGTTAAATTTTTTGAGATAATTCTCTTAACATTGGTTCAAATTTTGAATGCAAAAAGGGCTTTTGTTGTTTTTATCAGGCTGGGTGAGAGCTATCACAGCGGTCATTATTTTAAATGATAGAGCAAAAAATTAAGAAAGCAATGATATATTAACATCATAATATTTAAAAATAAAAACATTACTTTTTTCAAAAAATCGTGTTTGAAATTTTGTTTTGGCTCTCCTGTAAAAAAAGAGGTTTTTGGTTTGTGGCCCTTTTGCATTCAATGAGCGATATATCTGTGGTTGTACGCGTAGAAGGATAAAGCGATGGCATTTGCGCTTGTTCTATTCTAGTACAAGCGCAAATGCCATCGCATTCACACTAAAAACAGAACGGCTTATGCCTTAAAGCCTAAGAAGAAAATATGAAATAGAACGTATGGCTTTCTATCTCATCGACCGTGACGGTATTTTCATTGTTGCTGAACAATGAAAATACCGTCACGGTTAGGTTAGGTTAGGTTAGGTTAGGTTAGGTTAGGTTAGGTTAGGTTAGGTTAGGTTAGGTTAGGTTAGGTTAGGTTAGGTTAGGTTAGGTTAGGTTAGGTTAGGTTAGGTTAGGTTAGGTTAGGTTAGGTTAGGTTAGGTTAGGTTAGGTTAGGTTAGGTTAGGTTAGGTTAGGTTAGGTTAGGTTAGGTTAGGTTAGGTTAGGTAAGGTTAGGGTAAGGTAAGGTTACTTGGGCGTGGGCGTGGCCGTGGCCGTGGCCGTGGACGTGGACGTGGACGTAGGCGTGGGCGTGGACGTGGCTATGGCCGTGGGCGTGGCTGTGGACGTGGGCGTGGCTGTGGCCGTGGGCGTGGCCGTGGGCGTGGCCGTGGGTGTGGCCGTGGGCGTGGCCGTGGGCGTGGCCGTGGGCGTGGTCGTGGGCGTGGTCGTGGGCGTGGCCGTGGCCGTGGGCGTGGCCGTGGCCTTGGGCTTGGCCGTGGCCGTGGGCGTGGCCGTGGCCTTGGGCTTGGCCGTGGGCGTGGCCGTGGGCGTTGCCGTGGGCGTGGGCGTGGGTGTGGGTGTGGCCGTGGGCGTGGACGTGGGCGTGGACCTATTGTACCTGCTTATAATCCTCAATGCCTTCACAAACCATTTTTCACCAATAGATTTATTTCAACAAAAGAAGAAATATTTATATCTTTCGACTAACCGGTGTGAAATTTAATCGCCACAAACTTGTAAACCCCTGTATTCAACGATTCTATACAATGCAAGTACCTAAAATTCTAGGTAGTCTACTCCCATTTTGACATTCTTTATTGTTGATATTACATTTCTTTAAATTTTGATATATATAAGTTTATTATTTTATTTTATTCCATTTTATTTAAATTTAGTTATTTTTTCAGTGTCATTGGCAAATCAAGGCTTCGTTTCTCTATACGTGATGGGATTTCACGTATCTATTTTCTATTCATAGGTATATATTTATGCAAACAACTAAGATAATCATATTTATTAACAAAGAAAAGTTTGGAGGTTAGGTTAGGTTAGGTTAGGTTAGGTTAGGTTAGGTAAGGTTAGGGTAAGGTTAGGTTAGGGTAAGGTTAGGTTACTTGGGCGTGGGCGTGGGCGTGGGCGTGGCCGTGGCCGTGGACGTGGACGTGGGCGTGGCCGTGGACGTGGGCGTGGACGTGGCTGTGGACGTGGGCGTGGCCCTGGACGTTGTCGTGGGCGTGGCCGCGTGGGCGTGGCCGTAGGTGTGGCCGTGGGCGTGGCCGTGGGCGTGGCCGTGGGCCTGGCCGTGGCCGTGGACGAAGACGTAGACGTGGACGTAGACGTGGACGTGGCCGTGGACGTAGACGTGGACGTAGACGTGGACGTGGGCGTGGACGTGGGCGTGAGCGTGGCCGTGGACGTGGACGTTGAAGTGGGCGTGGCCTTGGGCGTTGCCTTTGGCTGTGGACGTGGGCGTGGCCCTGGACGTTGACGTGGGCGTGGCCTTGGGCGTGGCCGTGGGCGTGGCCGTAGACGTGGGCGTGGCCGTGGACGTGGACGTAGACGTTGACGTGGGCTTGGCCGTGGGCCTGGCCGTGGGCGTGGCCGTGGGCGTGGCCGTGGGCGTGGCCGTTGGCGTGGCCGTGGGTGTGGCCGTGGGCGTGGCCGTGGGCGTGGGCGTGGGTGTGGGCGTGGCCGTGGGCCTGGCCGTGGCCGTGGACGTAGACGTGGACGTAGACCTGGACGTGGCCGTGGACGTAGACGTGGACGTGGGCGTGGACGTGGGCGTGAGCGTGGCCGTGGACGTGGACGTTGAAGTGGGCGTGGCCTTGGGCGTTGCCTTTGGCATGGACGTGGCCGTGGGCGTGGGCGTGGACGTAGGCGTGGGCGTGGACGTGGCTATGGCCGTGGACGTGGACGTGGACGTAGGCGTGGGCGTGGACGTGGCTATGGCCGTGGACGTGGCCGTGGGCGTGGGCGTGGGCGTGTGCGTGGCCATGGACGTGGGCGTGGGCGTGGCCGTGGCCGTGGCCGTGGCCGTGGGCGTGGCCGTGGGCGTGGCCGTGGGCGTGGCCGTGGGCGTTGCCGTGGGCGTGGGCGTGGGTGTGGGTGTGGCCGTGGGCGTGGACGTGGGCGTGGACCTATTGTACCTGCTTAAAATCCTCAATGCCTTCGCAAACCATTTTTCACCAATAGATTTATTTCAACAAAAGAAGAAATATTTATATCTTTCGACTAACCGGTGTGAAATTTAATCGCCCCAAACTTGTAAACCCCTGTATTCAACGATTCTATACAATGCAAGTACTTAAAATTCTAGGTAGTCTACTCCCATTTTGACATTCTTTATTGTTGATATTACATTTCTTTCAATTTTGATATATATAAGTTTATTATTTTATTTTATTCCATTTTATTTAAATTTAGTTTTTTTTTTCAGTGTCATGGGCAAATCAAGGCTTTGTTTCTCTATACGTGATGGGATTTCACGTATCTATTTTCTATTCATAGGTATATTTATGCAAACAACTAAGATAATCATATTTATTAACAAAGAAAAGTTTGGAGGTTAGGTTAGGTTAGGTTAGGTTAGGTTAGGTTAGGTTAGGTTAGGTTAGGTTAGGTTAGGTTAGGGCCGTGGGCGTGGCCGTGGGTGTGGCCGTGGGCGTGGCCGTGGCCGTGGCCGTGGGCGTGGTCGTGGGCGTGGTCGTGGGCGTGGCCGTGGGCGTGGCCGTGGGCGTGGCCGTGGGTGTGGCCGTGGGCGTGGCCGTGGGCGTGGGCGTGGGTGTGGGCGTGGCCGTGGGCCTGGCCGTGGCCGTGGACGTAGACGTGGACGTAGACCTGGACGTGGCCGTGGACGTAGACGTGGACGTGGGCGTGGACGTGGGCGTGAGCGTGGCCGTGGGCGTGGCCGTGGGCGTTGCCGTGGGCGTGGGCGTGGGCGTGGGTGTGGCCATGGGCGTGGCCGTGGGCGTGGGTGTGGGCGTGGCCGTGGGCCTGGCCGTGGCCGTGGACGTAGACGTGGACGTAGACCTGGACGTGGCCGTGGACGTAGACGTGGGCGTGGACGTGGCTATGGCCGTGGACGTGGACGTGGACGTAGGCGTGGGCGTGGACGTGGCTATGGCCGTGGACGTGGCCGTGGGCGTGGGCGTGGGCGTGTGCGTGGCCGTGGACGTGGGCGTGGCTATGGACGTGGGCGTGGCCCTGGACGTTGTCGTGGGCGTGGCCGTGGGCGTGGCCGTGGGCGTGGCCGTGGGCGTGAACGTGGTTAGGTTAGGTTAGGTTAGGTTAGGTAAGGTTAGGGTAAGGTTAGGTTACTTGGGCGTGGGCGTGGCCGTGGACGTGGGCGTGGCTGTGGACGTGGGCGTGGCCCTGGACGTTGTCGTGGGCGTGGTCGTGGGCGTGGCCGTGGGTGTGGCCGTGGGCGTGGCCATGGTCGTGGGCGTGGCCGTGGGCGTGGCCGTGGGCGTGGCCGTGGGCGTGGGCGTGGCCGTGGGCGTGGCCGTGGGCGTGTCCGTGGGCGTGGCCGTGGGCGTGGGCGTGGACGTGGCCGTGGCCGTGGGTGTGGCCGTGGGCGTGGCCGTGGGCGTGGGCGTGGGCTTGGCCGTGGGCGTGGGCGTGGCCGTGGGCGTGGCCGTGGCCGTGGGCGTGGGCGTGGCCGTGGGCGTGGCCGTGGGCGTTGCCGTGGGCGTGGGCGTGGGTGTGGGTGTGGCCGTGGGCGTGGACGTGGGCGTGGACCTATTGTACCTGCTTAAAATCCTCAATGCCTTCGCAAACCATTTTTCACCAATAGATTTATTTCAACAAAAGAAGAAATATTTTTATCTTTCGACTAACCGGTGTGAAATTTAATCGCCCCAAACTTGTAAACCCCTGTATTCAACGATTCTATACAATGCAAGTACTTAAAATTCTAGGTAGTCTACTCCCATTTTGACATTCTTTATTGTTGATATTACATTTCTTTCAATTTTGATATATATAAGTTTATTATTTTATTTTATTCCATTTTATTTAAATTTAGTTTTTTTTTCAGTGTCATGGGCAAATCAAGGCTTTGTTTTTCTATACGTGATGGGATTTCACGTATCTATTTTCTATTCAAAGGTATATTTATGCAAACAACTAAGATAATCATATTTATTAACAAAGAAAAGTTTGGAGGTTAGGTTAGGTTAGGTTAGGTTAGGTTAGGTTAGGTTAGTGGCACGGCCGTGGCCGTGGCCGTGGCCGTGGACGTGGACGTGGACGAAGGCGTGGGCGTGGACGTGGCTATGGCCGTGGGCGTGGCTGTGGACGTGGGCGTGGCTGTGGCCGTGGGCGTGGCCCTGGACGTTGTCGTGGGCGTGGTCGTGGGCGTGGCCATGGCCGTGGGCGTGGCCGTAGGCGTGGCCGTGGGCGTGGCCGTGGGCGTGGCCGTGGGCGTGGCCGTGGGCGTGGCCGTGGGCGTGGCCGTGGGCGTGGCCGTGGGCGTGGGCGTGGCCGTGGGCGTGGCCGTGGGCGTGGCCGTGGGCGTGGCCGTGGGCGTGGCCGTGGGCGTGGCCGTGGGCGTTGCCGTGGGCGTGGCCGTGGGCGTTGCCGTGGGCGTGGGCGTGGGCGTGGGTGTGGCCGTGGGCGTGGCCGTGGGCGTGGGTGTGGGCGTGGCCGTGGGCCTGGCCGTGGCCGTGGCCGTGGGCGTTGCCGTGGGCGTGGGCGTGGCCGTGGGTGTGGCCGTGGGCGTGGCCGTGGGCGTGGCCGTGGGCGTGGCCGTGGCCGTGGACGTAGACGTGGACGTAGACCTGGACGTGGCCGTGGACGTGGCCGTGGACTAACCGGTGTGAAATTTAATCGCCCCAAACTTGTAAACCCCTGTATTCAACGATTCTATACAATGCAAGTACTTAAAATTCTAGGTAGTCTACTCCCATTTTGACATTCTTTATTGTTGATATTACATTTCTTTCAATTTTGATATATATAAGTTTATTATTTTATTTTATTCCATTTTATTTAAATTTAGTTTTTTTTTCAGTGTCATGGGCAAATCAAGGCTTTGTTTCTCTATACGTGATGGGATTTCACGTATCTATTTTCTATTCAAAGGTATATTTATGCAAACAACTAAGATAATCATATTTATTAACAAAGAAAAGTTTGGAGGTTAGGTTAGGTGCCGTGGGCGTGGCCGTGGGCGTGGCCGTGGCCGTGGGCGTGGCCGTGGACGTAGACGTGGACGTAGACCTGGACGTGGCCGTGGACGTGGGCGTGAGCGTGGCCGTGGGCGTGGCCGTGGGCGTTGCCGTGGGCGTGGGCGTGGGCGTGGGTGTGGCCGTGGGCGTGGCCGTGGGCGTGGGTGTGGGCGTGGCCGTGGGCCTGGCCGTGGCCGTGGACGTAGACGTGGACGTAGACCTGGACGTGGCCGTGGACGTAGACGTGGGCGTGGACGTGGCTATGGCCGTGGACGTGGACGTGGACGTAGGCGTGGGCGTGGACGTGGCTATGGCCGTGGACGTGGCCGTGGGCGTGGGCGTGGGCGTGTGCGTGGCCGTGGACGTGGGCGTGGCTATGGACGTGGGCGTGGCCCTGGACGTTGTCGTGGGCGTGGCCGTGGGCGTGGCCGTGGGCGTGAACGTGGTTAGGTTAGGTTAGGTTAGGTTAGGTTAGGTTAGGTAAGGTTAGGGTAAGGTTAGGTTACTTGGGCGTGGGCGTGGCCGTGGACGTGGGCGTGGCTGTGGACGTGGGCGTGGCCCTGGACGTTGTCGTGGGCGTGGTCGTGGGCGTGGCCGTGGGCGTGGCCGTGGGTGTGGCCGTGGGCGTGGCCATGGCCGTGGGCGTGGCCGTGGGCGTGGCCGTGGGCGTGGGCGTGGCCGTGGGCGTGGCCGTGGGCGTGTCCGTGGGCGTGGCCGTGGGCGTGGGCGTGGACGTGGGCGTGGCCGTGGGTGTGGCCGTGGGCGTGGGCGTGGGCGTGGCTGTGGACGTGGGCGTGGCTGTGGCCGTGGGCGTGGCCGTGGGCGTGGCCGTGGGCGTGGCCGTGGGTGTGGCCGTGGGCGTGGGCGTGGGCGTGGCCGTGGGCGTGGCCGTGGCCGTGGGCGTGGCCGTGGGCGTGGCCGTGGGCGTGGCCGTGGGCGTGGCCGTGGGCGTGGCCGTGGCCGTGGGCGTGGCCGTGGGCGTGGGCGTGGCCGTGGGCGTGGCCGTGGGCGTTGCCGTGGGCGTGGGCGTGGGTGTGGGTGTGGCCGTGGGCGTGGACGTGGGCGTGGACCTATTGTACCTGCTTAAAATCCTCAATGCCTTCGCAAACCATTTTTCACCAATAAATTTATTTCAACAAAAGAAGAAATATTTATATCTTTCGACTAACCGGTGTGAAATTTAATCGCCCCAAACTTGTAAACCCCTGTATTCAACGATTCTATACAATGCAAGTACTTAAAATTCTAGGTAGTCTACTCCCATTTTGACATTCTTTATTGTTGATATTACATTTCTTTCAATTTTGATATATATAAGTTTATTATTTTATTTTATTCCATTTTCCGGCCTGGCCGTGGCCGTGGACGTAGACGTGGACGTAGACCTGGACGTGGCCGTGGACGTAGACGTGGGCGTGGGCGTGGCCGTTGGCGTGGCCGTGGGTGTGGCCGTGGGCGTGGCCGTGGGCGTGGCCGTGGGCGTGGCCGTGGGCGTGGCCGTGGGCGTGGCCGTGGGCGTGGCCGTGGGCGTGGCCGTGGGCGTGGCCGTGGGCGTGGACGTGGGCGTGGCCGTGGGTGTGGCCGTGGGCGTGGGCGTGGGCGTGGCTGTGGACGTGGGCGTGGCTGTGGCCGTGGGCGTGGCCGTGGGCGTGGCCGTGGGTGTGGCCGTGGGCGTGGCCGTGGGCGTGGGCGTGGCCGTGGGCGTGGCCGTGGCCGTGGGCGTGGCCGTGGGCGTGGCCGTGGGCGTGGCCGTGGGCGTGGCCGTGGCCGTGGCCGTGGCCGTGGGCGTGGCCGTGGGCGTGGGCGTGGCCGTGGGCGTGGCCGTGGGCGTTGCCGTGGGCGTGGGTGTGGGTGTGGCCGTGGGCGTGGACGTGGGCGTGGACCTATTGTACCTGCTTAAAATCCTTAATGCCTTCGCAAACCATTTTTCACCAATAAATTTATTTCAACAAAAGAAGAAATATTTATATCTTTCGACTAACCGGTGTGAAATTTAATCGCCCCAAACTTGTAAACCCCTGTATTCAACGATTCTATACAATGCAAGTACTTAAAATTCCAGGTAGTCTACTCCCATTTTGACATTCTTTATTGTTGATATTACATTTCTTTCAATTTTGATATATATAAGTTTATTATTTTATTTTATTCCATTTTCCGGCCTGGCCGTGGCCGTGGACGTAGACGTGGACGTAGACCTGGACGTGGCCGTGGACGTAGACGTGGGCGTGGGCGTGGCCGTTGGCGTGGCCGTGGGTGTGGCCGTGGGCGTGGCCGTGGGCGTGGCCGTGGGCGTGGCCGTGGGCGTGGCCGTGGGCGTGGCCGTGGGCGTGACCGTGGGCGTGGCCGTGGGCGTGGCCGTGGGCGTGGCCGTGGGCGTGGCCGTGGGCGTGGGCGTGGCCGTGGGCGTGGCCGTGGCCGTGGGCGTGGGCGTGGCCGTGGGCGTGGCCGTGGGCGTTGCCGTGGGCGTGGGCGTGGGTGTGGGTGTGGCCGTGGGCGTGGACGTGGGCGTGGACCTATTGTACCTGCTTAAAATCCTCAATGCCTTCGCAAACCATTTTTCACCAATAGATTTATTTCAACAAAAGAAGAAATATTTATATCTTTCGACTAACCGGTGTGAAATTTAATCGCCCCAAACTTGTAAACCCCTGTATTCAACGATTCTATACAATGCAAGAACTTAAAATTCTAGGTAGTCTACTCCCATTTTTACATTCATTATTGTTGATATTACATTTCTTTCAATTTTGATATATATAAGTTTATTATTTTATTTTATTCCATTTTATTTAAATTTAGTTTTTTTTTCAGTGTCCTGGGCAAATCAAGGCTTTGTTTCTCTATACGTGATGGGATTTCACGTATCTATTTTCTATTCATAGGTATATTTATGCAAACAACTAAGATAATCATATTTATTAACAAAGAAAAGTTTGGAGGTTAGGTTAGGTTAGGTTAGGTTAGGTTAGGTTAGGTTAGGTTAGGTTAGGTTAGGTTAGGTTAGGTTAGGTTAGGTTAGGTTAGGTTAGGTTAGGTTAGGTTAGGTTAGGTTAGGTTAGGTTAGGTTAGGTTAGGTTAGGTTAGGTTAGGTTAGGTTAGGTTAGGTTAGGTTAGGTTAGGTTAGGTTAGGTTAGGTTAGGTTAGGTTAGGTAAGGTTAGGGTAAGGTAAGGTTACTTGGGCGTGGGCGTGGCAGTGGCCGTGGCCGTGGACGTGGACGTGGACGTGGACGTAGGCGTGGGCGTGGGCGTGGCTGTGGACGTGGGCGTGGCTGTGGCCGTGGGCGTGGCCGTGGGCGTGGCCGTGGGTGTGGCCGTGGGCGTGGCCGTGGGCGTGGCTATGGACGTGGGCGTGGCCCTGGACGTTGTCGTGGGCGTGGCCGTGGGCGTGGCCGTGGGCGTGGTCGTGGGCGTGGTAATGGGCGTGGCCGTGGGCGTGGCCGTGGCCGTGGCCGTGGGCGTGGGCGTGGGCGTGGCCGTGGGCGTGGACGTGGGCGTGGCTGTGGCCGTGGGCGTGGCCGTGGGCGTGGCCGTGGGCGTGGGCGTGGGCGTGGCCGTGGGCGTGGCCGTGGCCGTGGGCGTGGCCGTGGGCGTGGCCGTGGGCGTGGCCGTGGCCGTGGCCGTGGCCGTGGGCGTGGGCGTGGCCGTGGGCGTGGCCGTGGGCGTTGCCGTGGGCGTGGGCGTGGGTGTGGGTGTGGCCGTGGGCGTGGACGTGGGCGTGGACCTATTGTACCTGCTTAAAATCCTCAATGCCTTCGCAAACCATTTTTCACCAATAAATTTATTTCAACAAAAGAAGAAATATTTATATCTTTCGACTAACCGGTGTGAAATTTAATCGCCCCAAACTTGTAAACCCCTGTATTCAACGATTCTATACAATGCAAGTACTTAAAATTCTAGGTAGTCTACTCCCATTTTGACATTCTTTATTGTTGATATTACATTTCTTTCAATTTTGATATATATAAGTTTATTATTTTATTTTATTCCATTTTATTTAAATTTAGTTTTTTTTTTCAGTGTCATGGGCAAATCAAGGCTTTGTTTCTCTATACGTGATGGGATTTCACGTATCTATTTTCTATTCATAGGTATATTTATGCAAACAACTAAGATAATCATATTTATTAACAAAGAAAAGTTTGGAGGTTAGGTGAGGTTAGGTTAGGTTAGGTTAGGTTAGGTTAGGTTAGGTTAGGTTAGGTTAGGTTAGGTTAGGTTAGGTTAGGTTAGGTTAGGTTAGGTTAGGTTAGGTTAGGTTAGGTTAGGTTAGGTAAGGTTAGGGTAAGGTTAGGTTACTTGGGCGTGGGCGTGGGCGTGGCCGTGGCCGTGGACGTGGACGTGGGCGTGGCCGTGGACGTGGGCGTGGACGTGGGCGTGGCTGTGGACGTGGGCGTGGCCCTGGACGTTGTCGTGGGCGTGGCCGCCCAACTAACATTTTGGTGTCAGATACAGTTTTTATTATAACTTTTACCTGTTTACCGTGTAAACCCCTGTATTCAACGATTCTATACAATGCAAGTACTTAAAATTCTAGGTAGTCTACTCCCATTTTGACATTCTTTATTGTTGATATTACATTTCTTTAAATTTTGATATATATTAGTTTATTATTTTATTTTATTCCATTCTATTTAAATTTAGTTATTTTTTCAGTGTCATGGGCAAATCAAGGCTTCGTTTCTCTATACGTGATGGGATTTCACGTATCTATTTTCTATTCATAGGTATATATTTATGCAAACAACTAAGATAATCATATTTATTAACAAAGAAAAGTTTGGAGGTTAGGTAAGGTTAGGTTAGGTTAGGTTAGGTTAGGTTAGGTTAGGTTAGGTTAGGTTAGGTTAGGTTAGGTTAGGTTAGGTTAGGTTAGGTTAGGTTAGGTTAGGTTAGGTTAGGTTAGGTTAGGTTAGGTTAGGTAAGGTTAGGGTAAGGTTAGGTTAGGGTAAGGTTAGGTTACTTGGGCGTGGGCGTGGGCGTGGGCGTGGCCGTGGCCGTGGACGTGGACGTGGGCGTGGCCGTGGACGTGGGCGTGGACGTGGGCGTGGCTGTGGACGTGGGCGTGGCCCTGGACGTTGTCGTGGGCGTGGCCGCGTGGGCGTGGCCGTAGGTGTGGCCGTGGGCGTGGCCGTGGGCCTGGCCGTGGCCGTGGACGAAGACGTGGACGTGGACGTAGACGTGGACGTGGCCGTGGACGTAGACGTGGACGTAGACGTGGACGTGGGCGTGGACGTGGGCGTGAGCGTGGCCGTGGACGTGGACGTTGAAGTGGGCATCTATGTGCTACACAAATTTCCAATGACATCGACGGAGCTCGACACAAGAATGTTGTTGTTGACTTACCTATATTATAATTTTGTTTTCTGTATGTAAACGTGATTAGGTATAATGTTTCTGTGGACATTCCCGCACCCAATAACGATAAAAACCAGAAGCAACGATGGTGCGGTGCAGTGTTTTCAGATGTTTATGTGACAGTGAACTGAAGCAAAGGTGCCGAAATTATCATTCATCGTTATTTTACTGTACACGCAGAGCGCTGAGTGATCTTTTAGTAAAGCTAGCCCTAAGGCTGCCATTATAGAACGATTGGCAGTAGGTAGGTATACCTAGGCTTTGAACAGCGTGATTTTCACTTGCCTACTGCAACGAGAAAACCTTCGCGCTAGCTTTTTACTTTGGACCGCCAACGCTCTATGTTCCCGTTTTTTTCTCTCGTGTTTATTGGTAAGCGTATATCCTTTGACCGTTTCAATTTCTGCTTTTTTTTTTCACTCTCATTTCTTCATTTTCTAATGTACCTACCTGACAGCTTCGAATTTTTGTTTTGACAGTAATAATGAACTTCTTTCGTGTGCTTATAGATGTCACTACTCAGCATTCAAACGTCATTTTCATAGGCCGCGCGATCCTCAGGCGCGATCGCATTTACGTTCTCAGCGCCATGTAGTGTTAGGTTGCCAAGCATTTATTTTTTGGTCCGATTTCACCATACCTAGGTCCAAGTCCCATCCGCGTTGTTCCTATATTTTGGGTTCCCTATATTTTTCATTATCCTACATGGTCCCAGAACTTGGCAAAGGCATCCAAATTCCTGTACCTAGTCTGATTTTCCGAATTTTCTAGGTTTAGGTTTGTTGCTATACCTACCTATATCTATTTTTAGGTACTTACCTACCTAAATCAATCACTAATAAGTAGGTAGGTACCTACTTGGTACATTCTATAGGTTCCTAGGTAGGTACTTATTTGATTGTACCTACCAATAGAAAGGAAATCATCATCATCATCATCATCATCCGCAACCCGACTTCACCCACTGCTGGGTATAGGTCTCCCCTAATAAGAAAGGAAATATCGTAACGTAACTCATAAATAAAACACATTAATTTCGCCAAAAAATCCTTTATTTCTATTTTAACAAATGTTTAGCATCGCAGTTTATGAAGTCAATACCCATTTCGATTAAAAGTAGGTAACACTAGAAAATGAGCAGAAGATCTACCTACAAGTTTGATTCGTTTATCTACCCCTATTTCCTACTCTAGGCACTATTTTTTTTCGATCAATTGACACACTCCTTAGACTTGTAGGTATCTGTACAAAGCCATCAGTTATTTTTCTTAAAAAAAGTGTATTTTACATTAGTAATACCACATAGGACTGTTATTTCGGGTCGATAACCTATTACATAATGGTGACCCTAGGTTTTTAATTCTCTATCAACAAGTTTACCTACTTATTTTTATGAAATTTTGTTTTTAATCATACATTAATAGGTAAATTTGACGTCAATTTGCCAATGACATAAGTTAGGGCCCGAATTCATCAAACAAACTATGCTTATATCTAGTTCAGCTCAATCAAGTTCAAAGTTCCAATCGATTTAACGACGTAGGTTGTGTAGGCAGGTAGGTATAACAATCGTCAAACTTCTTGTCCTCTAGCGAACCACGCGGCAAAGATGTGCAGAACGGAATTCTTAGGCCAAATTAGGGGGCAAATTAGTTACCTTCTGGACAGTCGCGTCGATTTTTCACTGTGGGTTTTTGTTACAAGCAATGGAAGATCGAGACAGAACTATAGGAAACTGTACCTATCGCTTTCGCCTGCTGAGTTTTCGGCGGCATGTGAATTAATAGTTCAGTATCAACTTATTTATTTTTGTATGTACCAATATTCCCAAGTTTCTTGGTTATTTTCTGTTTTGTCTGTTTTATGGCCTTGAATCATAATTTATGCACCACTTATTGTAACCAATGTTTATTTAAACTGACATGTCCAAGTGTGCCTTGTGCTCCTACGGCGAATAAATGAGTATGAGTTTAATTGCGCAAACTACGCTGCTCACAGCGAGTGGGAAGTTTGGTGACGAGTCACCGGACAAGTTGTTTGGCGGCTACTACACCTTTCCTAGGCAGCTATCCTTCATTATTCAGGTTAAAAGTTTAATGAAAACGGGTCTCAATTTAATTATAAAAGAATAAATAGTTATTTATAGAAATGTTGCCTAGTCCAAAAAGTCAAGCGATAAAATGAATCATTATTCTAAATCACACTATGTTTCTATTATTGTATTTATTCGTTATTTATTTAGAAATTGGTATTG
Source organism: Eupithecia subfuscata (assembly GCA_963564075.1). Lineage (NCBI taxonomy): Eukaryota > Metazoa > Arthropoda > Insecta > Lepidoptera > Geometridae > Eupithecia > Eupithecia subfuscata. The sequence continues at coordinate 10,606,318 of OY751113.1, read as the reverse complement.
TCATTGGCAAAGACTGCCATTTTAAATAAATTTAATATAAATAGCGAGTAATTGGGGGCGTTTTTAGTATTTCCAATAAATTCAATAATGATTAATAGGTAGTAAGTAATTCACACACAAAAATATTAAAATTGTCAATTCAAATCAAGTACAGAAATTTTACATTTGGCCCTTCTTTTCAAACTACCTATGGACTCGCATTTATCACATAATAAATTACAGAAATCTCTATTATCTAATTAACGTATCATACAAATGTTATTACCTAACTAACTATCATTTAACTATCAAATGTTATTAACTATCATTTTCAGTTCTTACACTCATTTACATATTCTCATTCTTTACAAACAGCATACAAAAATACACTCAATGTTACATAATTTTATGGTTTATTTAATTTGGCTATTTCGCTAACATGCTATAAAATATACTTGCAGAAAGGTTGATTTGGCTCTTTAAATGTATCGTAATAATACCCATTTACAGCTCTATAGAGCTATAGCAACACCCAAACACCTAACTTTACATGAATAATCTGGGCTATTCAGACTCTTCGTTACCATGGAATTAAAAACTAAGGATCTGACAAAGATTCGCGCGATTCGATCTTATTTCAGTTATTCCATAATGTAAGGAGATGCACCCAGTCGTAAGCATTATGTATAGTATTTAACAATTAAGTTTATACACGATAATTTTTATATCAGTTTAAAGATTATAATTTTGGAATTTGTCCCAAAAAATAAATATAAACAAAATGTAGTCCTAGATAGGTTCTAAGTAGGCTTTACAGGACCAATCTAAGCCCTGCAAGGCCATTTCGACTCTTCGTTACCGAGTCATCGAGACGGAACCAACACAGATTCGCACGAAATTCAAAAATTTTAGCGGTTTTTTATATTTTCCGCGTTCTCTAATTAATTAAACTACCAGAGAAGTAGTTATCCACAAATCCTAGGCCATTTTCTATGAACCCGTATTATAATAAAGTATGATATACTAAAATGTATGTATGATTATGGGCATCATAACCCGCATTGTGATAAAAGCCAATGAGGCACTTATCGGGGGAGGCCTGCGTCCAGCAGTGGACCAGTACGTACGGCTGTAGATGATGATGATAGATGATAATATAATGGAGCTTTTCATAAAATGTTAATTTTTAGTAATAAATCTCTTATATTATTTATTGCTCCAAAAGTAGCACTAAATCGAAATTTGTTAAAACATTGGTTCATAGAAAATGTTTCACTATTTGTGGAAAACTACTTTTCCGCTATCTATATTCCTTGTAGAACGCAGAAAATAATAAAAACCGCTAAAATAATAATAATAACTAAAATATTTGAATTTCGCGCGAATTTCTGTCAGATTCCGTGTCGATGACTTGGTAGCAGAGAGTTTGAATAGCCCTGCCGGGCCCGTACTCTTAATAACGAAATCGCAGTTTCTGATTCGTTTTCGTACAACCGCTAATCTTATACAAGCGACATAAGAGTTGGTTTTGCACGACAACGAAAACGAAATTTCGATTTTCCTTTTCAGAGTAGGCCCCCGATCAGTTTGACGATAGTATAGAGACTTCATCGTATCGTCTCAATTTTGTATAGGATTTGCGTAGTTCCTTTTCGCACGATAGAGGCGCTGTAGCACTAATTCATAAAGCATATTGTAAACATTATAGTCAAGATCTATTTCTACGGTATATGTACCCATTAACATTGTACTCTAAGCCAAATTAACCTTTCTGCATTTGCAACCCCTAATATAATGATACCTACAGGGTGCATCAATGGTTTAAAACAGTTAATCAGTAAATGCTAAATTTTATTCACGGTAAAGGTCCTCTTCTGTGGCTCAGCGAGCTAAGGTAGATCTTGGCCTCCAACACAAGACTTCTCCAGGCATCTCGATTCAGGGTATATGGATGATTTTACGTTCATAGCTATAACGGTTTGACCCCGACTCAATGATTCACCCTGTACAGATATTAAACTAAAGCCATCTGTAATTGAACGATGGACAAGTAAGGTATTTAAATTCCAATATTTACAATATTTAAAAAGTTTTTTTTTCTAATCAAACACTATCTAATTTCAGTGACTCCATAATTTAAGGAGATGCACCCAGTCGTAAGCAATAAGTACCTATATTTAATAATTTAGTTTGTATACACGATACTTTTTATATCATTTTAAACATGACAATTTTGGAAGAAGTCTTAAAAAATTTGGAAACTATGTCAAAAAATTATATAAACTAAATATAGTCCTAAATAGGTTCTACGTAGGTTAATGCATTTCTTCTGTGTAAATTATTCAGTGGCAGTATAACATATTAATCAATAATTTTCAGCCGGATCAATTTACGTTTTTCGTGCCTCTCGTAATTTTGGACAATAAATAAAACGAAATCGCAAACTCGGAACTTTTCTAATAAGTCACTAATTTAAACTCGCTAAATTAAGCTAGTTAATGTTCATTTAGAATACTTACTCTCTGTGAGTTATCGACACGCGCATATGTGCGTTTTACTTTCTTAGCATCTACTAGCACTAGGTAAGTCTTAGCCTAGACCACAATTTCACAGCTCTGAAAATCACTTAAGTGTCTTATATTTGAGAAGTGGCAACCTATCGTTGCCACGTGGGATCTCTCAGGTGTTCTCATCGGAGGAATCGTCTGATGATGAGCTGGTGAGGAGAGTGGAAGCCATGGTTAGCTGGCGGATGAAAGGTTCCCGAGGAAGGCTTTGCTGGCCTAGTGGTAAGCGACGGACGCTCATCCGTTCGCTTACTGGCAGGGACTGGCTGAATTTCTCCTCGGTGATCGCGTCTCGGGATAGTGAGCTGGGAAGAAAGCTTGGTTGTAGATAGGTGAAAACTAGTGAAAAGTCAATCATCAATGAGCTATTAATCAATCGACGAGATATACAATTATTTCGTCGATTGTTCAATAATATTTCAAATACATATATCAGGATCTATTGAAAAATTTAACAAAATTTTCATAGGTAACCTACTCAAAAGTTTTCTACAAAACTCAAGGACTATCATTCAGATAATCTTCCTTCAGGGCTATTGTAAAATTCAAAACAGTGTGCTACGGCGGCCTAGCGCTCAGCGTAGCATTCACTCTACGATTCGTAGCTCTCCGCTACGCCGCCGTAGACCTACTTGATCTGGCACGCACAAAATACTTCAACGCGTGTGCATCAATCTTTTTGATCTTTCACGAGAATGCAATGGTATCAATTCACATGTCGCCAAAACTAAACTATACTAATTTGACGCACTTATAATGGTGCCGTCTATTCATGACGATCGAAATAATAACTTAGTTTAGTTTTGGCGACATGTTGACACCAATAATGTTGCTTTTACTTTGCGAGGGTCGGTTTATAAAAGAGTTTGAGTAAAAAACAAAACACATTCACAAACAAAACACGGTATGATTCATCGATGCTTCCTATCCTACTAATATTATAAAGTTAAGGCGGTACCCTACCTCGTTATTGTGTGAAGAGGATAGGCATAGGATTTCGCGTTCACAGGAGCGGGACAGAGCAAAGCGGCGTAAGCCCAAAAATCAAGTTTTTAGTAGTTATTTGCTCCCCAGAAACATTAGAATAGTTAATTGAAAAAAAGGCAACATATAAAATGTTCTTTATACTTAGTTCAATTACTATGCTTAATCTCAAGATCGTATCATCTGTATTTATTGAGAAATTAGGGTTTTAGTAAAAAATTAGAGGTAACTTTGCAATTTTTTTCTATCGAGAAAATTTTATGGCATCGTGTTTTCGAAACATATGATCGATAGAATAAGTCCTGAACTTTACCATATATAAATTTCAAAGTTAAATATTCAGTAGTTTGGAAGATATGGAGGTCCGACGGAGTTGAAAATAAGCAATTTGAGGTACTATACCCCCCTAAAAGCATATGCCGTGTGTAGGCAGATGTTTTGCCGAACACAACGCGCAACGCCAAAACTACAGAATGAATCGAGCAGCATTTTTAGACACGTATAGATCTGAATCTGGAATAACATATAGGCTACATTTTATTCCAAAAAAGCGCATGTGGACGCGAGGCCAGAAGTTAATGCAGTAGGTATAGAATGCGGTCATAAGAGGGTGGAATTAAATTTTAGTTCTATGCTGTTTCAGTTAGATGTTGGCGGCGGCGGTTGGTCGAGTAATGGCTTAGGCATTATACAGACTATCCAATCCTCGATCAACTTATTCAGGGTTTGGAAAAATTATCTGAGCGTCTGGTCGAAGCGACGCGTGACCCGAGAGCTGGTGAGTATCTGGCGTGGCGCATCAGCATTACCATGCAGCGGAGCAATGCAGCCAGCGTCTTGGGGACGCTTCCGACTGGTATTCATATGAATCAGTTGAGCTACCTGTAGATTGTTTGGCACAGTCTGCAGTTAGCTCAATTGTTTCAATTGTAAATACTAGTTATTCTATTGTAATTTTGTTTCTGAATAAAGATAATGACTTATTCAGCCAACATGTAATTTCACCATCTCCCAGTTCAACTCACCCAGTAAGTTCCAGCATTGAGCCACGGCGACACTGCCCCCGATGCGGCCCCTGCATAATACTGGCCGGCCTCGACGAAGCCCCCAGCGGGTCAGAATGGGCCACATCTTCCATCAGCAGCACCGACGGCCCACCCAGACTTGTGCTTCTCTTAGACAGCATACTTGGCGCTTGTCTAACTGGAACCTCCTTGGACGTCTCCGCTTTGGGATCCCGTGTCCCTTCTGAATCCGATTGAACGTCGGAAGGCCCTTGCCCGGAACCAGAACTCTCTCTTCGGAAGAGACCTATGATAGATTTGGGATGTTTTGGCTTCTCTATACCACCTATAGCGAGCGAGGAAGCGGAGGGGAAGAGAAAGTTTCAATGAGAATTACAGTTTTTGTACCATGCAGGGGGTTATTCCTACTTAGAAAAGAAAGTAAGTTGAGGGAGCTAGAATAATCACTTAATCAACATTGTTGTTGAGCCCTCGAAGTAAGGGTAGAAGCATGGAGACAGGGTTCTAATTTAAATATGTAAAAATCAAGTTAAGGACTCAATAACCCGTATATTAAGTACCGACATCATAAGTATGTAGATATTAGCTGATCACTTAATTTTGATAACCTCTTCCTTTAGAACTTCCTACTTGAACCAAAATCTGAGAAGGTTCCTATATCTCATTATTGGAGGGACAAATTACAATAAGAGAGTTAGGTACCTCACTAGTTTATTGTGTATAAGTACCGTTAGATTACTTAGATTCTTTACAACTTCAAACTAGATTAATTATTTTGGTAATATTATTACAGTCCGTAAAAATAATTCTTCCTTCAAGGTCGTGCCGACCTGTCGTGCTAGTGCATCTACGTGGTTTCTGTAATATTTCCTCGCTAGCAACAAAGCCAAACGGTGTAAAAAAAACTACAAGTGCATAATTATTTTATCGTGCCGAAGATTATATGTTATTTTTCACTTTCTATACTTTTTATCAATTGATGCCGTAGCAAATTTTAAATCTTTGAAAAAACAATAACGTAGTTACATGAAGGATATGATGCATTCTATGCAAAAGGAAGAGAGAAAAAAGAATTTCCTTCCTTCTTTTTTTGGGGAAATTTTCTATTTTCATTACAAAAGAAGATTAGGTTTCATTAACCACCCTTAGGTACATAATAAAGCTTTAGACGAAAACAGTATAGAGTTGACTCATCTCCCTATTCTCTACCTTGTAGCCAGCTCTTACCTAAGAAAGTAGCCGACGGCGAGTTGTAAGCCAAGTACTCCTTATTTGAAGCCCAGGCAGGGAATTCTGACTGTTTCAGTGCCCCTGACCCTTCAGCCTCTTCCCGTTTCCATGGCAACATGGTCTCAGTGGCTGTTGGAGTCGCTACTCGAGCTTGCTCGATTACTGTCATGTAGGTGTCTGAAATTGGAAATATGAACATAGCCCTCAGTCCGGTTGACGATATGATAGTATTGGGTCGTAATCGTTATGTCTCATATTTCTATGGTTTGTGGTACAGCGCCTCTATCGTGCGGACAGGGAACGCAAATTCCATACAGAATTTTTTTTTTGGTATCACTATATTAAAAAATAAAATTTGCACGACTAATAAGGCGATTAGTCGTACAAATTTTTAATAGAATTTTGCGGTCATTTTGCTTAGAGTAGAAAAATTAACATACATAATCGTTAAATTTGCTCTCACAATTTTTTTTAATAAATTTAATATAATACTTATAGAACACATGCATAGAACCGTTAAAGAATTGTTTTTATTATAGGATTATTTAGCAATATTAGGTTTGATGACATATTGAGGTATCCAATAAAAAATAGAGATCAAAATCGGACAACTTTGTAAAAAGTTATGCGTGGCCAAACATTACAATCAGTGAGTGAACAATCAATCATCCCCTGTGAAATGGGACAGCTGATCCATTTATCAATTTATCTATTTTTACATGTACCAATATTCCTAAGTTCCTTGGTTATTTTCTGTCTTGTCTGTTTTATGGCCTTGAATTATAACATAGGCATCACATATTGTAACCCTGTATATTCAAATTGACATTTCCAAGTGTGCCTTGTGCTCCTACGGCGAATAAATGATTATGAATATGAGACGTCTCTCGTCAACGGAACTCTGGGCTCTGCTGGTGGTTACAGGTCTCGAACTAAATAAGGAATTAAAAACTTCACGAATCAGGGCTTTTACTTATTGGAAACAGTTGAAACTGAACTTACTGTCGCGATTCTAAAAATGAAACAAAAAACTATTTCGTTTAGCTTTGTAGTTCCATTCAATTTCGATTCCAATCGTGCGATTATCATAATCATTATTGGCCTATAACATAATAATATAAGAATTTATTCATAGCCACACACAACATATACTAAAAAAGGGAAATACAAAAAAAATACGTGATAATGAAAAACATAAACCTTTAGATTTAAGTTTAAAACATATTGTAAGCAGCGCGTATTAGAGTTCCAAGGGTAAAAATAATTGGTCTTTCCCTATCTATGTGCGCGGCTAATCGGGTGCAGCCTCAGCTTGTTGTCGTTATCCACCGGGGTCGATAACGACGCTGGTTTTTAGTCGGGACCTACATCCTCATCATGGGTGGTTTATTTAGGTACCTAGTGTTCTTGCGCTCAAGAGTTTCAAACTACTCTAACTAAATTGACGGGCTTAAAATTGATATTGCAACTGATTTCTAGAACACCTTTTTGTCATTGTAGATGGTTTATATAAGAGCTAGGATATTTTATACTTAGGTCAGCGATTTGCCTACAATGTATATTTAGGCAAGTTAAATTACAATGTTAACTATTATTGTAGTATTATTGTAGTATTGTAGTATTTTAACCAACAGTAGTAATAAGAAATCCTAAGTAAAATAGGTGAGAATTCTTTGCCTAGACAAACCTAACATAGGCTTTAAGGCATTACTAACCAACCTATGTAATGTTTTTTCTTTATGAATAAATGATATATCTATCTATATATCTACCTAAGCAGTCCTTACCATTGTCATCGGACATCCTCCTCTCGTCTTCTTCAAGAATGTCCTCGTTGGGTACTAAAATAAGGAGTAAATTCAATCACAGGTTGTTAGTTTTACAAGCAAAATGAACCATGCTGCTAGGGATTCTTAAATTTCAGAATTCTGAAGGAATTTCATAAAGTTTTTGCAAATATTTAATGAAAGCTCTGGAATGGCTCAATGGGATTTGAAAAGTTACGTTGAATATGAAATGTGAGTTCGGTACTTACTGTTACTGTTTACTGACTAACATGCAAGCCGAATGAAACTATTTGTTACAAAAAAAGAAGATATTTTTTTTCTTATTAAGTAAATTTTTCTACGAAAAGCTAAGTGAGTGTTTACATTTACAAAGAGTATTTTACAAAACACCTACAGAGGCTAAAATCGACATAATTGTGTGCAGTAGGAAATTTGGGGTTTATAACATGCAACTGAAATTCACCTGTGATCAATATTTTCACTATTTTAAAGCATTTAATTTTACCCTCACCAGTTAATCTACGTTACTGAAATGTGCCTACTTCTAACCATATCGTACGTGTTGTGGCAAACAGTGTAAGTAAGAAAATGAAAATATTGATCACGCAGTTGAGTCGATCTTTGATTGCTACTTCTGAACGAGACATTCCAATTGCAGTCATCACCCTATAAATTTATGCTGTTAAAAAAAATTGACTTCTTGAGAAAATCACACAATATTAGTGCACATTTTTAGAGATAAATCCCGAAAAGGTTGCAAGTATATTTTCTTAGAAAAGAGGCAATAACGACTGTAATTAGAAGCCGATTTCCGAACAAAAACACATACCAAAATTATACGTGGATCTGTCCCTCCGCCACGGTAAAGATTTCTCAACAGCAGTAGGAAGTATTTCCTCAGGTGTTTTAGCGTATTGCTTTACAATCCTCGCTTTCAGCGGGTTGAAGCCCGGCAGATTTGCCAGCTGGTTTAAAAGTGAACTACTATTCTCTTTATGGGAGGACGTTGGACTGACTTCTTTGTATCCAGCTGGTAAAGCATCGTCGAGTCGAGAGATTTAGTTGGTGCCACATGGAGATAGCCGGAAGGGAAGAAAACAACGTTCAAATGATATGTCAAGCGTAGTGGGGAGACAGGGTTACTGAGGTTAGATACTAGAGGTTAGCAAAATAATGAAATTAATAACCACCCTAGGATTGTTTTGAGGATTTAGGCCCAAAATCAAGATAAGTTTCGGGTGCAAATTATAGTTTACAAGAAATAAAGTAGAAGAGAAAATTGATAGTTTAAAGGTTATAATAGATACTGTTTCATGCCACCACACACGTTTCAGCACATTCTCACAGTAGTAGCCAATTCTGGACCGAGCAAATAATTATAATGTACCAATTTGTAAATAAATCCACGGTTGTATTTCGGTTAATTTTGAGAAATAAGTTAGTGCGTAGGATAGGTTACATAATAACAACATCAAATAAATACTCATAGGTGCCGTTTGGAGTTGAAATGGAGTTTAAGAAAAACATTTCAAACTGGATACTTACTGAAATAAACATTCGGCGGAAATATGAATCACAAATGGATTACAGTAATTAATTCGTAGAAACATAATTTTCATAGTCGTAGATAGTTGATAGATAGTCTATCGATTAATTTTAAAATTATCTTGAATTACTTATCTTCTTTTAACTATGAATGTTAGCTACTTATCAGGCAAAAATCTTGTTGTTATGTTACTCCGTTGATACACATTCGCAGTTCCCATAGAAGAGTTTTAGCACACACTATGTCCACAGCGTTGTCGATCATATTGGCCATTAGTCGATGCAAACATCACTGCTAATGTTATATGCATGCAAAAGATAATTGAACTTGCCGATCGTTGATGTTTAATTCAGTTATTCAAGATAATGTTAGTATGTTAATGATTCCCATCCAATTCCAAACGTGAGTGAGATAGGTGTTGCATGCAGAATACCTACGCGGGGATTTTGCAGTGAATGTTATACCGCCGTCGTCGCCTTCTCTTCTGGGCTGCCGGTCATCTCCGTCCTCTTGTATCATCTCGTCTATGTAGTCTGCGAAAAAACCACAACCCTCACGTCTTGGATCCTATTAGGATACAAAATCAATTGTGCTAGTTGCAATCATTGAGCATTGAGCACATCTAGTGCTTAAACTATTGATATATCGCGCAAATTCATTTTGTGCAAGATACCATTCAGCTACTAAAATGCATTAATCGGGTGTTACCAAAATCTATATGTCAATGAAGCACAATTTCATAGACATACTTAGAGCACATTGTTTTGAATACTTAAAGAGAAATAAATTATTGCTCTAACTTAGATCATTCTCTGAGCATTGCTCAGCATTATCTATTCATTATATTTACACAGTGTACTAAATACAGTGCCACAAAAAAAACGTTTAGGCGATAAATTAACAGATGTTTCTTATTTTGCACGTGGGACTCGACACATAATGAAAACGAAGCAACAGTGTTTGCAAATTAAACTCAATAATGATCACTGAAATCAAAACTATCCTGACTCTTCTTAAAACCTGAGTTAAGACTGACGTTAATTCGTACGTCGATGTAATATCGACGGGCTTTGATCAAAATTACGCAAGTCAAAACTTGTGTTTTTAAAATCGTCACGGAAATTTTGTAAAACTAATAACAAAATATTATACCCACACGTGCATGCGATAGACACTCGTGATTGTATAAAAGAATTTAATAAGTACCTAATCTAGAATACTTTATTTTACCGTGCGTGAACTGTTTGGCCGAACCATTTTGCTGGAATTCGGGGAAGGTGACATGATTTTTGCCATCCTGAAAAAGAAAAAGCAATGTTTAGTTTTATGTTGTATCAGAAGGAAAGGATTAAGGATTATATACAATAATCGAATGAAATCAATAACCTCCTGTAACCCTGAAGGTTATTGATTTCATTCGATTTACCTCTGCCAACTAAACTACAATATGTCATTTGTTATTGATTGTAACCAATTACAAATGACAGTAACAAACGTTAGACAAGTTTTCGGCATGCACACTTCCCAAGTTGTACAGTCAGAAGAAAACGCATCCGAAACGTTTATGATGCGCGATGACGTCTCTACATTTTCAACACTTTAATTCCGTTATTTTATTGCGTCAATGCGTTTCTTTGCTTAATTTCACAATAATTCATTCATCCCTCCAAATAATATTATTTAAAATACCTATCAAGGTTATTTTCAAAAAATATAGAACCGCTTTCCTAATGTAATTTTGATATATCTAGCCAAGGGTCACTGTAAGGTCTAAAGGAAATAAGTAAAACACTTTTACCTATGTTTTCAGACTCCGTTCAGATATTATGAACAATGAGCTTACGTAGGATTTAGATTGTTTCAGACTAGAACCACAGTATGAATCTGTCAAAAGCGAAAGGAGCCCTATACCCAGCAGTGGGTGATACCATCTTATTATGATGATGATGAATCTGTATACCAATATTTTGAAAAAACTAAGATCGAATCCCTTAATTTTTCACTTTTTTTAGGTTTTACGGAACATAGTACTTACCTATGTATACTTATCTCTCGGGAATAAATTTTTTATGAGACCACCTCTGGATCATTCTCAATATAATCGCGAAAGAATTTTCAAAAACGGTCCATAATTGAATAAGAATAAGAAACATTTATTGTATAAACTGTGTACATAGTTGGTCTTAAGAACTAGTAATTGTCCAACAGTTTGTCCTTTCGAACATACAATAATATAATTATTATTTAACATTATCATGAAACAGAAATCGACGAACAAACATCCAGACGTGAGTGTGATACTTGTTTGTTGTGTGCGTTATCATATCATGCATACCTTCGTTTGTTTTTGATATTGAAGATTTATGAATATATCTAGTATTAAACATTGTAAGATAAGCTTTGTTAAAAGTTATGTTCCTCAACAGGCACCCGATATTCATTGGATTGTCTTAGTTTTTATTGTAATTACTCTAAAAATAGGTAGCTTGAAAGATTATAACCTATGTATTTCGATTAATATACCTATTAAACCTATTATTGAACCAGGTGAGAGCTCTGTGTCTAGTTAAACCTAACATAGGCTTTAAGGCACTTTTAACCGAAATGTAATGTTGTTTTTAATAAATAATTTCTATTCTACATACACAGTACCTCCTCATTTCTTCGAATTGGGTTAACAATTAGTAATAAATCTCACCTGCTTCCCACGTTTACTACGCTTATGATGATGTTTTCTATCGCCGACCCGTCGTCGTATATTCATATGTGTCTTGTAGTTCACTTGTTGTATACCCAGGTCCCTGTCGTTGACTGCATGACGACTGTAGCTGAGGCGTCGATGCTGCAAGGAATACGCCTATCAGGAGGATATGTTATTACTGGACTTTTAGTTTGTATACTTCATTTTGTTTGTCAATCAACGCACAACATTTACGTGCTGTTGCTATTTATGGGTGAAATATGCATGATTGTGTGTTGTGATTAACTGTGCAAAGACGCGAGATACTAAAAGTGGCCCTGGTTTTGATTAGGTTAGGTTAAAACTATTACAAACCATAATTTAAAGCACTGGATAAAATTAAACACATTTCACCGCGGCTTTACTTGTAAGCGTTCAATACTAGATTCCATTAATTAAAATTTCGTAAATTGAATAGATCGATTCCATTAATTGAATTTCGGGCTCTTCATAACTTTGATTAATTTCGATTAAGACGCATTTTATCCTATAATTTTATCTTATTATTAAGTTAAATGAAGTATCTTTCAAAAATCTAACTTGCAGTTTGTGATACCTATCATAGGCTTATTTTTAATGCCTCAAGTTTCATTTTGTATAGTGTAGGCAGAGATCTGAAGTTGCTCTTTTTGGCCACGATGGTGAGCAAATTGAGCAACTTCGCATCTCTGCCGCTGTGGTGGCGCTGATTTGGGTCGGGTAGGTATACATTAATTACATTCGATTTTATTTCGATTAATTCCATTTAATCGATTTTATTCACAGAATTTCGGGCTTTTTCGTAATTATTTATAGGTAAGAAGGTATTTATTTTTATGAGATGTAGGTAGTGTACACCAAACATGCAATATTACCGCTGTGGTTTCTCCAGCTAAACATCCAACACCGATATGAATCTTCATAAAACTTACTCGTCTGAAAGGCTTGCACAGCTCCTCAGCAAGAAGGTGATGTATTTTCGCATCAGTAAGGTCCTTTTTCGATGGATTATACTCCAGCTCTTGCATATCAATATTCCATGAGGAATCTAATTGGGTGGCACTGTCAAATCAAGCTGAGATTACTAGGGTTTACAGAAAATGCGTTAAAATTGTAACTAGGCAATTTTTTTACCGAATTAGAAAGATACAGTGCTGTAGCATCACTGTATTTTACTAACGTCGTTAGCTGAAAGCGCATTCTAACTTAACATTACTTTTTGTAAATTATTAGGGAAAGCGCTAAGCCTCACAAAATATGGCTCTGGTACACACACGATTTTTTAGCTGTCAAAATCTACGGTTAATTCGCCGTGTCCTAACCACGGCGCCAATAAGCTTCTATTAGTGATCCATACAACACTGGCGACCGTGCCTTCACATAGCGAATTAACCGTAGATTTACACGGCGAAAAAAACGTGTGTGTAGGTACACGTCCTGAGTGTGAGGCTCAGGGGTCAATAAAGCTATAGATGATCTATAGCTTCCGGTTAAGAACCACTGATCCCTATTAGATAGATGATTACCTATATGCTCAAATATTTTTCAATTTTTGACGTGACAACGTCTTATAATTCGATAGAGCCGGCTGCACGCACGAAAAAACATGACGTCATGCGGCGTTACCTCGCTCTGAGGCGTTCCATGGAACGCCTCAGCGCTCTCGCTTGCACTTCAAGGCTTACATGTAAGGCTTGAAGTGCAAGCGAGAGCGCTCGACATCCGTCTCTCTCCTACTTGAGTGAGCGATGCGTCTGCGTGGACAGCTGCTATACTATAGTACATTTACATGTTTTGATCGAGTATCAAATGCTACCATTCCATCAGTATTTTCTTAAGACGTTGTCACGTTCAACTATCGTCAGTAGACCGACTTTACAGACAACCAATTTTTTTAAATATAGACTTCAGCTTCCCCTCGCTATTTACGAAAAATACTGCCTTAAAATACATCATCAGATCTTACCTTCCATTGAAATTAGTGTTAGTGTAGTTTTTGAAAATTGCAGACATGGACTCCGCCCCCGATATATTGCCGATGGTTGACGCGTTTCTCTGCATGTATTCTATAGCATCTTTCATTGCTAGTTTTGAATATGTTTCTAGTATTTTTGGTTCTTGGCCCTAAAAGAAATAAATTTTAGTAGGTAGGTTGTTGACAATTCTTATCAAAATTAAAAAAAAAGCACTATGTACTGTGATGTGAGTGTTAGGGCTATGGAGCGCCATGCTCTGTATCCAGTGAACGGAAAAACATAGAAGCATTCCTTGCCCTAGAAAATGACCCAAAAGCAAAGTATGCTGTGGTAGGCGGTGCTTGTAAACTATGCTGCGCACGAGTTTAATTCGCAAGACGACTGGCGGTAGCAACTAGAGGCGTTGTAGAAAATGACATACGCGACTAACACGATAAAAGACAATTTAATCTCAAATGTCGAGACAGTAAACTCTTACACGATAAAAGACAATTTAATCTCAAATGACGAGACAATAAACTCAATTTTGAATCGACTGTGAATTGACTCGATTGTGAAAAGCCCGAGTGTTAACAAATTGTTGGGTAATCAGCGAAGGATATTTGACATGCAAGTTTGTTTGCAATTTTGTGTCAAGTTGAACGCATATTTCCCTTGAAGGAGGATTCCATGTTATTCCGTTCCCTGTCTGTCTGTATTTCCCGCGATAGCACTAACGTGAAAGTACGACGTCAAACTAAAATTGTAGACGTAGGTGTGCGGATCGTAAGTCTGAAGTGGAAATGGGACACTTAACTAGACAGAAAGGTGTCAGATGGATTACATCCATTACGGATCGGTGGCCCAGGGATGCTCAAAGACAAAGAGGCAGAACCCGAGTCCGATGGTCAGAGGACGTCGTTAGGGTAGCCGGGAAGGAGTGGATTAGGACAGGACAGAATGGCGTAGTAAAGAGGAGACCTACACCCAGCAGTGGGTGCTCACGGGTTGAGTACATAAAATAAATAAATAATGCTGGACAATCCACACAGCATCATCTAGCCCCAAGCTAAGCAGAGCTTGTGTTATGGGTACTAGATGACTGATATACATAATTTAATTCATTACATAGATATTTTTTATTATACATAGAAACGACCCGAACACCCGGAACAAATATTTGTAGATCGTACAAACATTTGTTCCAAGGCGGGAATCGAACCCGCAACCTCCTGCGCCCGCCGCGCCACATCGGTCGTGAAATATAGATATTAATGGAATTGTTATGTCATATTCCCAATTTATAAGAGAGAGCCAGTCAGGCCCTTATCAGGGGAGGCCTATGTCCAGCGGTGGACATAGGCAGGTACAGGGTGATGGGTAATGTAGTGTGTAAGTATGTGTGTATTTTTTAAATAATAGTAGTTGACTTACTTGATAATTCCTGAGTAGGAAAGGTCTTATAAACCGATTGTCGAACCTCTTGAATTTGTCCCTAATATGATGATTACCATGTTTACCTAAAATATCTTCTATACCCGCCATCAAATGGTCCATACACTGAAAATAAATGAAAACATAAATAAATAATGCTGGACAATTCACAAAGCATAATAAAGCTCCAACGAACATTTTTATAAGCGAATGTTGTCACCTTGCACCCCCAGTTTATTCTTAGGAATGCTTTATGTAGGTATTCGCTGCTGTCGTTTCTTTTCTAAATAAATAAATGAATACCCTCGCAGCCATCTTTTTCAGTAGCTTTTAGAGTTTGCGTAACATTAAAAAAGGAACTCCAACCTTTACACCCGATCCACTTCACACTTCACAACAGGTATTTCTATTTGAATTACGAAGATAGTACTTCCCTTTAAATTGAAATCCGAGGAATGTAACTTCGGAGTACTTCCCTTTAAATTAAAATCCGAGGAATGTAACTTCGGGTTGAACCCCTACGGGCTTTAAGAGTGGTATTAATATAAGTCTATAGTATTTATATTCTTTTGCCCGTGCTTCGGAAAGCACGTTAAGCCGTTGGTCCTGCGCCTGACCTCTCCCCGGTCGTGTCAATCTGTCGTTCCGTCGGATTATGAGAGTAAGGGAATCGAGAGTGCACCTGTGTTTACGCACAAACTTGTGCTCTATAATATGTCCTGCGCATCTGGCTAGTCTCCGATGAGACTGGCCGCCGTGGTCAAAATTCAGCTAGGTGGACATTTTCATTATGTAAGTATCTTCTTTCTAAATAAATAAATAATGCTAGACAATTCACACAGCATTATCTAGCCCCAAACTAAGCAGAGCTTGTGTTATGGGTACTAGATAACTGATATACTTAATATAATACACTACATAGATAGATATTTTTTACTATATATAGAAAACATCCAGAACGCCCTGGACAAATGTCTGCAGATCGAACAATTATTATATTCCTACATTTATGTTTAAAGTAATGTGCCCTAAAACCCACCCTCTCATGAATCCTCTCATTCATAGTTGGTTTCCTCTTCTCAGCAGTCTTAACATTCAGCATCTTGACAAGCGGCTTGATAGTTATACCCTGGATGAATACGGTGAAGTATATCACCGCGATGGTGGTGGTCACAAACATGGGCTGCAGCTTCACAATCTCGGGGTCGATTAGTAGCACCAATGCGAAGGCTACAGCGCCTCGCAGACCTGGGGGAAATATGTTTTAACTTATTTATTTATTTATAAGGCAATGCTAACAATACACATAATGAAACATTCTAATAAAACAATTATGTCAAAAGTTTCTTAGTATTGAATGTGTGCTTCTAACAGGCATGCACAACATTTGCTAAAGGTGCACAAACAACAGCTAAAAATAATACCCTGTAGGTAGAATTAACTTAGAAATCAAATACACTCGAGAGCAATGAATCCGGGTCACTCAAAGAATCCAAAAAATCTCTGAAAGTAAGAATGCTAGGTTAATGCAATAAATTGTATATAATAGACAATTTAATACTCCTTAAATGAAAGTTAAAAAAATATGAGTCACCATACATTTTATTTACACAAAATTACATAAAGAAAAAAAACTGCTGATCTCTCCTTAAAACAAAAATAGGAAACATGAAATTTTTGAACTTTATGACGATTTTCTTGAATTTCAATACTTCGTATTACCTCCTCGTGCTTCCATTACTGCGTTTACGCGGTTTGGCATGCTGTACACCAAGTTCCTTATACGATTTTGGGCAATATTCTCCCATTCCTCTGTGAGAGCAATTTTGAGCTCAGGAAGCGTGATTGGGGGAGGGTTTCGTTGTTTTACGCATCTCCCTAGCTCGTCCCAAGCATGCTTGATCGGGTTGATATCCGGGCTGCGCGCTGGCCACTCCATACAAGTAATGTTCATCTCTTGAAGGTAGTCATTCACAATCCTACCTGTATGAGGTCGGGCATTGTCATGCATAAATATAGCATCCTCACCCAAATTGACCATAAATGGACCAACGTGTTCGTTGAGGATTTCTTCCACATATCTTACGCTAGTTAAAGAGCCGTTTTCTATGATCACCAGCTCTGTGCGACTTTCAGAGGAAATTCCGGCCCACACAAGTACAGACCCACCACCGTAGGCTACTTTTTCTTCGATGCATGCTTGCTTGAATCTTTCCCCTGGTTTTCTATACACTCTGTGTCTTCCATCGTGCTTGTAGAGCATAAATTTTGATTCGTCGGAGAACATAACTTTCGACCAATCTTCAATACTCCAATTTACGTGGTTCTGGGCATATCTTAGTCTTGAAATACGATGGCCACGCTCCAGTTTAGGGCCGTTTGCAGGTCTAAGGGGTTTTAAGTTAGATTCAGCAAGCCGACGTCTTACTGTCCATGCACTTGGGTTACTTCCTCCGAGGCGTCGAAACTGATTTGTGAGTTCAGTTCCTGTGAGAAAGCGATTTCGAAGCATGGTGTTCACCAAGTATCGGTCTTCTCGTGCTGTGGTACACCTAGTTCTGCCCGTTCCTGGTCTGCGTAGGTTAGAACCAGTTTCTTCGTAACGTCGGAGAACTCTTTGTACTGTTGACAGCGACACACCGACAGTCCTGGCTGTATCGCGCTGACTCCGGCCGATTTCCACCAATGTAAGTATTCTGGTGCATTCTTCAAGTGTAAGCAACATGATTTCAGCTTGAATAATGAATATTGAGCACTATCAACCTGGTTTATGTACCAACATAAATGACAGATTACAAACAAAAGCAAAAACAAATCCTGTAATTTCGTAGTTCCATCTTCGACAGTGTTCCCTTTTCAAATTTGATTTTTTTATGATATAACTTTACAATAACTAAGAAGTTTTAATACTTTCATTTAAGGAGTATTAAATTGTCTATTAAATACAATTTATTGCATTAACCTAGCATTCTTACTTTCCGAGATTTTTTGGATTCTTTGAGTGACCCGGATTCATTGCTCTCGAGTGTAATATCGCAAAAATTTTCGACTTCGACGGGACTTGAACCCGCATCTTTCCTGATTTGTTATTGTTCCTTGATTTCTTAGAAATTACCCAGAGTGTGTGCTTACGTACTATAATAACAAAAACATTATATTATGTTTTAACTTATACTGTCCTTCTTCTGAACAAAGGCCCAGATGATGGTAGAAAATCAAATAATATCCCAGAAAAAAATCGACTTCTACGGGAATTGAACCCGCATCCTTTCCTCAGGCCGGGAATGCGGTAAACGATCACACCACGAGGTCATGTAACCGTAGGAGTCGAAAATTTATGGGACTTTCTTCAGATTTTAGCGCCGTTAGCTCTACCTACAAGGGACAACATTGAAGTTTATCCAATCCTGTTCAAAGACTGACTGAGGAGGGGATGCGGGTTCAAATCCCGTTGTGGTCGAAATTTTTTGGGATATTATTTGATTTTCTTATACATAACCCAGAGTGCGAGGGCTTACGCACCATAACAAAAACCTAAGGACAATATAAGGTTAGTTAAAAGAGATGAAATCGATGTTAGATGTCCACCTTCACAAAACCTCTTAAGGTGGACTTGAAATTAATGAAGCCTTTTGACTGGCCAAAACTTTCATTCCAATTTAAACTGACATAGACCCGCTCCTACTTCTATTGTCCAATGAAATCACAGCCTTATTTTCGATTGAATATTATCAATATTGTTGGAAATATCAACGAAATATATTAGTTTCCGTTTCCGCTTAAAGAAAGAACTTCCGATTTACTCTCGAAAAAGTGTACATGTGCTCTGAAGAAATATTTTTTTTATTTTAATATAAACTCAGTGTTTCACATTCCCAACTAATACCAACCCCAAACAGGCCACTGTAATAAATATATTGTGGATTATCCTGAAACGCATTTCGTTGTAAGTTAACTTCAAGGTTAGAGCAGTTAGAATCTACCCAGTAAATGGGCGTATATTGTAATAGTAAATAAATAAATAAATAAATAATGCTGGACAATTCACACAGCATTATCGAGCCCCAAGGTAAGCAGAGCTTGTGTTATGGGTACTAGATAACTGATATACATAATAACATACGAGTACATAGATAGTTTTTTTTTTAATTATACATAGAAAACGACCAGAACACCCTGAACAAATATCTGCAGATCGTACAAATATTTGTCCCGAGGCGGGAATCGAACCCGCAACCTCCTGCGTCGCAGGCGGACCTTCGCCCACCGCGCCACAGAGGTCGTCAAATAGTCGTCAATAGTACCTATACGACGTTTCTGTAACCTTGAACATAACGTTTTGAAAACAAAAGAACCATGTAGAAACAATTGAAAATGTCATTCATATATTATGTTGTTTTTCATTTATTGACCTTCACAATCCAATTACCTACTGCTCGAATGAGGTTCGAATCTATTCTTGCAGTTCAATGCGCTTCGCTGCTCAGCATATTGATATCAAACGTAAAGCGTTTTACTAAGTATGTTATTTTACTTCACTTATTAATTCTTATTTTTCGCTGATATTATTCAATTTATTAATTCATCCGTTCAGACATATGACAACATTTTCAGGATGAGACATACTTAAAATGTTTTCTTTATGTTAGTACGTATGCTTAGCTCATGATTAACAGAAAGAAACTAATGCAATGAGGGGTTTCATAAAAAAATAGTCTAACCATTTTTTTTTGAAAACGTAAATTTAAATACTTTATTTGTAAAGAAAATTACAATCAAATAGAAATAAGTCTTTATTCACAAAGAAAACTATACTAGTATTTACAATTGAAACAATTGAGCTAACTGCTGACTGTTGCAAACAGTCTACATGTAGCTCAACTGATCCGTATCAACACCAGTCGGAAGCGTCCCCAAGACGCTGCTGGCTGCATTGCCACGCTGTATGGCAATGCTGATGCGCTGTGCCAGATATTATTATAATTATTATTATTTTATTATTATATTAATAATAGAAATAAATTAGAACTAGTATTTACAATTGAGCTTACTGCAGACTGTTGCAAACAACAACAGGTAGCTTAACTGATCCATATCAATACCAGTCGGAATCGTCTCCAAGACGCATTGCCCCGTTGTATGGCAATGCTGGTGCGCTGAGCCAGATACTCACCAGCTCTCGGGTCACGCGTCGCTTCAACCAGACGATCAGATAAATTAAAAGGAGACCCTACACAGACCGTGACTATTTCGATTCTAGATGCTACGGCCGGCGTGGAAAAGGGAATCACATTCTCAGTTAATGATATTGTTCAAACAATTAAATCAATGTCCGTTCCGTGGGCTGAGTAAACCCTTAAGCAGTAGGTCGTCGGAACCCGTGGGCTGAGTAGACCCTGTAGCGATAGCGAGTAGTCGTCTGAGCCCGTGGGCTGAGTAGACCCTGTAGCGATAGCGAGTGGTCGTCTGAGCCCGTGGGCTGAGTAGACCCTGTAGCGATAGCGAGTGGTCGTCTGAGCCCGTGGGCTGAGTAGACCCTGTAGCGATAGCGAGTGGTCGTCTGAGCCCGTGGGCTGAGTAGACCCTGTAGCGATAGCGAGTGGTCGTCTGAGCCCGTGGGCTGAGTAGACCCTGTAGCGATAGCGAGTGGTCGTCTGAGCCCGTGGGCTGAGTAGACCCTGTAGCGATAGCGAGTGGTCGTCTGAGCCCGTGGGCTGAGTAGACCCTGTAGCGATAGCGAGTGGTCGTCTGAGCCCGTGGGCTGAGTAGACCCTGTAGCGATAGCGAGTGGTCGTCTGAGCCCGTGGGCTGAGTAGACCCTGTAGCGATAGCGAGTGGTCGTCTGAGCCCGTGGGCTGAGTAGACCCTGTAGCGATAGCGAGTGGTCGTCTGAGCCCGTGGGCTGAGTAGACCCTGTAGCGATAGCGAGTGGTCGTCTGAGCCCGTGGGCTGAGTAGACCCTGTAGCGATAGCGAGTGGTCGTCTGAGCCCGTGGGCTGAGTAGACCCTGTAGCGATAGCGAGTGGTCGTCTGAGCCCGTGGGCTGAGTAGACCCTGTAGCGATAGCGAGTGGTCGTCTGAGCCCGTGGGCTGAGTAGACCCTGTAGCGATAGCGAGTGGTCAACTGAACCCGGGGGCTGAGTTGGCCAGACAGGTGGGCATAGTCACCCACAAAAAAAACCGTAAGGGGCGAATGAGCCCGCGGGACGATTTTTCTGTGGGCCCAGTTGCCCACAGAATGGACTTCCCATTGACTCTTCTCTCCACGAATCCCCGCCAGATGGCGATGACTTAGTAGATACTAAGTTCTAAGTAACTAGGGCTTTTTTGGCAAACACCTGAATGAGTTCTCAAGCAAATTGAAAAATACCTCCATTGTATCCAACGCATTACGTGGTAGACAATAGTTAATGCTCAATGAACTTTTTATTCTGAAGGTTGAACTTGAATGCTACGACATTAATATCACTGTGGTGTGGTCACGTGACGACAGATAGGCACCTATACGACAGCAAGCAAATTGGAAAATACCTACATTATATCCAACGCATTACGTGGTAGGCAATAGTTAATGCTCAATGAACTTTTAATTCTGAAGGTTGAACTTGAATGCGAGGAATGACATTAACATTAGTGTGGTGTGGTTACGTCACGACAGACAGGCACCTACACGACAGCAAGCAAATTGGAAAAACTTACATTATTTCCAATGCATTACGTGGTAGGCAATAGTTAATGCTTAATGAACTTTTTATTCTGAAGGTTGAACTTGAATGCGAGGAATGACATTAACATTAGTGTGGTGTGGTCACGTCACGACAGATAGGCACCTACACGACGGCAAGGAAATTGGAAAATACCTACATTATATCCAATGCATTACGTGATAGGCAATAGTTAATGACATTAACAATAGTGTGGTGTGGTCACGTCACGACAGATGTCACGTCACGACAGATGTTACTTCACGACAGACAGGCACCTACACGACAAACTTCGCGTGCCCAGTAGGTATTCAGGCTGACAAATATTAGGGTTACACACTCAAGGTCATTGTTTGTTTTGTTACAAAAACAGTAGTTTGATTAGTGTGTTTTAATTGCTCTACGAGGGTGTTATCTGATAGATGATCGAACGATCAGCCGCTTCGTCGATTACTTTGACGTAGTAATAGCTTTGACATGATGATTCATTCGTAATGAATGATAAACACGGGAAAAATATTTTTATTCCATCATGGCTATTACCACTAAAGTCTTAACTACGGGATATTTTCGTAGCAATAGACAAGAAATGAGATAAGAACTCACTCGCAGTGCCTTCAGTTATTCCATGATCATGGCGCATGAAACTGTGCCCAAATTGGAAAGCTCAAAACTCAAATCATGTTACATATCCCGCTGTAAATGACTTTACGGGTGATGTTCTTTTACAGATCATCGGGCAATTAGCAGCTTCATCCATGTAAGCTAACTTCTGATAAAAGCATACAGATGTAATCGTCCAATTATATTTTTGAATAACATATTGTGAACCACGCTTAGGTTAAAGGTTAGATTTAACTGTCGTTTAGTTTCTGACAGAACCTTTAAAGAATGATTTAGCTATGGACAACATTGTACTTGACCTTTTTGTTCCCAAATTAAACTTATCAGAACTCTAAAATGAATTCAATTAAGTCTCCGATTTTGTGTGAATAAACATAATAAAAAACATGTCCATCATTAAGCTCACCTTACGTCATTGCTTTAGCGTCACATAATCATTCACAATAACCCACCATAAAGATAATCTAGCTAACCTACAAGGCGCATTATCTAGGTACTTATCTACTTGAATAATACAACTTTAGATCTATTTCGCCTGCGTCCAGCAGTGGACCAAAACAGGCTGTTGAGGAGGTCTATTTCGGAATAATTTCAACGAAAAACTTGAATTCTACGAAATGTGAAACAAACTTACCTCCGTAAGACATCACGAATTTTTCAACTCTATTAAGTTTGTGCAGTCGGAATTTATTCGCTACGGCGCTAAATATGTACACTCCTGAAACAAAGAAAACAGATGTTTTTAAAGACGTAAAGTATAATAAAACCCTATATTACTACGACTTTCAGAATGGGTGCAAATAAGGTGTTTTTAAGCGTGCGCGTTTTGAAAATCATCCGGTGCCCTCCATACGTACGCACTAAACCCGCGTTTGCATGCTAAAAGCGCGCGTTTGGGTGTGTACGGATCTATGATAGTCGTGTAAAAATATGATTATTTTCGTTGAGACACTTCAGAGCACTTTCGTAGTTTATAAATTTGTGTAAAATAATATATACAAAAATAATGTTGGACAATACAGACAGCATCATCCAGGTCCAAGCTATGCAGAGCTTGTTTTATGGGTACTAGATAACTGTTATACACACATACACTACGCAGAAGAATTTTAAAAAAAATGAGAGCATAGTACAAATTAGGCGATTTCAAGCACGCGCTTTGGTAAAGCGTGTTTTAAAAACGCACTTCTAAGTAGGAATTCAAACGCGCGTTTGGATTTTTACGAATATAGGGGACTAGATGGTTTTTAAAACGATCATTACCAAATCGCGCGCTTCAAGACCTCTAATGTACTTTCTCTCAAAGATTTTTCAGTATGCTACGAAAGTGCTACGGAGTGCCTACGAGGCTCTACGCTACACACACACGGCTACGCACACAGATCCCTTAGTACTATCCAATGATCCTATCCATCCACGGTTATCTGGCAGAGATCGCTCTTGAGCGATAAGACCGCCACTTGTAACTTAGTTTTCAAGCTGTTTTGTAGTATTGTTTCTATTTATAAATGTGCAATAATTTTCTATCTATCTATCTCTACGAAAGAACCATACTATTTTGACACAACGAGAAAAGAGAGATGAATAAATATTTATATTCGACTCATGTCCGATTATGTATCTGCAAAGCTACGATAATAACAATCAGTAAATTGTTTTCGGTTCTCAGTAGCAGTGCCTCGTAATTGTAAGTGCTACACAAGTTCTGCAAAAGCCCACGAAATAACAAGAATATCGCTTTATTCAGTTAGTTTGAAGGACGGTTTTTATTTCAGCTACGTTTTATCCGAGTAACACGTAAACAAGCTTAAGGGAGAGGGTAGTTCTTATACATAGAAAACACCCACACAAATATCTGCAGATCGTACAAACCACGGTACAAACATTTGTCCCGAGGCGAGATTGGAACCCACAACGTTCTGGAAGATTTCGTCCCCTTCGTCATAGTAAGTATTACTACCACTTAAGACTTTTTTTCAAAATCGCAGCGTACTATAAATGTTATATACAAATAATATATATTATTCGGATTCGGATTTCTTAATATAACAACTAGCTTCTGCCCGCGGCTTCGCACGCGTATTTTCGGTTTAATAAGTAACCTATTATCGAAGTTAGGCTTTGTTCTAAGCGTACGCCAAATTTTATCTTTATCTGTTCAGTAGTTTTGGAGATCCTAAGTAACAAAAATTCAGATTTCACAAATTTCGCATTTATAATATAAGTAGGATATTTCAGAAATCTGACGCCTTAGGACATTACATATGTCTCATATAATTTTTTATTTGTTTTCTTTCCGAATATATAACTTTTAGCGCCTCGCTTTGAAAAAAAAAACAAAATGGTAACCGTATCTAGGCTAAAATCTTCAATCATGCCAATTAAGTATCAAAAAATATGCCAATTAAGTATCAAAAAATGCTAAAAATACTTACCTATTATCCTAAACATCGAGCAGAACAAAATGGTCAGCAGCACAAACCACGTGTTCCAATCGTGGTTGTTGTTCACAGTGGCTACACCCAGGAACATGAAGATGATTGTCTCGGAAGAAGAGGACAGCATCTTCATGGTATACTTGATGGTGGTGTGCGACTTGTGCGAGATATTCGCTTCTACGTAGTTCTTCATTGTTATGCCGCAGAAGGTGATTCTGAAAATAGAAATAAGCTTATCAGAAGTCTGCTCGGTCTGCTGGTCGTAGATTATTGTGAATGAGATTGCAGTCGCTTACATTATTTTTTTACGAATAATCAAGGGTTATTCCCATCGTCTCACGTGAGATGTTCCTATTCCCAACGTCTCACAAAAAGTATTTCCAACGTCTGATTGAGACGTTGCCTATTCTCAGCGTCTAACGAAAAGTAGTCCTAACGTCACATGAGAAGTTGCCTATATTCCCAACGTTTCACGAAAAGAATTCCCAACGTCTCACGTGAGTCGTTGCCTATTCCCAACGTTTCACGTGAGACGTTGCATATTCCCAGCGTCTCACGAAACGTATTCCCACGTTGGGAATACGTTACTCTCTAACTCACGAATACTATTCCCAACGTCACACGTGAGGCGTTGCCTATTCTCAGCGTCTCAGGAAAATTCAGAGCTTCTTATTACAATATACAACATCTGTTGTTCATGGTTTTCTAGAATGGCCATTATCAATAAAGCAGTTGAGCTACCTCTACATTGTTTACAACAGTCTGCAATTAGCAATACCTATAGTCGAGTGGTTAGTCACGTAGGAAACATCCATTTGCTCCGAGACTACTCCGTATTCCCGTTTTATTTCGCGAGTTTCCTTTTGCACAACTGAGGTTGCTCGACTGCGAATAGTTGAGCGATGGGGCTTCCCTTTTACACAACTCATTTTGTTCCCCATCGCAACTAACCTACCCAATAATACCTCTTATTGAACCAGGTGAGAACTCTGTGTCTAGTTAAACCTAACATAGGCTACACTTCTAACCGAAATGTTGTCGTTTTTGACGTGACAACGTCTTATAATTCGATAGAGCCGGCTGCACGCACGAAAAAACATGACGTCATGCGGCGTTACCTCGCTCTGAGGCGTTCCATGGAACGCCTCAGCGCTCTCGCTTGCACTTCAAGCCTTACATGTAAGGCTTGAAGTGCAAGCGAGAGCGCTCGACATCCGTCTCTCTCCTACTTGAGTGAGCGATGCGTCTGCGTGGACAGCTGCTATACTATAGTACATTTACATGTTTTGATCGAGTATCACATGCTACCATTCCATCAGTATTTTCTTAAGACGTTGTCACGTTCAACTATCGTCAGTAAACCGACTTTACAGACAACCAATTTTTTTACCTGAATAAATCCTCAATCTCACCTCACCTCAACAGCCTGTATTGGTCCACTGCTGGACGCAGGCCTCCCCCTGATAAGCGCCTTATTGGCTTTTATCTCGAAGAGGTTGGTGGTGCAAGTCCTAAGCCGGCACCACACCGCAACGAATAAATAATTATATTGTAGCAATGAATAAATAATTATATCAACGGCACTATCCACCCTACGAATAGTAGGGTGGATAGTGGCGCCACTACATATTTAATTCTATAATTACGTTAAACAAAGGAATTATCAAGGAATCGGACCGCGCGTAGACGATATCTATCATAAGCTTTTTTAAATGTATCTGTAATAGTTTTGTTTTGTGTTATTCAATCAAAAACCTTGTTTGGAGAGCTTGGTGGCCACCAATAGGAACTAAACTCTTGAAACAAGTATCTGCCTAAATAATACAGTACAAAACTATTAAAGATACATTTAAAAAAAGCTTATGATAGATATCGTCTACGCGCGGTCCGATTTTTTGATAATTCCTTTGTATAACGTAATTATAAAATTAAATATGTAGTGGCGCCACTATCCACCCTACTATTCGCCTTAACCCGATTTGCCAAATTGAGCACTTTCTAGTTGTTGTTTGTATTAGGGATGGGTTCTTGAAATAAATAAATGAAAATTCGCGTCAAGACTCAGAATTTCCGTAGGCACGTCAAATTAGGTACCTATAGGCTACCTACTCCACCTATCTCTTTATTCACAAAGAAAATTACAATCAAATAATATGCAGGTCTCGACAGAGTCTACACATTTGCTCCCTTTGGAATCGAGACCCAAGGTCCGTGAGGTACCGAAGCCCTTCGAGTTCTTAAAAAAATATCTGAGCGTCTGGTCGAAGCGACGCGTGAGCTGGTATCTGGTGCAGCGCATCAGCATTGCCATACAGCGTGGCAATGCAGTCAGCGACTAGGGGACGCTTCTGACTGGTATTGATATGGCTCAGTTAAGCTACCTGTAGATTGTTTGCAACAGTCTGCAGATAGCTCAATTGTTTCAATAGTAAATACTAGTTCTAATTTATTTGTATTATTTGATTGTAATTTTCTTTGATCAACTATTAAAAATAAACCTATCAAGTTTTAGAGGTAAAAACGTGAACTCTCTATTTTCAACTACATAGAATTGAACATTACGAACTATTACAACTAAGCAGAATTTTAAAAAGAAAAACTAAGCTGAAAGAGAACCTCGCTTTATAAAGTCGTTGTACTTTTCTATTGTATTGGAAACTTGGTCGAGACAGACATATAAACAACTAACAAGTCTTTATTGCTTCTGTCTAGCTGCATCAATTGATTAGTTAAGGCGCAACCCAGCCCCAAATCCGCGCCACCACCTATTTTTAACCCCCGACGCAAAAAGAGAGGGGTGTTATAAGTTTGACGTGTCTGTCTGTGTATCCGTCTGTGGTATCGTAGATCCCAAACGGATGAACCGATTTTCGTTTTTTTTTGTGTCACAGACAATTTTATCCCGCGTGTTCTTAGCCATGTTTCATGAAAATCTGTTCAGCCAATAAACGTCGGCGGGTTTTTTAAAATTTTAATTTTATCTTGTATCTTATTATTCCGGTAAACGAATTAATTTTCAAAAATTGATAGGCTGGTTTGTGATACAAAAATCTATTCAATAGGTACATGGCAAGGATGTAAACCCAGTACCTTTAGGTACCTATCCCTCACTAGGCTTTCACGGTTACTTCATAAGGCGCTACCCCGACCCAAATCAGCGCCACCACCTATTTTATCTTATTATTCTGGTAAACGAAGGAATTTTTAAAAATCGATTGGCCAGTTTGTGAATCCTCATACCTTTTTTTTAATGCCTCTGTAAAAGTTTCTGTAAAAAATCCTTCATAATAAGATAAATAGATGGTGGCGTTGATTTGGTTCGCCTATGCGCCTTAACACTACCTAGTTTGGGGCTAAAGTGTTGTGTGGATTGCCTAGCTTAATTTTTTAACGTCGTTCTTGTGGTCTATGTTATTAATTCATAAAGGGTGTTCTGCGTATTTTCTATGTATAGTAAAAAATATCTATGTTTGCAATAGAATATTACGGGTGAAGGCAACGAGCGTAATTTTTTGAGTTGTGAGTCGCGGAGAATGAGGCCTTTCATACAAAAGTCTCTGTTAGTCGTTGAGTAGTCATTTATGTTGAAAGTAAGCATTTTACGAGACTCAAAGTTCAAGAAATTACGCTCGCTTGGCCTCAGCCACAACGACAAACAGGGACTTTTGTATGAAAGGATTCATTTTACGCGACTCACAACTCAAAAAATTACGCTCGTTTGCCTTCACCCTAAGTGAATCAGTCACCTAGTGCCCATAACACAAGCTCTGCTTAGCTTGGGGCTAGATAATACTGTGTGAATTGTCCAGCGTGATTTATTTATTTAATGGGTATGTCATGGCTATCCATCGGACGATAACTCTGACTCTGCTCGATCATTAAAAATAACAAGATTGTGCAAACAAAACGGCACAAAACAAACAATGTATCCACGGCGAAAACGCTTTTATTATTTTTCAACTGATCAACTGAGGGAAACTGTTTATTTTTTCCATTATTCGCCGTATTTCTGTCGCTTCGCTTGAATTCCGTCCATGAATTCATTGAAGCATTCTTCGTTTCACTGCTTTTGGAATGGAAAAGCAAACCTCACATGACTGGATAGCAGACGTGTTGTTTATCAAAGTGAACTGCCACATTTATGATTATCATTTAATTTGGTGCGCTTTGAAGATATTTAAGTATACAATTTTCATTAGCACACCAGTGCGCTTGCTGGAACAGTATTACCAGCAATTGCTGATCCTTTTAGATAGATATTTTTGGTTGTTTTTAGTTGATATTTTTTTGGTGGTTCTGCGACACAAATAAATGATGGTGATACTTTTAATCCTTTATAATTATTAAGGTTGTGATAATAAGTGTAAGTTTTTTCGCAATTGATTAAAACCCTATTAAACTTAAACCATTTGTTACATTTGTATGTATGTAATCTATACTTACGTCAATTGGGACTAAAGGAAGGATATTTTATAAGTTCCCGTTGGGGACAACGGGAACTTATTATATACTTATAACGAAAAGCGTCAATGGGGACAACGGGAAGGAAATTTTATGACTTACCGTTGTCCCCACAGCGAAAAGGGTCAATGGGGACAACGAGAAGTCGTAAAAATTAAAAAATTAAAAAAAAATAATGGGGACAGCGTGAATGGGGACAACGGAAACACATCTGTCTGATGCGTGTCAATGTAATTTCGTTTATTTCAAACAAGCTAATTTTAGAAAACCTATAAATGAAATGAATGTGTTCATTTATTTTTGAATATAGTATGGAAAATAACTCTGGGCAGCTCTGCCTTCCGTGGTAGTTTTAAAAACTGTGTTACAGAAATGCTACTGCTAACTTATTAAATAAAATGTCAAGTGCGAGTCAGACTCGCGCACTGAAGGTTCCGTATAATTGTAAGACCTTGTTTCTCGCCAAATATCATAATTCTATTGCAACCGGTAGTAGATACCCTGTAGGTTTAGGTCCATGGCGCGGGTTCAAACATATGTTTTTTTTATTAAGCTACAAATTTACGGTTTCAGGATTTTTTCCTTTACTTGTGCTATGAGACCTTGCTTCTTGCCAAATTTTATAGTTCTAGGTCTACGGGAAGTATCCTATAAGTTTTGTGTGCATGTTCCCCTGGAAATTTCAAAATGTTCGGACATAAACGGTTGTAACTTTAATTGCGTTTACTTAGTAGTTTTATTAATATCGAGGCGCCAAGAGGTTACAGACTTGAATAATTGATGTTAATTCAACCCGACCCATTCCTGAGAAAAGGGGGTTAACATACAGACAGTAAGACGGACAACAAAGTGATCATAAAAGGATTCCTTTTTTCTTTTGAGGTACGGAACCCTAAAAATGTGTGACTTAGGCTGATGTAATAATTTTACCGGTACATTTAATTTTATTGTGAAAGTTATTCTTTTGTATAGAAACGACGTTCTATTGTATAAAAGATAAGCTTCTGTCATGTAATATCTTCATGGTCAACCTTGACCGAGGTTGAGCTATTTGGGGTTGAAACCCTTGGTCCTTGGGGTCCTGGGGCACACGCAATTTATAAAGATCTTACCAAACTTCTTATATAGTCCACAGGTGATCGGAATGCTAGCTTCTATTTCGATCAACGAATTAGCATTGCCATTCAACGTGGCAATGCCGCCAGCATTCTGGGCACTCTGCTTTCTGGTGACAGGTAAGATTTTTAAGAAATAGATATAAGTACTAAATTTATTCACAAAGAAAATTATACTAGTATTTACAATTGAAACAATTGAGCTAACTGCTGACTGT
This sequence comes from Eupithecia subfuscata, assembly GCA_963564075.1. Taxonomy (NCBI): domain Eukaryota; kingdom Metazoa; phylum Arthropoda; class Insecta; order Lepidoptera; family Geometridae; genus Eupithecia; species Eupithecia subfuscata. The sequence goes on along the minus strand of OY751113.1, from coordinate 10,575,532 downwards.
TGCAAACAGTCTACAGATAGCTCAACTGATCCACATCAACACCAGTCGGAAGCGTCCCCAAGACGCTGGCTTCATTGCCACGCTGTATGGCAATGCTGATACGCTGTGCCAGATATTCACCAGCTCTAGATATAAGTTATATTAGCTGTAATTGTTTTATTCTGTTAATGTAATTTTCTTTCTATTGCCAAAAATAAAATACCTTAAAGTTACTTTCTCGCCTACTCTCTCCACTTTATTAGGTATTCTCACATTGTCGTTATACGAACTCTTTCATAAAAACCTATTGAAGTAAAGTAATACTAAATTTCCTAAGAGCTATCGAAGCTAATGTTGCGACGAAAACCAATTTCTGAGTTTATAAAGATAAATGCTGTATTTGGGAAGGTCATTAATTCGACTTCCTGTTTTCCATTAAGGAATTCCACGATAAAGTACTTTCCCAGAGGCCTGTGATACAATTTAATTAATTAAGGAAGTAAGAGTGACGCGAACTCAAAGAGCGAGGACATGACTCTGGAGACTCTAGGATTGTAGATTTACATCACTCTAATATTATAAATGCGATAGTTTGGATGGATGGATGGATAGATGGATGGGTGGATGGATGTATGTTTATTACTTCTTCACGCCAAAACTACTGAACGGATCAGGCTGAAATTTTACATACAAGTCTAACCCTGGAATCAAACATAGGCAACCTTCTATTCCATAAATCAGTTCCCATGGGATAGAAATGACCTCAAAACGTTTCCATAGAAAAACGCGTGCGAAGCCGCGGGCAGAAGCTAGTTTTCAAATATTGATTGATAGACAGATAGACATTTTATTACTAAAAGCACATAATATTTTCAAGTCGTACAATCAATAAGTAAAATTAAATTAAATAAATCTTATTCACAAAAAAAATTACAACGATGATCGCTGCGCCACTGAGGTCATGTAAATGTTGCTATAATTATATGTAGGTAGGTAGGTACATACCTACACCTACTGATATTAATATGATAAGCAGTCATTTTAATAACTGATGTTTCTCGCATACCACACCAGGAGGGCAATTCTGGCAATATTTCTATGCGTATTCTCAAAATCTGCAATTCGATATTTATCGAGGGCTTTTCTTCGTTAAGTTGCTCACACACACGAGAATGCAGTTTTTGGCTGGACCAACTCGAAATATCACAACTAACAGGCTAAAGGTTTCTTCGTCGCTTCTTTACTTTAGTCTACTTATCGAAACGAGACAAATAAAAAATATCACTTTATTTCTGTGTCAGTGTTTAGTTTTATAATTTGACCTTTTCTAAGTGTACATTTATTAAATTTAGGTATGGAAATAAAGAGTTATTGATTTTGATTTTGACTCGATATATTTGTGATATTGTATCACTCGATAGAATAATTATCAAGTGATACGCAGAATTGCCCTCCTGGTAGGATACCAAATTAATTTAATTTAGTCAGAAGGTAAGTAAGCCAGCTGTTTACATATTCATCTTGTTCAGTTAACAAGTTAGTAGTGTAACCTGAAATTTATCGTAACTTGGGGTTGCCATGCGTGATAGGACAGATAGAATCTTTACCCAGCAGTGGGTCACATAGCGCGTATTTAATGAAGAACAATGTGGACTAAATCTATAAGTACAAATATTATAATGAGGAAAGTTTTGATTGTTTGTTTGTTTGTATTGAACAGGATCCGAAACTAATAGACCGATTTGAAAAATTCTTTCACCGTTAGGAAGCTTACTTTTCAGGGAGTGACATAGGCTATATTTTATCCCAGAATTCCCACGGGAACGGGATCTACGCGGGTACAACCGCGAGGCGATCGTCTAGTAAACAATATAGAGCTGTGTGGTGCCGGCTTAGAATTTGCACCACCCCAACTCTTCCCGCGGGTGTCGTGTACGAGGCGACTGAGGGATACCCACAGGGGGCGGTTGGCAGCGCCCCCTGCAGAACAATTCTACCACCTCGATCCCCAACCCGCATACCTGACGTAGGGAATGGTATTACTCCCCATGATATAAACGCCAATAAGGCGCTTATCAGGGGCAGGCCGGCGTCCAGCAGTGGACCAATACAGGCTATTGAGGTGAGATGAAGAATGTAAACGATAATATAATTTTACTATAAAAACTATCGTAGTTTGACGAATTCATTAAGGATGTAAGCGGGTTAACTACGAACCTTATTTGTGTTGGAAGAACACCAACGACAGACGTTGGGAGACAAACGTTGGTGTTCTTCCAACACAAATAAGGTTCGTAGTTAACCCGCTTACATCCGTAATAAATAATATAATTTATTTATTTGTTTATTTATTTATTTATTTATTTATTTATTTATTTATTTATTTATTTATTTATTTATTTATTTATTTATTTATTTATTTATTTATTTATTTATTTATTTATTTATTTATTTATTTATTTATTTATTTATTTATTTATTTATTTATTTATTTATTTATTTATTTATTTATTTATTTCTTTCTTTAAACATGTACATCTATCCTAACAGGCACACCCAATACAATAGAGTACCTACCTTATATTCTAGTCTTATTATAGTTAATATTAAAATTAGCAAATCCTTATACATTATAGAAAAACGACAAGAAAAATTAAATAAATAAAATTTTATAATGTTTAAATAAAAAATACTCACGCCAAAATCCCGCTCATATGGAACATCTCCGCATTCAAATACGCAAGGTATGCCATCACGAAGATGAAGATGGGCTCGATGACCCTCACTTCGTTCGTGAATCTCGTGACGAGCCCCGTCGCGAAGCCCCATACGACCCCAATGCAAGTCCCGCCGAAGGCAACCACGAGGAAAGACGCTAGGCCAGCTAGGAAGTCTGTGTAAACCAGATTTGAAGGACCCATTTCTCTGTGGACAAAAAGTTTAATCACTACATAGTATAAAACAAAGTCGCTTTCTCTGTCCCTATGTATGCTTAAATCTTTGAAACTACGCAACGGATTTTGATGCAGTTTTTTTTAATAGATAGAGTGATTGAAGAGGAAGGTTTATATATATAATAATAGTAATAGTAGTATTTTAATGCACCCGTGCGAAGCCGGGGCGGGTCGCTAGTATAATACGAGTTTATTAGACGAAATCTGTGGCGTAGCGGGCGAAGGGCCTGCGACGCAGGAGGTTGCGGGTTCGATTCCTGCCTCCGGACAAATGTTTGTACGATCTGCAGATATTTGTTCAGACTGGATGTTTTTCTATGTATAATAAAAAATATCTATCTATGTAGTGTATTGTATTATGTGTTATGTAGTACCCATAACTTATGCTCTTTAGCCTGGGGCTAGATAATGATAATGCTGTGTGAATTGTCCAGCATTATTTATTTACTTATTATGTATTTTAACCGAGTTAAAAAAATTTTAGGACGTTCTATGTTTGGCTACACCTACGTTTTCTTTATGTATTCATCGATTTTTATTCCCTAGAGAATTACTATTTTTCGCACAAAACTACAAAAATACAGCGAGAATACTCGTAATTTTCTGCTGTCCTTGCAATAATTATCAACATAAGTATTGTTTTAGTATGGGCGAATCGAAAAACATGTGACCACTTGTCATCTCTTGGTAGGATAGGCTTGCAACGTTATTAACATTGTTGGATTTCGCAGACCCCCCCCCCCCCCCCTTTATCTGAATGTGTAAAACTTTTTTCAAGCTAATACTTGAGAAGTGTACTAGGTATACTTATTGAATAGGTACGTCGAAATCCCAAATAAATAGCCTCCCAATTTAATCAGTCTGTTCCTTAAATATATCCAGCAGAAGAACCCGATAATTCAAGATTCATTTCCAGAGACCTGTCACCTTCAGCTTTGTTTGCAGACAAAATTGAGGTCGTCTATTTCCATTGTTATTCTGATAGCGGACCGCAAAGAAAGGCTAACATTTATAAAGTGAAGTTTTTAATTCAGGCGAGTAGGATTGAGCTGTTTTATAACGGATTTTACTGTTCCGAGATCATATACATACATATAACTAAAGCTTTTCTAAGGTAGTTTTTAAAGGAAGGCTGCTACAGCCCGAACAACAGTTCCAGTTTGCTGTAGGAAACAGATTGAATAACATAAGTATACCTATTATGATTAAGTAAAGACGAAGTTACTTATATAACATTTTTTAGGTGGGTAAGGTTTAACTTACGTATAAGCCTCAAACATGTGATACAACACCACAGTGACAGCGTCGTTCAGCAGGCTCTCTCCAAACACCACGATGTAAAGGATCTCATCCACATGGATCTCTTCGAACACAGCCAGCACCGCCACGGGGTCTACAGCTGATATGAGGGCGCTGAACAAAAACATGTCTAGGAGAGGAGTGGTGCAACCGAACATGCCTGTCTGTCCACAGGCCCAGAGTGACGCACCTACAAAAGAAAAGGTTTGTTTATAGACAATTATGGAAGAGACCATGGTTACCCCTAGATGACGACCTCTGCGCCTCCTCTAGCGCATTAGGTGAAGATCCATACCAGAAGAGGTTGCGGATTCGATGCTGACCGCGGGACAAGTAGGTATAATAACAATACTACGTCAGACATAAAAAAGAGAAAATTCTAGTCATCTGGAATTCTTAACATAAGCTCTGTTTTCTTTCGGGCTGGATGATGCTCTATGAAAATATCCAGCATTTTAAGATAACTTTGGCTTGATCTGTGTTGATTATTAAAATAATATTTAAACGTCCCTTACCTATAGTTAGAGTATTAAACACCGTCCCCACCACAGCAAACAGTAAGATTGTTCCCAAGTGATCGAAGAACAGTCTATTAGGCATGAAGTACCCTGCATCCAGGATGATTGGAGGCAGCATGTACAAGAAGAACGTGTCAGGGGTCAGTGGCTGGACGTGGACGCTATGGGTGCTCAGCAAGAGGGCTCCAATCAACACCCCCACAAAGATCAGCAGGCAAGACTCCGGGAACATCTTCGATAACTTAGGCGTCATGTGGAAACCTGTAATAAGTTATAAAACCTCAAAAAAACATTAGAATAAAACCTCACTTTGTAACAAAGATAAATTTCCTGTCATTCTTGACTTGACATCGTCAAAGTAATAGACTGATATTGATGTAAACATAAAAAATACGCAAAAAATGCAAAATTCGAAAGTTACACAAAAGTCCGTGGAATGATGATAATTGGCATATAAATTCTTCTGAACACGTTAAGAAAATCTTGGCAGTATCACTAAACATGAAACATAAAACTAAAAAGTTAACTCAGACCAAATCATATTCAGGAATTTATGATATAATGTTTGGATCAACACCATTTCAAAACGTCTTGTACCGATACGCTGAAAATGAAAATGAACAAACAATGACAGAAGATACTTATAAATCTAAAGAATTTGACAAAAAATCTATATTGAAAAACAGCAAAGAAGTATCTATTGAAAACCCATTTGTAAGCACTGAAAAGTACAAGGATGGTTTGCCTAAAAACCTCAGCGATAAGAGTATAGCTCAATCGACAAGTACATTATTTTATGACTTGGACGATATTGCTAAAAGACATTCGTTTCATTCCATGACGGAAGTTAGTCTATCTAATGCAAATATATTGAAGGTTATGACCATGCCATTAGGTCAGAACGGTTTCAAAGGTAAAACAAATGCTATAGTACAAGAATGTGCAACGCAAATTCAACCCAAATTAAAAGTTAAAGATAGCATGGAAATCAATACAAAGAAAAATAAGAAGCGGTACAACCTCATTGGTACTCTTTCCTCGGAAATACATCTCCGCGACAAAGAAAAGCACTTTAGAAAAAACCAATATTATAACATCGATGTTACTGATAACCAACAGAAGTTTTGGTCTTTTGGAAAGTATCGTACAGAGGATCCAACAAAACCTTCGTCAGACGAAAAGAAAAAGAAAAGGAAAAAAGGTAAGCGCCCTGAAGATCCTTGTCCTTGTCAACTGTTTTCATATGCTTGCCCATGCACGGATAACACATCTCAAACGGAATTCGAAAAGTGTAAATGTGAAACAGTTGATCAAATTACCAGCACGGACAAAATTGCTAAAAAAAAGAAAACGCTTTCAATGCCTAAAGAAGATAAACCTACAAACACCCTTAGTTTAGAGATTGCTAATATGGCACAGGAGCCGTTAACTGTTAAGCAAAATGAAAAGAATGAAGTAGTTTATCCTGAAAAATACTCTTCCAAAGTAAAAGTTAGTAAACAATTCAAAAAAGTGCACAAAATTGTTTGCCCAAACTGCAAAGAAAGGGTAGAATTTTGCAGCACTACCGAAGAAGAAGGAAGTGTTAAAGTAGAAGATTCGTCGACTAATCATAGTGAAGAAATCTCAAATTCATACAACTGTAGATCACCCAAACTAAACACATTCAAAGCTGAAGATTATGACGACTGTAATCACAAACCTCGTTGCGAGATGGTACCTATTTGTCAGTTGCTACCCTTTGACAGTGTCAGAGCCACTAAGAAACCAGTAACAACAAGGGCTCCGCGAATCATAAGAATCACTAAAGCTTGTCGGCACCACCCGCCGTGTACTGTGGTGCCCTCGTGTCAAAAAGAAAATGTGCTGCGGAATCACTGCGAATATGTCCCTCCGTGCTTACATCGACCGCGTTGCGTCAACTTGCCTCTTTGTGTTCCATGTAGCCAAAGCATAACATACGAAGACCTCGTACATAATAACGAAGACAAAACTGAATGCGTGCACGCAATGCAATACAAATACATCCCCTTCTTGGAGAACAAAGCGAATGGTCTCTACAATACGATTGCTCGCGTGCAAAACGCTTGTGAATTACTTAAAGGATATCATATTTCGCCAAGTGAGAGGTCAACGCTGTTGTCATCTCAATCTCCCATACGCGAAACTTCAAGCCCATGCAGCGGGTCAATCGACAAATCGTGCCAGTGCGAGCGATACGAATGTTTCCGAAAGTGTTCGTCACACACGGCTCTGGCAAATAGCAACGAGGCGATCATATTCATTCGAGATGTCGGGTGCCAATTTCAGAATAAGACCTGCATATCAAAAGACTCGTTGTTGCGCTACAAAACGTCAAGTGGATCGTATAATTTAGCCGACGGCGACATTAAATCTGGAAACTACTACACAGCTATTCATACTTTGCGGTGCGAAGATAAGTTCACTAATCCTAAATCGGGATACGAATCTCTGTCGACCGATTCTGTTTTGACGATGGAGATCGATGCGTTCTGCCCCTCTCACGGCCATCGATATGCGAGCTCAAAGAACCGCTGCGCGAGCTACACTACGAATCAACGATACGTGACAGGGTATGTAAGAACACCTTCCTTTATACGTCGGGAGAAGGGGGAGCTTAGGTCCCGAGATAGCACTTACGCTGTCAAGTCAAGGTCCTGGAAAGGAAAGTACAGGAAATCGTCCTTTGCTAAGCGGGCCAAGATATCTAGAACGAGTTACGTAAGTGTGAGGGTTCCTGTACAAGAAGAGACGAGTAACAGGTTTGAATAAGGTCCTGTAGTATTACATCTTCATTAACCGTGGTTGTTTATTGTTTATGTTTAATGATGTGCCTAATTTTTTGTCCTGTGTCATTCTTTCTGCCAATTAGTGAGGTTCTTTGTCTTTTTGTGTTGTTTTTTGGATTATTAAATTCTTGTCGCTTCAATTGATTCCGTTTCTATTTAAGTGAATTGCGAATGTAACCCTCGCGCCGAGGGTTTCGAAGGTTTGTCTGTTATACAAATATGTACTAAAAAAGGAGGTACCGGCTCGGCTAGAGACCACTGTTTAATTAATACCTAAAAATAGTAGGTACCAACGTACATTTCAGATAGAGCTCTACTGAGCGATCCATCTGAAATGTATGAAGCGTTTCTTAGATACATAAATTTATTCACAAAGAAAATTATACTAGTATTTACAATTGAAACAATTGAGCTAACTGCCGACTGTTGCAAACAGTCTACAGATAGCTCAACTGATCCATTATCATACAAGCCTTTCTAGATATGGGTCTATATTTTACAAAAATATAGAGAAGTCTGTAAGAAGAAGACTTTTTGTAAAATGGTTCGACAGCTGTCATCCGTTCGTATCTAATGTGTCTTGGTTTTAGTTTCGGACGAGTTGTACCCTTAACCAAAAGTGCAGGGGAAAACTCGTTCGAATCTCGTCGTTACTTTTCAAGGGTTCGGTATGGAAATGTTTTATACAAACATCCAGCCACAAATACTGCCAAATTTCTAAAGGTAATTTAAAGTGCGAGGTCTACATTTCAGATGACAGCTGTCGAACTTCAAATCATGATATCTCGGGAACTGACCATAACAGAGCACTAGTTTTTGAAGGTAAATCGCGCTCGAGTAAATCCCAAAATCCTCTAGTTCGCTTTCCTAGTACAAAGATTTTGAAAGATAAGAGAATTTCCAAAGTTGAAAAATTATATTGCTCTTATCACAATTCTTAGATATAAACTATCTAGGAATAATAAATTACCTACCTGATTCACTATTTATGTGCAACATGTCTTCAGTTGGGTGCAATTGGTTGCGCGCCTCATCAATGCCAGTGCGGTAATGCTGTCAAACAGCTTGGTCATCACGAATTATTGTGTACTAGGGCCGCTGCCGGTCAGATATATAATCGCCACAGTTCGCCATGCCAGCCTTAGCGACGACATCATCAGGCGGGCCTTTGTCACCGCTAACGTAGGTACCAGCTATTCTCGTATCGAATGGTCTGTTGCGTGACGATGATAAGAGGCTCGACGGTATGACACTAGTCCCATGGGAGTTGGGGAGGCCCATTGTGTGGGACGCTACGTGCCTTGACACACTTGCGCCTTCCCATCTTCCGCTGACATCTGTGGGGGCGGGTGCGGCGGCAGATTTGGCCGAGGATTTCAAGAGGCGTAAATATGCAGGTCTCGACAGAGCCTACACATTTGCTCCCCTTGGAGTCGAAACCCTAGGTCCGTGGGGTACCGGGCTCTTCGGGTTTTAAAAAAATTGAGGAGTAGCTGGTGAGTATCTGGCGCAGCGCATCAGCATTGCCATAATGTAGCCAGCGTTGTGGGGACGCTTCTGACTGGTATTGATATGGATCAGTAGAAATTTTGCAACAGCCTGCAGTTAGCCGAATTGTTTCAATTGTAAATACAAGTTCTAATTTATTTCTATTATTTGATTGTAGTTTTCTTTGTGAATAAACATCACAATTTATAGAAAAATATAAGGTAACTAGACGATCGCCTCGCGGTTTCACCCGCGTAGTTCCCGTTCCCGTGGGAATTCTAAAATAGGAAATTTATATTGTATGAAACATGATTGATCTCCTTTAATTAGATATTGATAAATTTAATTAATTATTGATAAATTTATTGATTAATAATAAAATTTAATTAATTATTGATAAATTTGATTAATTAATAAAAAAAAAATATAAATTTAATTAATTGTGTGGAAATGTGAGAATAAAAGCTTGCACCAACGGCGACAACTCATCAGCTACTGCTATGCCTCCTTCATATAACATGCCAGTAAATGAAACTGCTTGCGATCTACTTGCTTGCCAGATACAGGCTTGCCAGTTAGTATATACACATGACAATAGGTGGCACGTGCAAGGAGCTGGCATGCAAGTGCAAGCGGGAATTCACATGACTGCTACCAGGCAATACAATTGACCAATGTGAGAGGGGCATTTAACTAGTTCCCGTGGCTTTTAATGAAGACTACTAAATAGTTTCACTTTCAGTGAGAGTTACCGAGCTAGTTTTAATTAAACTGAGGTACATAAATTTAAAACGATAGTTCATCATTTAAAGATCTTAGTATATTTTCGAGAAGAAGCTTATTAAGGTTGCTTACCTTACCCTCGGAAAATTACTAAGGTGGTTTAGTACGTTTCAATAAAACAGTTAGAAAATTATAACTAGTAACAAAATAGACAGTACCACTCTGTATTAGCAGGTACATATAAAATATCAAGTATAGTAAGATCTACCAAAAAACCTATAATTTTCCAAGTGTCACTCACCTATCTTCGCCAGGCTAGCGAAAAATATCCACAGTCCGATAAGAAATGGAGTCTCCACTCTATGAAACTCGAAGGCAGCTATAACCAGCTTCCTCTCAGAGTTGTGAGGTCTCTCAGTAGCCACGGGGGCATCCGTGGCCTGCTGCTGCTGGAGCTGGCTCCCGGGGGCTTCTCCGGGGGTCGACCGCGCGGGGCCCATGGGCCCGAAGTCCATCCCGGGGTAAGTGGCCACGCCATCGGCTGTCATGGACGGACTGGATTTTGTTGTGCTCTGAAAAAAAAACCTGTGGTTAATAACTATCAATTGTGTTCAGTCTTTTTTGTTTTAGGCTTACTTGAAAAGTAAAAAATGGTTGGCCTAAAGTTTTTTCACTACGCGATCCGAACTGGGTTCGGTTACGCAATAGTATCGGGACGCTCCATTTTTGTATGGGATTTGGTACGCCTCTAGTGTGCGGACATGGAATTAAGCAAATCCCACACAAAAAATAAAGTCTCGCGAACTTCGCTATCCAACTATCTAGCTACTAACTAGTACTATCCAGTGCTAAATGAAGCATTTTAGTTACTAAGCGAGTACCTAACCGAACTCCGAATTAAAAAAAAAAGAATTACAAAATTGACGGATGACGGAACGTACAAAACTACCGACGGCCGATCCGTTCTTTCGATGACCTGATGATATTACATATTACTATGAAAATGATTCCGACATCTGAAACGAAAGGTGCCATTTGTGATGCGTTCGAAGCAACTTTGTTGTAAAGGTTGTTCGTTTCGTGCGATCCGTCACACGAAACTTCGTATTTCGTGTTTTAAAGTAGGCCTCCAGGGCTCTCTACATGTTCTGACATGTCGGACAAATCAAAGGAGAAATTATAATCTACACATGTCGGACAAATGAAGGATTAAAATCCACGTAAGTGAACTCCAATATCCTTTGTTTCAAAGCGTTTCCCGAGATCCTGTCTCTTCTGTATTTCTCGTAAAGGGAAACAGTACGGAGAGCACTATAAATTGTGTAGGTAGAGTATAAGGTGCATCGTAAATATCGTAACTTCCGTTGGCAGCATATGTATGTGATATTCAAACCAAAAAGAGCATACAGAATTAGGGTAATAGCCTCGATAAATCAATGGAACTCGTTGCTACGGTCTAGTATAGTAGGTATCTATTATAATATCTGTGCTTGGGTGTAGGTAAACTCGTCCCATAACTGAAATATTCTAATTTTTGTAAAATGGGTCATTCTTCGGAAACTCATTTTTTGGTTGACTTTCGTGTCACATTTTTTTTTGTTGAAATTGCACATAATGATGAAATATTCTGATTAAAGATTTAATTTAAAATTTATTGATAGCAGAGGGCACTTAATTGGCTCAATGGTTACGAAGTTATTCAATTTTAAAAATATGGTGTCCACGGAAATCAGCATTCATATCACCGAAATCAAATATATAAAAATATTCGACATTTATATTTTGAAACATACATTTTGTGTGAATTAGCATATCATAATCATTGTGAGAAGGAATTTCGGGATGGTTTAGAAATAAAATAATGTGTTTTCAGTGGAAAGTAGATTGAACGTTTCTTAAAATTAAGGTTCAATCATTTTATAATTGTAGTTTTCTTCTAAGAAAGTATAACGAATAAAATAAACATTAAAAAACATTCTTAAATCACTACTATATTTACTTCTTAATCAGTTTCTGAGTTTTATTTTGTTTATTAGAGGAGAATCTGCTTTTCTCTCTAGCAATTCATTGCTGACGAGGATCTAATTCACTAACTGATTTTATCTTCCCTTCTTTCTTCTTTCGAAAATACCGTTGCCTATCTTTTTCTTTCTGAACGGAGTATTTCTCTGTATTATGCTTGATTCGGGCGGAAGTGAGCAAAGTGTCCCCCAGACAACATGGATAGCTACAGGCCAGTATCGATCATACCAGCTATTGTGAAAGTTCTCGAGAACGGGCTGAGCAGTCGGCTGGTGGAGTACTTGCTGGCGACGGACGCCCTGTCGCCTCGGCAGTATGCGTACCGCCCCGGCTACTCTACGACCTCACTGACGCCCGAGGTGGTGCGGCGGGTGCTGGTAGCGTGCAAGCAGAAGTTGCAGATGGCCGTGTTGTGCTGAAACCTATCTAAAGCCTTCGACGTGGCCAGCCACGCCGTACTTGCTGCCAAAATGAGTCATTTTGGGATCGAGCGAGGGAGCATCGTTTGCCGTACTTACGGAGATGCTGCGTGAGCGATCACAAATTGTTGTCGGTGGTACTGAGCGATCAAAGCCCCTCTCCCCCACCATGGGGATAGCGCAGGGGTCATCTGTCTCCAACGTAATGTTCTCGTTCCTCTTGAACAATCTGCCCCGAGCGGTGACCTCCGCGAAGACCCTCATAAACGCAGATGATGTGGCCGCGATCGTCACCGCAAAGTCCGTAGACGCTCTGGAGGAGAAGCTGAACGAGACGGCCGGCCTACTGTCTGGATGGTTCAGGATGAACGGTTTGGCTCTGAATCTAAGTTAGACCCACTACCTTCATTTCTGCCTATCTGGCAGTGACGAAACGGCTTGTAGTCTATGTCAACGGAACGGCCATTAACCAATCCGAAGCCACGATGTTTCTTGGTTTTGAAATGGACAGAGCCTTAGGCTCCGGGAGCGCCACATAGACAAAATATGCGAAAAGATACGTAGCGCATGTTTTGCGCTCCGACGGCTGGCTCGTGTGGTTCCGGCGGAGGTGGCACGAAGCTGTTACTTCGCAACTGTTCACTCGGTGCTACAGTATGGTGCTGAGCTATGGGGGTGCGCTGCTGACTGGGAGCGTGCCTTCCGGATGCAAAAACGAGCCATACGCACCCTAGTTAACATACGCCGAGACGTCTCCGCTAGACCACATTTCAAAGAAATAAGCATACTTACACTGCCCAGCATTGTGATAATGCAAGTGGCGGTGTATGTTCGTCTCAACCTAGATAAATACATGAATAACGGCGACACCCACTCGTACGGGACGCGGAACGCAGGAAAGCTCTCGACTATCGCCCACTCCCTCACTAAGTCCTCAAAGTTGACTCTCGTTATGGGTCCGGCAGTATACTACAAACTGCCAGAAGCTGTTACAGCTGCTGTCAGTCTAACTTGCTTCAAGTTCCGTCTGAAACGTTGACTTGTCGAGCAGAATTTTTATTCTGTAGCAGAACTACTCGAGAAAACGAAGGCTAATGTTAATTAATTCTAATATTTTTATGTGGTTTTTGACTTTATACTTTGTATACGCTGTGTATATATAGGTACAAAAGTTATTGATATGTAAATTGGCTTTATGAATAAGTTGTATTTCTGTATTTGTATTTCTATTTTGGGCTCTCCTCCGTCTTTCAGCCAATCTTTTTGCAACTAAGCAATCTTCTCGTGAGTAGACCATATTCCCAGTGAGCAGTACTGAGAAATCATTGTAAAAATAAACCATATAAAAATGTTAACCAACATGCAAATTTAATTTTCATGGTTTAAATTGACATTGTATACTTTTTGCCCACGGAAAACATGAAAATCAATACCAGGATAATCAAAAAAGAGTACAAAATCCTAAATAATTTCCTAAATTGCTGGTATACATTACTTTGGCGTCTGCAGTCGAAATTAGGAACCCAAAAGGCATCTATTATTATAATCATTGAAACAATGGGATTAGTATAAACGAATTTATAGTCTACATGGTAATCAACATTTGCGGTATACCAAGCCACGGAAAGTAATTACTTACCTTAATAACAGAGCGACGCGGAGAGATAGAGAAGTGTTGTCCACACCACTGATGGAGCGCAACTGATAGTTTGTCTCGGTTTAACAATTATTCACGTAGTTACTAAAGTACAGTATATATGAATGAATTAGTGCGCGCCAGGGGTATCAACGCCAAACGTTGGACGCGAAGTTATCTTGTTTTAACTTTTCAACTAAAGCTTATTTTTGTGTAGTAATAGTGTCAGTTAAACTAGTAACTATCTAGTTATTTGTGAACCTGTGTGAAATAGTGCTATTATTCATAGGAAAAAATATAAAAATGTTTTAACAATGGAACATGAGGTCCGGACGCACCACGAAAGTCAATATTTCCAAGGTTTTTATTTTTTTTAACACATTAAGAATGAGAAAATTAAAAAACAAAAAGAGGCCTCCCCTATTATTTTCGTCTAATCTACTATACAAAAAAAATCAAAGGGCTAGGGATACTTTTAGTATGTTTTTTCGAGCCGGACACGTATTTTTGAGCCCTGTGAGAATTACCCAAATATCTAGCTTTGAGGTATCTATGTACCTATGTGGTAGGTAAGTATTTATTTCTGGCGTGTCTCTGTAGAACCTTGTCACTGAGAAAACAAACGCCAAACACAGTAACAAACGCCACTTTTGGCGTTTGTTACTTGGCTCTACAGAGACACGCCATTTGTGAGGTCTACGTTATACGATTTTCGTATGATCTTTAACGAATACCAATTACTCGGAATTAAACATTTGAAATCACAAAAATGTATAGTTTCCTTCTTCACAATCAATCATAAACTTTTTTTTAACTAAACTTGTAAATATTTTAGATGATATTTTAAGGTTAGGTACTAAAAGTGTTATGTATATTTTGCCAAACAGCAATCTGGCTCACAAATGTCTCATAATAGAGCCAATTAAGGGGATTTCGCGCATTTAAGATTGTAAAAGACTGCTATAAAAGGTAACCCCGGATCTTTATAACTTCATTTCGTTGCGTAAGTAAACAAAAGATACAAAAAATCCGGTTTTATAAGACCAAAATATTTTGACGCAAATCTTTCCCGTAAGAAACACGAAAAGTTAGAGTCCGTACGAATAGTAGGTACATACAGTATACACGTTTTTTTTGTAAATGTAAGTTCTGCGCGTAGCTCCACATGCATTTTACTAGGAACAAAAGTATCCGATAGGTCCTACTATAGTAGAGTACTAGGTCGACATTCAGGCCTTAAAGGCCTACGCAGACCGGGACGGCATTTCAAGGGATTTTAATTTTTACTAATGGACATTCAACCGTACTGTTACAGAAAAACGACATAAATTGCTATGCTTTAAAATGATGCCGTGGCATCATTTTAAAGCAAAGGGATTTTATCGCTCGGCATTAAAAGACGCGCCACAGGCTCCCGTGCCGGGATGCCGTGGCATACTGCGGTAGGCAACGGCATGCCACGGACTCCGGCGCTCGTAGTGATATACTGCGGGGTGCGGCACGCCGTGGCATGCCGTGGCAAAGTGCTGGAAGGCCGCGGTATCTAAGCGGCCAGTGTGCGCTGACTCACGGCAAAATCTCATGCCATGCCGTCCCGGTCTGCGTAGGCCTTAATATGCATAATTTCAGCACGATCCATTTAGATATGTGTGCATCAAAAGATTCGGATAATTAGGCAGCTTCGTCAGTTAACTTTGACACTTAATGTACCAAAAGTTGTGTCAAAACAACTGTTTAAAATTGTACGAGTACCATCTGTTAGTGCAGTAGGGTCTTAGAAGTTTTGGAATCATGGCACAAAAATCTTCACATAGATAAAGTTGTTCTATCTCACGAAGTCCGTTGGGCAATGTAGTATGTCATAGTGAATGCATGTACACATTCGTGCAATCATTCTCGCCCGAGACGCGGTCCGGGTCACTAGTGCTCATTGTATTCACGTCAGATTTTGGTAGCGAGTACCGTCAGCATGACAACTAAGCGCAAAGTCACTACTACAACCAGGGCTAAACGGACTTCGTGAGATAGAACAACTATACCTATCACAAACTTTTGCATTCATACTAATAATATAAATGCGGGAGTAGCTAACTCTGTCTGTCTGTCGCCTTCTTAAGCCTAAACTTAATTAAATTTAGACAGGAGATATAGATGGTATCCCCGGGTCTGTCCAGGGATACCAACTATGTCTTACTTTACTTTTATTCCGGAAAAGGATGTGCGAAGGTGGGCGAAAGCAAGGTTACAATAATAACAGGATCACGTAGAACGGACTTCCCAAAGAGTCTCGATCTCGTTCAAACCTATTCATGGTTGCAGAAATACGCTTCCTTTACAGGACTTCCGTTAAGTATTCCACGTGACCCTTCGGTTCCAAATCAAATAAGGTCTTATATGGTTTCTATATGGATTAAGCGGCTTCTCTGTCATGCATGGACGATTACAGGTGCTTCGATTTCTGGTAATTTTTCGTTTGCAATTTATTTCTTACGAGAATCTCGACGATTATAATCTCGACTTATTTCCTACGAGACGACCTCTGTGGCGCAGCGGGCGAAGGTCCGCCTGCGACGCAGGAGGTAGCGGGTTCGATTCCCGCCTCGGGACAAATGTCTGTACGAGTTCTGGAGGATGTTTTTCTAAGTATAATTAAAAAAAAATCGATCTATGTAGTGTATTATGTATATCAGTTATCTAGTACCCATAACACAAGCTCTGCTTAGCTTGGGGCTAGATTGTCCATGTCCAGCATTATTTATTTATTTATTTATATCTCTAAGCATACAAATAAACAATTGACACTTTTCAAGATGGTTTTTATTAATCGCTGTCACCGCTGTCAAACTGCAGCGGAAGTATTTTAATTCGTCAGAAAGGCGGTCGGATTTGATACCGACGGCCTTTCCGAGGAATCAAAATACCCCTACAGGTCTTCTGTCTCTGCTTCCACTCTTCGCGTTTTAACACTTTAAGAAGCCACGTAGTACATACCGCTGTTGCGCAGCACGTAGGCTGAGCAGTGAACAACTTAACACCTTCACAGCCCAGTGATGCGGTGCGACACAAAGAGGCGCGCCAGACGCCCGTGACAGACGTGAATTTCACCATGTGCGTCACAACCAATGCCTACGCACCTGGTGAAATTCACGTCACTTACACAATAAAAGTGTTAACCTAACAAAATATTCAAAATCTATCTTTTGCGTCTTCGTTTACCTATAACTTATAAGATTCGTATAACAGTCTGCGGCCGTGACATAAGACAAAGCCTGCCAAGGTTGCGACACCCTCAAACTGTAGCCTTCGTTTGATCGCATTTCAAGCCACGAATGACCGTGTGGCGGGGCATAACACACAAATAATACCCAGAATGGATTTGCAGCTTTAGAATACACGATGATTTACCGCAAACTCGTAGGTTTAAGGTCGAATCGGAAACGCAATGCAACAGAAACCACAACAGGCTCATTATTAGAGGTAGAATCACATCACAATCTTCCATATATAACAAAATGCAGAGTAGAACTTGCCAAAAAGAATACATATCATCCAGGCAATACGCAGTTATAATAAATTACCCCATCAGTTCCCATGGGATATACATAACCGTTAAACATTTTTATTGAAATAACACGTGAAAAGCCGCGGGTGAAAGCGAGTACCTACTCATTATCTCAGTGGTCACAACAAATCTGTCTGCCTTAGAAAACTTATTATAGCACTTACCTACATTACAATTCATAAGCCCCCGCTTGACCTTATTTTGAAACACAACGAACCAAATACGGAGTGGATGGTAGAGCAAAAGGTTCTCAGTAGGAAATCTTTTGGAATGTTATTCGTCATAGGAGCAAAACGTCCTCTATCCAGCAGACTTACATTAGAAAGGCCAAACCGATTTTCATAAAACATAGGTAAACTCTCTCAGATCATAGAGTCAGCCCGTTTGTAGAATGGCTAGGCCGATTGCAAAACGGCGCATTCAATAAAAGTGCCTATGCCATGTTGTATTCTCTATTTATCGCGTAGCGCATCAGCATTGCCATACAACGGGGCAATGCAGCCAGCGTCTTGGGGACGCTTCCGCCTGGTATTGATATGGATCAGTTGAGCTATCTGTAGATGGTTTTCAACAGTCTGCAGTTAGCTCAATTTTTTCAATTGTAAATACAAGTTCTAATTATTATGTTCTAATTTATCGTGTGATCAGTAAAATCTTTCTCTCTTTCTATTAAGGGGGTACCTACCCACAAATTGCTTATTTTCAACTCCGTCGGACCTCCATATCTTCCAAACTACTGAATATTTAACTTTGAAATTTATATATGATAAAGTTCAGGACTTATTCTATCGATCATATGTTTCGAAAACACGAATCCATAAAATTTTCTCGATAGAAAAAAATCGCAAAGTTACCTCTAATTTTTTACTAAAACCCTAATTTCTCAATAAATACAGATGATACGATCTTGAGATTAAGCATAGTAATTGAGCTAAGTATAAAAAACATTTTATATGTTGCCTTTTTTTCAATTAACTATTCTAATGTTTGTGGGGAGCAAATAACTACTAACAACTTGATTTTTGGGCTTACGCCGCTTTGCTCTGTCCCGCTCCTGTGAACGCGAAATCCTATGCCTATCCTCTTCACACAATAACGAGGTAGGGTACCGCCTTAATTGATTGAAGTTTCTTCGATAAAAAAGATATTTAATACACATTGCCCATGTGTTGTGACAATGGCCTACGAGCTAGTAGTACGTAGAAGTACGAAACGGCTACGAAAAAAACCTACTACTTATAAAATTTAACGCATTAATTCATGATCATTATAATGTTGGTCTGTACTTTATTGGTGTTTATATTTCTCCGTATGAGCCAAAACATTTCACATCGATTTGGGCAAGTGTAGGTACTATGAACACAGGTTAGGTGGCCAAGATTTGTATTCAGTATTCAGTATTTTTATTGCGAAACAAAAATATTATATATAGTAAGTATTAATGTACCCTGTCAGGTAGGGTATGGCAATATATCTTAATCTAGGACTTAAGTTAAGGACTAAATTAAGTATTTTGTATTTTATACAAAATTAGGAGATCTTTTATGAACAATAAATAACATTTGTGTAGTTTAGAATAATATAAATTTACTTAGGTCAAAGGTTAATCTAGGCTTTAGAGGTAAAAAGGTGTCAAAATGAAAATGGCGGCAATGATCCCTTTGACATCAAATCCAAGAATACACTACACTTTGCCCTATTTATTTTAATAGGAATTCGAAGAACCTTTGATTTATTCATAGCGATGTCTCAGGCCGCATTAATATTGAGTTCAAAAAGGCACTTCTCTACATTCTGAAGGATTCTGGCGTCATCTTCCGAGGGTTGACTCACTATTTGTGAGTCACCCCCATTGATAAACTTTGTTGAAGGAATTCCGTATAATATTTTGACTTACTTACATGATTTATGTTTAATTTTTTCAGAGCGTGAAATTTACTTCACTAACAGCGTCGTAAATTCCTTAATAAAAGATTAAGTAAAAATAAGATATAAAACTAAACGAATATTTAACGAATTTGTAAACAATCAATGATACAAAAAACTAAAATAAATGCAAAAAGAGAGCCGCCCGAACAGGGACTTGAACCCTGGACCCTTGGATTAAAAGTCCAATGCTCTACCGACTGAGCTATCCGGGCTGTATGAAACCAGTCGAAATTAGTAAACAGACTGTTTAAGATAGGTTATTCTAGCTTATTCTAGGTTTTTTGAAATTTTTGATATTCCTATAGAAAAAACTCATGGCCTAAGTTATGTCAAACATAATTTTATAGTAATTCTGGTAGGTGTTTTGTTATTCTACATTAGGTACCATAACTTTATGTTCATGACATTCTATGGTAAAATAGAATCCTTATCGCAAGGTCAAGTGACACGATAACCTCGATAATCTCACAAACTATACTTCGAACTAGCTACTGCCCGCGAATTCGCACGTGCTTTTCTGGATGAAAAGTAGGATGCCTATTAATCATCTTCATCATCTTTTAATAACCTTTCAGTCGTTTATGTGTGAAAAGACATTAGACGGACTGACAAAGTTACTAATCTATACTGTACTAGCTTCTCCCCGCGGTTTCGCACGTGCTTTTAAGAAGCCTATGTCCGTCCCCGGAATATTAAATAAATAAATAAATAATGCGGGACACTTCACACAGCATTATCTAGCCCCAAGTTAAGCAGAGCTTGTGTTATGGGTACTAGATAACTGATATACTAAATACAATACACTACATAGATAGATATTTTTTATTATACATAGAAAACCTCCAGAACACCCTGGACAAATGTCTGCAGATCGTACAAACATTTGTCCCGAGGCGGGAATCGAACCCGCAACCTCCTGCGTCGCAGGCAGACCTTCGCCCGCTGCGCCACAGAGGTCGTCAATATTGTTTACTTACCTCCTTTACCAAATTTCATTAACAAAATATTCAGCCGTAGGCGTGAAAAGACAGATACACAGACAGAAAGAGTTACTTTAAAATTTATAATATTAATAGGTATGGATACTATTGGTAGAGATAAACCAGTCTTAAAATGCACGCCGCATTTTAAGACTGGTTTATCTCTACCAGTCTTAAAATGCGGCGTGCATTTTAAGACTGGTTTATCTCTACCAATAGTTGGTTTATCTCTACCTTTTACTATAAAAACTATCGTAGTTTGACGATTTCATTACGAATGTAAGGGATGAAACGATGCTGTTCTTCGAACACAAATAAGGTTCGTAGTTAACCCGCTTACATCCGTAATGAATGCACGCCCCCTCCAGAAAACGTCATAGATACCTACACTAGGCGTGCACTTTTATAATGGTTTATCTCTAACTTTGAATGGATATGGTAGCGACTCAGAGTATATTAATTTTATTTCGATAATAATTGTAATACTCAAATCTAGACGGTGATGTCGATTCTGTTGTTTTAGGATTCCTAATTTAAATTTTACGATTTTTAAATTTTCTAAGGTTGACTTAAAATTATGGTATTCTCTGTACACATCCTAAAAATCCATATTTCACTCTTTTCAAAAGAATTTGCCCGTTTTTCACTAGTATTAATTTTAATCACGACCAAATTAGATGCCTGCTAAAATTAGGTCGACGTTTCTAATCATAGCCAAAATGCAATGCAACGAATAGGATTTTAACTATTTTAAATAAGTTGAGTTATTTTAGATCTGTCAACCTAATTTTAAACCTGACAGTCTAATTTTTGAAACATAGAATAGCTTTCGTCTATTTGACATTCCTAAATTTATCTAATATATATAATTAGCTAATTTTATATAATTAGCTAATTTTATCTAATTCTAAAACAATAGAATCGTAGTAAACAGAACAAGATAAGTTTTTAGACTGTAAAGCGGCAACACGTGCAGATGTATGAATTTTAAATGCTCATTAACATTATGCCTTTTTAATACTTAAAACAATGATTACCTATAGGTACCCTATTAGTGTATTGCGATTAAAAAACAGCTATTCGTATTCATTGAATACGGTGGATATTCTTTAGGGGAGACCTAAGAAGTCATCTGATATGATGATAATCTCTATGATGATAATGATGATTCGTATTATTGCTATGCTGACTCCCAGCTGTGGGCAAATAGCTAGCGGGCTGGTGATGATGATATCATTTCAGCTGGGTTGGCACAAATGGATTTCGCCGCGGATTCCATCGCTACGATATTCACCAAAATACTAAAGCGTCGGCCGCACTACAAGATGGTAGCTTGGATGGTAGATGAGAAACAACGTACGAACAAGTAATGTACAAGACCGACCACACTGCAACGGCCTAGCTTACCTAATAGTCACCTGGATGTAGCGTAGCGATGTCTTTTCGGGTTTTGAACTTTAAGCCACGAGTCTACCACCGAAATAACCACTAGCCTATCAACCATCCTGGAGCGTGGTCGTGGTCTCAAAGTCCTAAAACGAAGTTTAACTAATTCGTGTCAGCTGATGACTGTTCGAGTTAGTCTTCGGTTGGTGCTTGGTTTAGCATTTTCTGGGGAGAAGAACTCTAGTGTGAAGGTTGGGAAGAAAATTATTCTGCTTAACACTAGTGTTCATTATCATCATCATCACCAGCCCGTGTACGACCATTGCTGGAAATAGGCCTCCCCGAAACGACGCCACGAATAGCGGTCCTCAGCCGCCTCCATCGACTTCCTGCGACTGCTACAATGTCGTCGGTTCATCGAGTGGGACGTCCTTCCACACTCCGGTTCACGATGCATCGTGGTCGCCACACGAGAACCTTTACTCGCCAACGGCTATCGGTTCTCGGTGTGGTTCTTGCTGTGGGTGCCGGTTTAGAATTTGCACAACTCCACTTCTTCCCGCGGGTGCGATAAAAGGCGACTAAGAGATATCCACCGTGGGCGGGCAGCGGGGCCCCCTGCAGAACAATTCTACCACCGAACTGCGATCCCCGCATACCCAGCTTCGGGATTATAGGCATTACCCCCATGGGATACAAGCAAATATGGCGTTTATCCGGGGAGGCCCGTGTTGATGTGAGGTTATCGGTTCTACAAGTTACCTATATGGCCTGGCCAAGGTTATTTCAGCCTGCAAATTCTGACACAGGATAGAAAAAAACTCACCTCAATAGGCACCTGCGTCTAGCAGTGGACAAATATAGGCTGTTGATGGAAGGTTATCGGTTCTGCGAGTTATATGGTCTGCCCAAGGTCATTTCAGACTGCTAAATAATACAGGATAGGAAAAAACTCACCTCAATAGGCGTGGCCTGTGTCATCGTCAGCAACGCCGCCACAAGAAGCACCCTACACGCGCGCCTGCTCAAATTGACTCCGTGCTTTAGAGACGTCATCTTCACACCACTGTCACCTCACACAC
This sequence comes from Eupithecia subfuscata, assembly GCA_963564075.1. Taxonomy (NCBI): domain Eukaryota; kingdom Metazoa; phylum Arthropoda; class Insecta; order Lepidoptera; family Geometridae; genus Eupithecia; species Eupithecia subfuscata. Next base: position 10,552,745 of record OY751113.1, on the reverse strand, counting down.
ATTTAACAATCCACTAATTATTTATTCACACTTTCTACAACTCATTGGTCCTCAATTCTTCAGCTTAGAACACGCACTGAAATATTTTCACTTTTCATTCCATGCGAAATCACACCATTCGCTACGCCGATAAATGCGGTAAATATATGAATAAAACAATAGAAAAGTGAATCGTTTATCGGAAATTATTTTGTCAAGATCGACAATGCATGAGTGTTTTTAATTTTACCGCTTTTATGCACTTGTCGATGATGACGATAATTTGAGTTTTGCTGTGGCAAATGAGAATGGATTTTAGGAAGCCTGTATGTAGAACTCATATTAGGTTTAAGAACAGTAAACAGGGAAAGCTGAAGACAGGGCGCTATGGCGCTATGGCGCTCATTAGGGGAGGCCTATGTCCAGCAGTGGACTAATATAGTCTGATGATGATGATGATGAAACGGGGAAAGTAGGTTACTAACAATGGGAACAGTCGGTTTCTTTTTACGTCATTATAAGAACAAAGAACAAAAATGAAATAATTTCCTGGAGTTTGTAATGAAAGGAAATAATTTTACGAGAGACGTGTTGACGTTTTTTAAACTACATATTATAAAAGTAACTACTTAATCTTGTACGATGGCACGGACGGAACCTTACTTAACCTACTTAGCTGATTTTATCTAATTTTGTGCTAATAATCACTACCTATGTCCAACGATTGAGATAGGTGCCTACCATAGAAATCTAAATAACAAGTCACTTAGATTTCTATGGTACCTACTTAATGTAAAACCTAGATAAGTATTTATTTTCAGGTAGGTACCTAATACTAACGTTTCGCTTTCATCTAAAGCTTTTAGTCAAGTTTGTCCATGTACTTGAAAGCTCAATTAAGTCCTCAAGTGGGATGATAAAAGCGTGGGTCTCAGACGCGACAAGGCGTCGCCATTCTCCAGGATAATAAGTAAACGGTCTACAGAACATTATACCCGCATGACCGAAATAATCCTCGTCCTCATACCGCCCTAAGTCACAGATTAGATAACGTCCTAAGTCCGCAAGTCTGTGAAAAGCACTTACTAGGGCGGATTGGGCGCCATTTTGTGAAAAGGATAGGCATATGATTTCGCGTTCATAGGAGCGGGAAGGCCTACGTTTTTGGAACGGCGTAAGCGCAATAATGATGTTTTTGCTTATTTACAAGAAAACTACACAACTTTTGAAGAAACTGTATTAAGGAACCAAAGAATTAGAACCTACGAATCAAAACAAAAATCTTTTCTATAGACCGCAGGGTTCCTGAGATCTCTACCAAATTAGGTGCAAAACAGTGCACTTTCATGATTTTTTTAATCGTATTTTTTTTGGGAAACGTATAAAGAATTTTGAATTTTATATAATTCTAGTTTTTTACCACGGGATCCCCGATCTCAGTAGATCTCAGTAGATCTAGGCCTAGTTTGACAAGCAAAGCCGCTAGGCGAATACTAGGGTGGATAGTGGCGCCACTACATATTTAATTTTATAATTACGTTAATTTACGTTATACAAAGAAATTATCAAAAAATCGGACCGCGCGTAGACGATATCTATCATAAGCTTTTTTTAAATGTATCTTTAATAGTTTTGTACTGTATTATTTAGGCAGATACTTGTTTCAAGAGTTTAGTTCCTATTGGTGGCCACCAAGCTCTCCAAACAAGGTTTTTGATTGAATAACACAAAACAAAACTATTACAGATACATTTAAAAAAAAGCTTATGATAGATATCGTCTACGCGCGGTCCGATTTCTTGATAATTCCTTTGTATAACGTAATTATAAAATTTAATATGTAGTGGCGCCACTATCCACCCTACTATCCGCCTTAATACTCTAAGTAACTATTGGCATCCGAAATGTATTTTTTGCAAACCCCGATCGATAGGTCTTAAAAAGTAATGTATTACGAGCTTTAGTATCAGAAACGGTACCTAAATAAATAAGTAATGTATGTCCCTAATCGAAAATTAGTTTCTTGATCATTATTTCTATGTAAGTAGGTAGGTTTAATACGAGTAAAATTCACACAACAGTCCAAAACTACTGATACCTACTTAGTATTGAATTGATACCACTGATACAGTTTTCTGTAATTTTTTACAATGGCAGAAGCCTTTATTCAAAAAGAAAATTACACTGGTAAGTATTACAATTGAAACAACTGATCTAACTGCAGACTGCTGCAAACAATCTACAGGTAGCTCAACTGATCCATATAAAACCAGGAAGCGTCCAAAGACGCTGGCTGCATCGCCTCGCTTTATGGTAATGCTGATGCGTTGTGCCAGATACTCACTCTCTGGTCACGCGTCGCTTCGACCAGACGCTCAGATAATAATAATAATAATCGCTGGTTTTCTGTGAATAAATAATTCCATTCTAATATTCCACACGAGTTATATCGTAGACGCACGAATAGATTTTTAATTCTAACAGATTCCATACTTCCAAAACTGACAGAAACTCGTACCAATTCCCCTACTAATCAACTTCACCCTATACCTATACCAGACTTTGGCTTGTAGCCCATTCTTGTGAAGCCTATAGTATTTAGTCTCACAAATCCCTAGACAACGCAATAGGATCAGAACCGCGACACAAAGGCGCCCCAATTCCGAGGGTATTGACATACCATAGGCAGACATAAAAATTCTGCTCTGGCATGTGTCCTAAAAGGACTGCTTGATTAACATTGACTTGCTGCCAATATGGCCGCAAGCAAGTACTCATGTACTTGCTTGCGGCCATAGAGTCCGAATAGGTCCGAATAAATGTGAAACGTAGGTATTAAAAAGGTACGGGAATTGGTATAGAGATCGGAGGAATCAATGCCGAAAAACTTGGTGTTTTTGGCACTCATGTCAAAAGACAAGAAAGTCAAAAATACTAAGAGTACTTTATTACTAAGTACATAACATTAACGCTCTAAGAAGAGTAGTCGACAGATAGGCCATAATCTGCGTTGAAAGCTAAAATTAAATATAAAAATAATAATAATACAGGACAATTCACAAAGCATTATCTAGCCCCAAGCTAAGCAGAGCTTGTGTTATGGGTAATAGATAACTGATATACATAATACAATACACTACATAGATAGATATTCAAAGTATCTAACTCGTAACAATTTAGCCTGAACTAGGCAATCCTGTTTTTCGGGCGACAAGAGTGCTAACAAGAAACATTGAAGTAGCTTAGCTCTCTACTTCTTATTGCCTCCAAGATCTCTAAGGGTATAAAACTGGGGGACCCTGGGGGAATTACTAAAGGCGGGCGTTAAAAAATATAAGCTCGTCTAAGCTCTGAACGTTGTCGACAGTGAAATATTGCATCTCCATGCAATATAACTCGTTTATCGCTTATCCAGTTATGCAAAGCAGTTTCAGCAGTTTGAAGAGAAACCTTCAGCGTTATTTTACAAACAAAAGACTATTCGCACCAAAGATACAAGTAAAATTCTGTAGATACGGTATGTTCTTCCAGCGCTAACTCAACAAATGGCTTGTGTTGTGTTACATTACAACTAAACGCAAAGACACGCTATTTTCCAATCTTTTGCAATATACCTACTTAACTAATTAACAACAAAGATGGAAAGACGTACCTAGACCAAAGTGCGACCGAGACAAAAATACGCACGCGAAACACGAACTCCGGCGTCGCCGCCGGTCTGACTATAACTGAGGTGGATGGACCTAATTGGACCTAATTTGAGCCTTCTACTTTCGAAAAACTATCCGCTATAGCTAGCCAATCTCCCGAATTTTATTTAAATCAATGATTGGCACACGGTTGGCCAGCTTTAGAGAGGTCACCTCGTAGTTTATGTTTATTTCCTTGGCTGAGTTTACCCAGTCCAATGACCATTCGTCATGGTCAACTGGAAATATAACCCTTAGCATAACAATCCCTCTATATTTCCAATGACCTATTAACATATAGGTGCACATCTCAGCATTTACATCCTTGTTAGAAGTTATACAACCTTATTTTATGTTTATGTAAGTTTATAATAATGTTTGTAGGTATAATGGTATGTAGTGTACTTGCACTAATTGTAGTTTTAAAGTTACAAAGTAGTTTAAACTAGCTTTAAACTATAGTTTTTTTTTATTGATCGCCTTTTTATGGAAACAAACCACTGTGTTTCGTTGAATGGTTTTATATACCTTAGCCTCTTTCCACTAGGCTGAGCCATACATAGACTAATAAAACACGTGTGATTTATTAGTCTATGGTATGATAGACGATATGATAGACGAGTATGATAGAGTGTGTTTTATTAGTCTATGGTTGAGGGCAAAAGAGTGAGTACAACCTTACTTATGGGAAATCTTTGTCCAGAGTTGCCGTAACCCAAAAGCGCAGCCCAGTGGTAAAATTGGAACTTTTCGTAGACATTTTGAATAAAACGTCGCATGTCTCACTGCAGTGGCCCTGAATTCCACTCGTGTGGTATACTTACCTATCACATGTAGGTAAAACGTCGATTTGTAGCCAACGAGCAAATAGATAGCCCGGGGCTTTGAAAAATATAATATTGACTGAAAAGAAGCTTATTGTTAGACTCTGTTATTTTGGACCCCAGTCTGATGAACTTCTGAGCGAATAAATAGGTAATTTAGTACTTAATTGTGGTATCTTATTTAGGTTGGGTTATTATTTTGTTTTCTCTCTTTGCTACGTGTTTTATTGCTGTTTCCATTTATGGATGTGAATAATGATTTTTATTTTACCTCTTTTCTTACATACCTTATTGTGGAAGTGATATCCTATCTTTTGTTTCATTTGTTGTTTTTTGGTGTTATATTGTATTGAATGCGATGTAACAACTTTATGTAGGTACATATTGTACTGTGTGTTATGGGTAAAAACAAGTTACATTAAGTAGGTACATCACATAGGTACCTTCAATAGCCCATCAATTTCTATTGTATCACCCATTTATGTTTAGTGTGCTGATGTTGCCCTCAAATAAATAAATAAAAATAAAATCTCTATCTCACGAATAGGACTTTCCGTTTGAAAAACTGTAATGGAGACCCAATGCAAAATGTATCGGGGAAACTTTCTTAGTTTTCTTTACTCGGTATTGTATCTTACCCTTTTTTTTAGCCGGTGAGGAAATTCGTTTACGAATTAACTGGACCACTAAAACCTCTCCGGTGTCCCTCTCTCGCCATTTTCGCCGAACCACGAGAACGTTTAAAGCTAATCGCGGTCCGACTGGCGTCCCCTCTTCCTCCTATACATGGCCGGCGAGCCCACCGATCCAGACACTCGACCACATTCTTCCGTCACCTTTTCTCCCCCCGATTAGGACACAGACAGGACAGACACAGTTGGAACCGCGAATGTCCACCTCTGTGCCCAGATGGGATTGTACCTTAATCTACCTAATTACCTACTAAGATAGATAGATAGAAAACACTTTATTATACCACACACACCACAGGAAAGAATAGATTAAAAATTCTTATAAAAAAAGGAAGTATAAAGGGCGGCCTTATCGCTGAGAGCGATCTCTCACAGGCAACCTTGGGATGGAGTGGAAATAAAAAAACAAAATAGACGGTGGCACTGAATAAATTTATATACATAGTCAGATACTTAAAGAAAAGGAAACAAATAAGTATTTGTAGCCGTAAGCCGGAAAAAAAAATGAATTATTGTTAGACATGATAAGATAAGTTTGCTTGATTTAAAATAAACCACACCAGGTATTCATTATGAATGTAAGCGGTTTAACTACGAACCTATTTTGTGTTGGAAGAACACCAATGATGAAGTCCCTCGTTAAGGGATGAAACGCATCCCTTAACGAGGGACTTCATCATTCATGCGAGGCGATAGAGATTGAACGACGACCCAACTTCAATAGAGATAGAGGTTGGAACTTACCACCCGCTTGGAAGCCGTGTCTCCTTGGGAAGTCGGATAGCAGTATAGAGCCGGATGTAGATACTGTTAGTTCCGTATGTACACAAAGTATAACTACAGTGATATCTCCGCGAGAAGCTGGCTCTCCTACTCAACAGCATCGACAAGCAGCGTGCCCCCCACCACCCCCGGCGCCTACGACCCGTGCTCTGCGTGCCCTAGCCCGTAGTGCGCGGAAGGACGCGGTACAGGCGCGACGCGAACCGCACTCACCCTGATGAAGTCCCTCGTTAAGGGATGAAACGTTGGTGTTCTTCCAACACAAAATAGGTTCGTAGTTAACCTGCTTACATTCATAATGAATTCGTCAAACTACGAAAGTTTTTATAGTAACACACCAGGTATTATTATAAAAAAAAAAAACAATTTTTGACTTCGAAAAATTGGAAAAATAAAACTGAAAAGAAAATGTGAGAATATTTCATAACCACTCTATCAAAACTTCGTCAGCTAATCAAAATTCACAGCACCCTGTGGACTCATGGGTAAACAACTTCCCATGCATGGCTTGTAGGGCTATCAGGAATTCATTTATTTGACCTTCTTATTTATACATCTAGCTTTATATCAGAAATAAGTACTTTATTCACATTGATATGAGTAAAATTCTGTAGATATAGTACGTTTTCCCAGCTCTATCTCAACAAATGGCCTGTGTTGCAGGTTGTTGTTACAACAACTAAACGCAAAGACATGCTATTTCCAATCTATTGCAATATTCCTACCTAATGAACAACAATGATGGAAAGACGTATCTAGACCGAAGTGCGATCGAGACAAGAATACACGCGAAACACGTACGTCGCGTCGGCAGCGCCGCGCCGCCGGTCCGACTGTGACTGAGGCGGGTGGACCTAATTGGACCTAATTTGAGCGTTCCACTTTCGAGATGCTAGTGCCCAATCTCCCGAATTTTACTCACATCGATGTTTGTTGAGCTAACTGCAGACTGTTGCAAACAATCTACAGGTAGGTCAACTGATCCATATCAATACCAGTCGGAAGCGTCCCAAAGACGCTGGCTACATTGCCCCGCTGTTACACAAGTAGTACAGAAGTTAAGTTCTGAACATAAGTAGATAGATAGGCTTGTCACATACCTATTAGGTTCAAAAATCCTTAAAATCCCTAAAAGGAAACTCGAATTTATTTATTTATTAATTCACAAATCAGATAACAATCAAATTATGCATAAACTTAAGCTACTTATACAATTTTTGATCTAGATTGAAATCAATAATGTGAACATAGAAAAAAATATCATTAAGACTCAGAGAGACTCAAGGTAGAGCAAACCTATTCCGGGTGTTCTGGATGTTTTCTATGTATAATACAAAAATATCTATCTATGTAGTGTATTGTAATAAGTTTAACAGTGATGTTCCCGTACCCATAACACAAGCTCTACTTAGCTTGGCCCTAGATAATGCTGTGTGAATTATCCAACATTACATTTTTTTATAAAACAAATATATAAAATAATAATACATAAAAATATAATATAATAAATAATATATACCTTCGAAGGTTATAACTTTTCGTGAGGTACCTCGCATACACTGAAATTGAGCCTTTCTTCGTTCCTCTCTAGATTTTCTACATTTTGACTCTGAGCCAAGACTAAATCTCTACCTCTATATTTTGGACAGCCCTGGTAGGTAGATACTGCAGCGTCCTTGAACTTGTTAACGGCTGTTCGCGGCACAATTTTCCCTGCCTCGTTGTATTCCCTGAAGTAATTGTATGTCGGCCTACCTTGAGACACTTGATTTGGTGAGCTTTTCTGGGTTCTACCTTAAAAGGAAAAAAGGAACCCTTATAGGATCACTTAGTTGTCTGTCTGTCTGTGTGTCCGTCTGTCAACTCTCTTTCTGCTGGAGCGCATGGAGATATCGAATTGAAATTAACATCCAATACTCAAATCCGTAACCTCTTGCAGCCGTGATTTAAATCAAACTTCTGATCAACGCAATCAAAAGTTATAGCCGTTTATGACCGAATATTTTGAAATTTCCAAGGGAATGACACACACACAGAACCTATAAGGTAATTCCCATTGACCTGTAATCATGAAATTTGTCAAGAAGGAAGGTCTTAAATAGCAAAAGTAAAGGAATAAATCCGAACAACGTAAATTTGTAGTTTATTCGCGAAAAAAATTTTTTTTCTCTCCATGAACCAAAACCGATACTACTTGCCGTTGCCCTAGAATCATGAAATTTGGCAAGAAGCAAGGTCTTATAATTGAGGCGCGAGTCCGACTCACACTTGACGTTTTATTTATGAATAGGTATCTAGGTACTTAGTTACCTAGCTAGCTCAGATCTCAGACCTCTCCTCTAGAAGAGGAGCTCAGGTGTTGCACAATCGTAAGATTATTTGGAGGCCTTTCTTAAAATTTCGAGTGAATCAAACTGATATGTTTTTTAGGTTTAGGTTTAAATTAAACTTTTATTGCGTAAGTAAAATTTTTAGGCTTGACACTATCTAGTGTAGTATTATAATATCTGTGGCTTAACTAAGTATATTTTCTGTGCATTAGCTATGGCTTTATGCTTTACGAACACCTTTTTCATGATAGATCACTCCCTGCCCAATAGGTACATATTGTAGTAGGTAGGTGCAAACTTTTTCGATAGGTAACGGAAATTACCTTTTCTATTCAAAGTTGTTTTACGGAATCACGGACACAACTTTGGAAATGGGAATACACTTGTGAATCTATCAAAAACTTTTGATGGAACGAAAGTTATAGGTATTTGTTTTAGCATCCAAAAAGAAAAATATTGTTGTGAGACGAAGAATGGAATCGAGTCTCTTTGTTTTGTATGATTTTCTGAATAATGAATAGCAATGCCATTTCTAGGTACGAGTCGGTATGTCTTGACGCGGGTTGGGGTACATCTGGTCCGAATCTCAAACTGATCCACGGACGAGATGTCCACTTCACTTTTGAATAGGGGTACATCTCGTCCGAATCTAAAATCTCTTGGTTTTAGATTCGGATCAGTCGCATAGGTTTTATTTCTGATCGTTATTATCTGATAAATGCAAATAATTTTATAAACGACCCTTGTCATAGGTTACGTACACAGAAATTTGTCACTACACTGGCGTTTTGTTTATTCTTTCGTAAGTAATGTTTACTTTGTAAAATGAAAGAAAATTAGTATTTTTGTCAAATAAATTCCAATTAAAAACGTAAAAGGTTGGGCTGAAAGACACCGCTGCACGATTGAGTTCAGCGGCGAGGAAAATTGAAAACTCAATTGGATCAACACTTCGTAGAGAATCATCGCATTTTATATACTAGGTTAGTTGTGGACTCGCTTAAACACTGATTCAACTAATTTCCTCTTACATCTACTCATTGTACTCTTACCTATATTATGTTCTACGATGCCCAAACGAAAGATTACGGCTGAGACTACGAAATTGGCAAGAAGGGCCTAATAGATGCCTACTATAAACTTAATTTGCATCATGACATAATTACATAAAAAAATCAAATGACTTAATTAGTTACTCCTGTTCATAATTTTTTCTTGTGTGTTGATTGTGACTCTTCCTAGGATACTTATTTTGTTTTATACATAGCACAGATATTATAACACTATATTAGTGAATGTGCAACTAATCTAATGACCTATGTCTTTTGCTGTAATAAATACTTTTTACTCTACTTTATCATCATATGAACCACAAGAGACCGAGATACTTAGGTACGGCAAAACAAGAAAATACGCATATCATTAGACTATGTGTTCTAAGGGAGGCTCCCTTAGAACACCTAATCTAACATATACCCTAGGGTCTAGGGTAAATGTTATTGAAACAAATTAGAACTAATCACAATTGAAACAATTGAGCTAACTGCAGGCTGTTGCAAACAATTTACAGATAGCTCAACTGATCCATTTCAATACCAGTCGGAAGCGTGCCCAAGACGCTGGCTGCATTTTATAATTTATTATATAAATATTTACCTGAAAATGTAGAGTTCCTTTCTAGGTGTTCCTAAGGAACCCGGAAAGTTCAAGCCCGTTAAATCTGATACTCCCATTAATCTCCAGGCTTGGCAACGACGCCCTTCACAAATCATCCGGTACACATTAGTTATAACGGTGGCATAATGTACCATTTAGCCGCTCTTCGCCTGTACAAAAACCTTTTTATAAATAAATAATAATAATAAATAAATCGTAAATTTCTCAAGGTCTTACATATAACATAAATTATAGGGAAAGTACATTTGTGTTTTAGACCTATTTCTCCATTTGGTTCAACTCCTCGCTCTTACTAAGTTTAGTAACTTGTGATGTAGACGCGAGGGATCTCTACCTCTCTTTTTAAGGCCGTACGAGGCACAAATAACCAAAATCTTCAAAATAATTGCTCCATTAATATCTCGGGATAATAACTAAAATACTCTCCAATGTCAAAGGTTCGTGTGAGTTACGAACGCGCATTTTTTTTTTGGAAATTCGACTTAAATATCTAATTTTAGTGCGACCTCTAGTGAACAAAGCGGTCGTCTGGAGAACTAAAAGTATCTACCAACGGAATTTCTCGTATACGAAGGTCATTTTCATGTAAGTTGTACGAATAAAATTGCATCTTCAGCAAAGATGTTTCATGTCTTGAAAGTGCATTAGCATCAGGGGTCGCCGAACCGATAAAAGCTGCAAAGATGCAAAACATCCGAACAACGTTGCTTGAATTTTAAAACGCTCGGATAGAGTGCTTATTTCAAGAATAACGGCACATATTATAAACGTTTTGGGAGGGCCTAACTTTTGAATACCATCCTTACACATACTTCCTACCATCGTTAACTACAACATTTATTTAAATAAGTTCGAGGCAGTGACAGTAACTTGGAGGCTTGAAACTATTCATACACTAATAGGTCAATGTATTTGGTGTCCTAAATCTTTCATTAATGCCACGTTGCCATGCCCCACATTGCCTCTGTCAATCCTAATAAATCAAAGTTTCGGCGAGCGAATACTTGCACGATAGAAAAGGGGTGGCTACGGCACAGATTAGGTAATGTTACTACAGTTTATGGCATTGGAGCGTATCTATCCCTTTTTTGGGATCAATCGGCAAACAAGACGAAAAGTTCGCGTGTAAACTATTGGGATAAGACATTCATCCGTCCCTGGAATGATACAATTTAAAAATGCTCTAAATTCCGTCCTGCTGTGGAAGAATCGATACTCTCACTCAGCAGCTGAATGTCGTCAGAGTCGACTTAGGTAACCAACCAGAGGAAGGGCAGCAGATTTTGTGTATTTTGAACATCTCTACCGCCATACTCAATACTCAATATTTTTATTGCAAGTACATGGGATCTCAAAGATAAAGTGTTTCAAACATGCACCCTGATAGGGCACGGCAACATTTAGCTAGGTGGCTAATACTTTCAATATTCTAGGCATAAAAATAATAATAATTTAGTAGGTACAAATAGGCTTTATCTATCCTTATTAATAACTAGCTTCTGCCCGCGGCTTCGCAAGCTTTGTTTCTATGGACCCGTTTTGAGGTTATTTCTATCCCATGGGAACTGATTTATGGGATAAAAAGTCGCCTATGTTTGATTCCAGGGTTAGACTTACCTGTCTGCAAAATTTAGCCTGATCCGTTCAGTAGTTTTTGCGTTAAGAGGTAACAAACACCCATCCATCCAAACTTGCGTGTGATGAGATCGAATTAATTTAAGTTATAACAAAGAAATTATAAATCTAAAAACTCTTGTAGAGAATAAAAACTATGTTTGATTAAGAATGTTTTCAAGAGAGACTTAAATTTATTTATTTTGGTTTCATTTTGTATTTCTGAAGGAATGTGTACATCCACCAGCCTAGCGTGGTGACTGACTCCATGGTAAGGTAAACCAAACTTGATTGGGGGAGTCACCACGTTCAGCTGTGGACGAAAATGTGCTGATGAGTCTCTTAATTGGCATTAAATGTCGATTGTCTGAGTGTTGGTTTTCGTTCTCTTTGAAACGAAATAAACTCGTTGAAGCCAAGTTCATGGAAACTCGCATACCAGGCAGCGATTTAGATTCGATTTTACGACGCCACACTAATCTCTACCAATACCATACCATAGACTCGATACTTCGTTTGCCACATTAATCTGAATAATATCGCAAACACTGTCCAAAGTCTTGGCCCAGGATCTAAGTAGTACCTAACAACTACTGGAACTAAAATCTTGCCAGCAATGTTTATTGATTGGCCAGTTTGTCCAACAACTATTAACCTAAATGTTTAGGCAATAAAGTCGTACTTACGAGTACCTACGTTACGTATTAATACATTTACGAGGGCTACGCAACTGTTTCTGATTCAAATGGATGGACTTCCAATCTGTTTTATGAGGAGATTGCGCTATCAGTGTTGAAGGGATAGAGCAGCTTAAAGCTACTATGTAATTGGATAGCCAAAGTTAAGTGCAGATTAAGCTTTATCTTTTGTTTCATAGAAGTCAAACTTTTGTTCGAACCAAAACTTTCCAAAACCTAACTTGAGGCACGAAGCACAAAATAGCTTATTTCTTGAGCATTGCTCTAAAGCTAAATTGTAAAGCAAATAGCGAAATCTCCTCCAACAATTGTATAATTGTAAATTCTAGCTTACGTGTTCGTGTTTTGGCTCCAGCGATATTTCAGCAGCGCAGAGCCAAGGATTACGTATGAAGTCTAAGGTCAGGGCCGGTTTGTGTTGGCAGAAGGCAAGAAACGAAAATTTTCTTTACAACTTTGATTTGAGCTTCCTTTTAATTTGAGGCTTCTGCCTAGAGTTTTGTGAGCTTTTGTACTAAAATATGAATGGTACTTACGTCACGACAAGGACAGAGTTATGTAATGAAAATACTGTCTCTACTGTTATCAATGGAGCAGCTTTGCGGGAGTTATTATAAAACAATTCGTAACTTAGAAGGGAGCCGTTAATATTAGGGTAGCGTTGAACTAAACTTTATGCGTGATATTGATCGGATGAACTCTCGCAGTCTCTGTTGATAATAATAATAACATATGAAACGAACCGGTTTTCTATTTATTTATCGACTGCTTGGAGCTCGCGGTGAATGAATCACATAAAGCCAGATTCATGCGAATAATAACTTATCGATTTCGTCGTCAGCGAACATTTACGTAACGATAAAATGAGAGTGTTCTCAAAAACCTAACTCTAGTACACATGGGAATTTATCAAATCCAAGAATAGCTTACGTATGGTGATCATGTGTTTCTGAAGGTGGCCATGTCTTATGGTGTTTACGTGTGCCTTGGCTTGCGAATGATGAGATACGCACTATGGTCAATGATTTTGGGCTTGGGGATTGCAACTACTGGAATTTTGATGGGTTTTTATAGAGGGTTTGTTGTCTTTCATGGTATTGATCGCGTCGCGAGGTTAGGGCGCGTGGATCGCGCGGGCGGCAGGCTACGCCGCGACTGTAGGGCGGGCGCCGGGCTCGGCCACTGCGCCCCGCGCCCCGCACCCCTCGCCACGGCTGCGCGTATAAGCTCTATTTTGTCCCGCAACCGTTACCGAGGGGATACTTGCCGAGATGAAGCTAACACGTGAAGCTTGTCAATAAACTTGCAAGTGGTAGCTGGTAGAGTTGGTGGAGTCACGTGACAGAGCTGTTTGTTTTCACTGGCAATGAAAACTTTGCATAACTATCAATGTGATCCTTTGATCAAGTTTATTGAATTTATTTATTCTTTCTTAGGTAATACAAATTCCATGCAATGTTTCTATGAGAATTTGTTTTAGAGTAAAACGACATCATCATCATCATCAGCCCGTGGACCCACTGCTGAACAAAGGCCTCACCCAAACGACGCCACAAATAGCGGTCTTGCGCTTAACGACATATCTGCAACCAAAATTCAATACTTTTATCTATGTTATTAATACTTTCCTACTTATATTTTTTAGGCTAGATGATATTGTGTGAAAATTTCCAGCATTATTTATTTACTAGTTTATGCCCGCGGCTTCGCACGCTTTGTTTATATAAACGTTTAAAGGTGATTTCTATCCCATGGGAACTAATTTATGGGATAAAAAGTGTTTGATTCCAGGATTAGAATTACCTGTATGCAAAATTTCAGCCCGATCGATGGATCGGGCTGTATGCTGGATGTCCAGTAGTTTTGGCGTGAAGAGGTAACAAACATCCATCCATCTATACATCCATCCAAACTTTCGCATTTATAATATTAGTGTGATATTGCGAGAACAACGCGTGCCAAATCTCTGGCAAAACCTAGTTGATTTATACGAAAGATTATATTATCACGCGATTCGTACAGAAAACAAAACGATTAAGTATCTATGTAGGTACCTACATTAAATCTACTGGCGTAATAATAACGAAAGTCAATTGTTTCGCCATTTTCCACAGACGACAGCCATGTTTCGACAACTAGGTATCAACTAGGTATTGTTGAATAACCATCTAGAATTTACCAACAGTGTACAGTGACACTTCTGTCCATACAGTTCGATAGACGTCGCTTGCGCTGAAAAGTGTCTGAAAACCGTTCGATCAACAAACCGAAAATATCACTTTACGAAACATGTTCAATACTTTCGGAGCCGACAATCCTTATTCAATGTGAAATGTCAACTTTTTCCCTATTGTGCCTGGGGACGTGAGAATCACGACATGAATAGACTGATTTTCTATTGGAAGAAAATGTTTTTAAATAACGTAGGTGCTGTATTGAAACCTCTTTCTTCTTTTTTAGATACTATCAGACGTGATCAATAGATTGGACGTGAGAAACGCTACGTGGTGTCCAAGTCCAACTCAGAACAATAAACTCTGGCAGGTAAGGAGTACGCATAATTGTATATCAAGATAAATAATATGATAAATAATGTGAATATCTGGCACAGCGTATCAGCATTGCCATACAGCGTGGCAATGCAGCCAGCGTCTTGGGGACGCTTCCGACTGGTGTTGATATGGATCAGTTGAGCTATCCGTAGACCGTTTGCAACAGTCAGTAGTTAGCTCAATTGTTTCAATTGTAAATACTAGTATAATTTTCTTTGTGAATAAAGTTATTTTAGATAAATAATAATTAAAATGTCCGAGTCGAATTTCGACCACGGATGAGCAGAACATATTATAGTGTTTAAATGTGTGCGTAAACACAGGTGTATACTCTATTCTCTCACTCTCATAATCCGATCGGATGACAGACCGACATGACTGGAGAGAGGTCATGCGCAGGACCAACGGCTTAACGTGCTTTCCGAGGCACGAAACATAACAACACTCCGTCCACACAATTATTTTCTTTGACTTAATGAATGAATACAAACAATTTTGAATACACATGTAATACGAATATGTCAGTTCGTTAAAAATCGAAGGTCTCGTTAGTTTTGATATTTTTCGAGCCGATTCGCAACATTATTCTTAAAAAGAAGCAAACTCCATGAAATAATGACTTTTTTAATGCTAGATCATAAGTACCTACCTAATTAGTTATAATTATTGCATGCTAAAATATAGTGAGACATGAGTGCATTATTTATACTTACCACCTCTAAACCATGTTTGACGCAATAAGTATCTTTGAATCTTTGAATCTTTTCGTGCAGTCAAAAAAAAAATTGGTTGTCTGTAAAGTCGGTTTACTGACGATAGTTGAACGTGACAACTCAGAGCGAGGTAACGCCGCATGACGAGGTAACGCCGCATGACGTCATGTTTTTTCGTGCGTGCAGCCGGCTCTATCGAATTATAAGACGTTGTCACGTCAATAATAATACGATAACAGAGCATAGATTAGAATTATTTATTCAGGTAAAAAATTGGTTGTCTGTAAAGTCGGTTTACTGACGATAGTTGAACGTGACAACGTCTCAGAGCGAGGTAACGCCGCATGAGGTAACGCCGCATGACGAGGTATAGTTATAATATAGTTATAAGACGTTGTCACGTCAAAAACAACATTACATTTCGGTTAGAAATGCTTTTAATCCTATGTTAGGTTTAACTAGACACGGAGTTCTTACCACTCAATAAGAGGTATTAGTAGGTTGGTAAATACTTAGGTAACAATCTATCAAGCTATTTTTAGAATAACTCGGTCGAGAGAAGGTCCGCCTGCGACTCAGGAAGTTGCGGGTTCGATTCGCGCCTCGGGAAAAAAAATTGTATCTGCAAATATACGTTCCGGATTTAAAAAATATTTACGAATGGATTGTATTATGTATAAAAGTTTTCTTATTTGGGGGTAACTACTAGATAAGATAACACAAGTTCTGCTCGGCTTGGGGCTAGGTAAAGCCTCCACCCCACAGCCGCTATTTTGAAGCGCGTCTTGTGTCGTACGATTTGTTGCGATATTTGTTTGCAGTACATTTTATTAAACACTGCTGCGATTTCGCATTTGGTGCGCAGCAGAAATCACGCTTACTAAAACGCAGCGGAATCGCGCTACAAAATCGCAACAAATTGCGCGACACAAGACGCGCTTCAAAATCGCGGCTAAGTGGTGGAAGCTTGATCTTGTGTGAATTGTCTAGAATTATTTGTTTATTCTACGTTAATGCGAATAGTAGGGGTGATAGTGGCGCCACTACATATTTAATATAATCATTAAGTTATACAAAGGAATTATCAAAAAATCGGACCGCTGGTAGACGATACCTATCACAAGCTATTATTTAATGTATCTGTAATAGTTTTATTTTGTGTTATTCAATCAAAAACCTTGTTTGGAGAGCTTGGTGGCCACCAATAGGAACTAAACTCTTGAAACAAGTATCTGCCTAAATAATACAGTACAAAACTATTAAAGACATTTACATTTTAACATTTAAAAAAAGCTTATGATAGACATCTTCTACGCGCGGTCCAATTTTTTGATAATTCCTTTGTATGACGTAATTATAAAATTAAATATGTAGTGGCGCCACTATCACCCCTACTATTCGCCTTAATACCTATTACCGTAAAAGACCTTCTAGGATTAAATTCCGTATCCCATTCTCAATTTAGCATCGTCCTTGTCTTAGTCTCGAGATGTCGACGAGACGAACACAGAACTAAAGGAACTCTACATTATACTAACTTGTTTTTGTTCATGATTTTTTGTTATGTTTCTGCGTGTGCTTATTTTTGTTCTTTTTTTCTGTATGTCCGTCCGTATTTTATGTAATTTTATATATACCTACTAAGTAGGTACACCTTTATGTAGGCACATATTGCTAACATATTGTAACGCTAACGCATAAGTTTGTAATGAAACTACAATGTTACCTACATACGTTAGGTACCTACCTATATCTATACTAATATTACAAAGAGGAAAGATTCGATTGTTTGTTTGTATTGAATAGGCTCCGAAACTACTGGACCGATTTGAAAAATTCTCCGTTAGGAAGCTTACTTTTCAGGGAGTGACATGGGCTATATTTTATCCCGGAATTCCCACGAAAACGGGAACTACGCGGGTGAAACCGCGAGGCGATCGTCTAGTGTTGAATAAACTAAAGTATATTAAGTAGTAGTAGAATTACCTAGCATTATTCATACACCTGTGCACACACATATTACAATAACACATATAGGTACTTATGTATACATAGTAATACCACAGCCTACTTATGGTAACACATAGGTACATATCCGCAGTGCACACTGTGCACTAGGTATACCTACATATCTCATGCGTGGCTGAAAATTAGAATAGGACTACTTTACTTGTCTTGTATCTTGTATCTTAACCCTTGCCATGTACTTATGTATATTAAAGAAATCTGCATATTCGTTAGACAATACCGGTATTATTTCAAAACTAAGGAAACAGTTTTATCTAGGCATACTAGACATAAAAATAAGATTTGTATGCCAAATCAACATTCCATGCTTTTCACCAGAAATTCGTTTTGCAGGGCAGTTATACATAGTTATTTGTTATACAAGAGTGCAAAGTTGTTTTTTGACCGCGTGATCAATTTTGATGACCGAGCCAGCGAAGGATTCTAAAATTGAATCACGAGCGTAGCGAGTGATTCAAACATTAGAAGCCTGAGCGTTAGCGAGGGAATCAAAAGAGCGCGAGGTAAAAAATCTTGCACTCGAGTGCAACACGTAACTTTTCATCGCACCAGCGAGTACATTATAAATACAAAAAAAGAAAATGGCGCACGCAAAGCAAATAAATTAAAAAGTACACCAAGAAAGTTTGGAGTCTGAGTTTTTAACAAATTAAAAAAGGTTGTATGATAAATTCGGCACCATGGAGGTTGAAGTAAATAGGTTTTGAATCACTAACGCAGTGCACACGATGTTCAAAATTCAATTTTACTTTATCCTCTAGCGGATAAAAACGGCTTTTGCACTCAGATATCGAAGAGCGAAAATACTCTTTCTGAGATGGGGGGATGAAATAGTGCATTTTACACCAAGGCGAGAAAGTGATCAATTCCTACCGTGTGTGTCGTTTTGGACCTTAAAACACACGAGGTAGGAATCGCACTTTCTGCCGAGTGATAAATAGTGCTTTATACTTCACCTTCGAGGAAAATAAAAAGCAGAATTAATTATTAATTGAAATCGCGCCCAATGATGTTGGTAAAACCTCATTGACCGCGCCAGCCTTTGTTTTCTTTTTTCAAAATATTGTTCGGAAATCGGAGGAGGCCTAATGGACTTGGAGTAAAAACTTTTTGTCGTTTGACCGAACGAAAATAACCATAGCTACCGGCCGATCTTTTAGGAAATAAAAAAAAAATAACAAGTTAGAAATGGATTTCCATACACTTTTTCCTCCCGCTAAAACACGTGAGGAATGAAATTTCATAGAGTTTTTCCTCCCGGTTTCCTATAGGCCTGCAAAGACGTACTTTCTATTCCTTCTATAAATGGAAAAGGAATAGGCAACTTTCCGAGCAGGTGTAGTATAAAGATATTTAATAAGTTACCTACCAATGGAATTTAGGGACTTGCCAATGGCATTGTTTAAAAATAGACTCAATAGGTAAATGGTTGCTGACTCATTGTTTTTATAACGGAGGAATATTTTTAAATATTTTTTTTATGGAGGAATATTTTAATGTGAAGCAGACAAGGCATTTTTATTTTTATTCTTAATCATTATTATTATTTAAGTGGGTAGGTTTATTAATATTCACACACAAACTACTGGATACAACAACAGCATTGTAATATTTGACATGTTTTCTGTGAATAAAAGATTTTCTATTCCTACTTTTATGGTTAGCTATAAAAGGAACCTACAGCCTGCAATCTATACGGAATATTGTAGGTTCTTTTAGTTTCGTGTTCGTCTATCAGATGAGTGAGAGCGATTTTTTCGAATACGGAAATACGTTTTGTGAAGTCAATTTTCCCTCACTTTCACGAAGTTCCGCATTATAAATAACGTCGCACATCCATCCAGCACTAAAAGGCACAACAACAAGCATTCAAATACAGGCTCGTGATCTATAGATACATTTTACAACAAAATGGGTGTATAATGGCTTAGGTACCGGAAACTTCAAGCGAGCTGTTTGTTATCTGCTGCCGTGAGCCGTCAGTCTTAAAAAGGTTAAAGTTAAAGCCCATAATTTGAAAAATTCAGTAGTGGTGCGGTCCAGATCAGTGACATCCTTTACTCTCATTTTTTTCTTCTTGTTTTGACGTGACAACGTCTTATAAATTGGTTTGCCGGGTGACACTTCAAGAAACTGCGTTACGCTCCGCTCACTTCAAGAAACTGCGTTACGGTCGTTGTCACGTAAAACTTTCGCCCGTATACCGACTTTACAGGCAACCAATTTTTTTTTCATCTACATTATTCTGTGACAACCTTTACTCTCATTTTATAGGGTTTCGAAGATCGGTTTCGAAACCCTTATGGTCTCGCTTTGTCTGTCCTTTTTTTACTCAGCAACCACCGCAGCTATCAACTTGAAATTTAAAATAATAATACATTTCGTTGGCCCGTACAGATTTTAAGAAAAAAAATGAAAAATGAAAATTTTCCATACAAATTCAAATGTCAAAATTTTAAAAGAGACCTACAACGTCAAGTGGGGTATCAAATGAAAGGTATCGGTTTGTACATTTCAAAACTGTTTTTAAAACTTCTGTAGGTTTCATACTTTTTGAAATATTTTGAAAAAAGTCGAAAAATTTACCGCTACCCCCTATCATCCAAGGCATGCAGAGAGATCGATCTGAAATATAGGTTGGTACCTACTAGTTTGAGGTATTCATTAAATTTCGAAGTCTCTAACCGATACCTTTAGTACATACCTACTTGTTGACAAACGTTCGAAACCCTCGGCGCGCGAGTTACACTCGCACTTGACGGGTCTTATTTCTTCATGTGTTTCCTCTACATTATTTGTCCGTATACCGTTGCATTCTTATTACTTTAATGACTTCATCTGCACACTATGTGTGGCCTATTAAGGCAAATAGTAGGGGTGATACATATTAAATTTTATAATTACGTTATACAAAGGAATTATCAAAAAATCGGACCGCGCGTAGACGATATCTATCATAAGCTTTTTTTAAATGTATCTTTAATAGTTTTGTACTGTATTATTTAGGCAGATACTTGTTTCAAGAGTTTAGTTCCTATTGTTTAGTTTGGAGAGCTTGGTGGCCACCAAGCTCTCCAAACAAGGTTTTTGATTGAATAACACAAAACAAAACTATTACAGATACATTAAATAAAAGCTTGTGATTGGTATCGTCTACCAGCGGTCCGATTTTTTGATAATTCCTTTGTATAACTTAATGATTAAATTAAATATGTAGTGGCGCCACTATCACCCCTACTATTCGCCTTAAACTATGCTTTTTACTCAGATAGGAATCCAGTCGTGGCCCATCACGAGTACCAACATTTATTGTTGCGCCTATTATTCCTTCGTAGGTAATGTCTGTAGAAGCCATACATGTAATTACCACTGACTGACTCACTGACTGACTCATTGACACGATTGTTCTCCCTGATGGTGGATGGGGAGGTATGTTTTTTTTTGCAGAAATGTATAGAGGGGGTCGGGGTGACTTAGGGAAAATCCCGACTTTTTGAGATTTGAATTGATGTTGTATGTCGAGACTGAGAACCGCTGAAGGACAATGAAAGGATATTTTTACGGATTGTTAAAGGATATTGTATGTAAATGTACCTACCTACTTATAAATAACCATCCCATGTCAAACCTCTACATTTTTTTGGCCAAATAAATGTATCTTTATCTGTCACTAGATTTGAACATACAAATTTGAAGCAAATTATCATCGTATCCCAGTTGTTCCATCGAATAATCGAAAATAACAAATGAGACAAAAAACGTCTCAATAGGTTTTCCTTAAAAAGTACTGTGAAAGAAGCGAATGAGAATGATCTTCCCTGTCATTATTCACGCTAGGTGGGGTCCATCACGTGTCCAGTTCTTCCATTATTCTGAATCACTCGTTTACTTTATTTTCTGTCTCACGATTTTTTCATGACAACCTTTATTGGCGCTGCGGGCGAAAGCCGTAGGAGGATCTATTGCTTCATTTATTATTCATTTATTATTATAATTTTCTAAATTATTAGTTCATTAGTTCATAGTATATTATAATACTTAATATTTAATTATTATCATAAGTTTAATTTAATATCTAATAATATTTAATAATAGTATTAATATTAAATTATTTTATTTTCACCTGTTATTTATTTTTACTTTTTATTTTTTATAATTATTGACATTTATTCACACATTTTTACTTAGCTTTTAACTGAATTGATGTTGTTTCTATAGAATGTTAAATATATTTTCTCTGCTTGTATCTATAATTTAAATTCAAGGCAGGTCATGTTGTGTACTTACTAGTTATTTAAGTTTTTAGATAATAGATAATTTAAAAATAAATCTATACCTACTACTTAGCAAGTACATAGGTGTCCTAGACACGATCCTAGACGTAACGCATTGGAGAACTCGAACGAATTGAATTGTAAGTAATAATACTTACAATAGATCCTCCTGCGTTAGATCCTCCTTTTCCGGCATGTATACCTGCCAATAGATACTCCTCCTCCTGCACGTATATCGGCAATGCACGTAAACCAGGACTTTGGGGGACCAAAGTCTTAGGCTGCGACCGCGCGGGGGGTCATACTTTGTCAGGACCGTAGCCAATGTCCCAAAGGAATACCTTTGGGGGGGATTGAAGTATGTTTTCATACCCCACAGAAAAGCATTAAACGTAAAAAATTAGGGTTTCTGTAAATTTTTCGCGGTGGTGGCAAAGTCATCTTAAACGGGTGTCCAGCACTGGACCAAATATAGGGACAGACAAAATACTATTTGCGAGCAGAGCGAGCCGCGAAATTTTGTGGTTCCGTTACATTTTTTGCATTGTTTTAAAATTGACCGCAATTAAAATATTTAAAATTGACTCTTAACAACAGTAAGAATAAGAAATGACGAGCAAAGCGAGCCTCGAATTTTTATGAGATTTTTTCTGATGATAGGATAAAAGTAAGCAAGAGAGAAACCACCTACGACAAAAAAAATTGGATGCTTTGGCTGTGCTTGTTAGTTGTTTGGCATTATATTGTTTGCAGTTGCTAACTCACCTGAAACGGAGTTCGAGTCCCGGACTAGAGCAAGCCAGAAGCTTAATGAAACAGCAGAATTTTATCATCGGCGAGTAGAGCGTGCCGCAAAAATTTGTTTGATTTTTGGAGTATTTTGCAAACTGACCTCAAACGAGGGATGAGCCCATGACCAGAGGCAGACAATAAAGTTAGAAAACTAGCAGGCTAGCCGTAAAATTGTTGGTTTTTGTTATATTTTTGGGTAATTTCTATCCAAATTTGGCAAAGTGACTTAAAGCGGTCAAGCTCTGGACCATAGTCAAAAGGAACAAATGTTATCGGCGAGCGGATGAAAGCACGAAAATTTGGTTGTCTACTTGGATTTCTTTGCGTTGGTTGACCAAGTGACCACGCAGATTATTTGTTACATTTTTCACTACGACGGGCTAGATGATGTTGTGTGGATTGTCCAACATTATTAATTAGCTCATTTTTTCAACTGCTCACGTCCTATTTATTTATAAATCACACAAACATTTCAGGTGACATTTTCTCTGGAAGCAGGAGGTAATAGCGAAGAGCTGCTCCAAGTATTGAGAGCGTTTGGGATCGGAACCCGCCACTAGTCTTCGCTGGCCGTTGTTCCGTGCACGTTATTCTACGGAACCACGGAACAGAGGAGAGAGTTTGAAAAATGTGAAAAGTAAGAATCTAGTTACTTCACAGGTACCTATTAATCTTGTTTATTTAAACACAAGCGTCTGCCTGTGGCTATTTACGCACGGGTTTTCCGAGATAAAAGTTAATGGGGTATAGTTAAATTATTTTTACCGTTCCGTACCTCAAAAGGAAAAATAAACCCTTATATAACTTTGTTGTCCGTCTGTCTGTCTGTCTGTCCGTCTGTCAACCCTCTTTTCTCAGGAACGCGTGGACGTATTGATTACGAAGAGTGACGTTATCTAATCTGTGGTATTGAGTTGAAATTAACGTCAAATACTCAAGTACGTAACCTCTTGAAGCCGCAATATAAATAAAACTTCTAAGTCAACGCACTCAAAAGTTACAGCCAGATGTCTGTCATCCCTATGTCAGAATATTTTGAAATTTCCAAGGGAATCACATGCACACAAAACTTATTGGGTAATTCTCATAGACCTAGAATCTTATAGCACAAGTAAAGGGAAAAATCCGAAAACCATAAATTTGTAATTTAATCACAAAAAATAATGTACTTTTAATGCTCGCCGTGGACCACAACACAACCTATAGAGTACTTCCCGTAGACCTAGAATTGTGAAATTTGGCAAGAAGCAAGGCCTTATCCAAAACCCTTACCACAAATAAAGGAAAAAATCCAAAATTGTAAATTAATTGTTTATTAACAAACTAGAATACTTTTGACAGACGGACAGACAGACAGACGGACAACAAAGTGTTCCGTTAAGGGTTCATTTTTTCCTTTTGAGGTACGGAATCCTAAAAATTACATTTACAAATAATCTCTTACATTTAAACAGCCCTTACGTCCTACAGGCCTTATTCCAATTCGATTAAATCATTTCAGGTTTACTACGTATTCAAAATATCAGCCCGACCGTTTAGGTAGTCCTGGCGTGAAGATGTAACACACAGCCATCCATTTCCATAGCATATCCTAACTTTCGCATTTATAATAAAGTGTGAAACGTCCGACTTTTCAGATCCTGTAAATAGAATCACATAATATAATAGCTGCGAAAGTTTGGATGGATGGATGGATGTTTATTACTTCTTCACGTTAAAACTACTGAAAAGATCGTGCTGAAAAAGCAAAGATTTTTCGTTTCGTGCCATTTGATTCCCTCGCTACCTCAGCAGTTTACTTTAGAGCCAGTGACTGCTACGCTCGTGACTCTATACTAGTGACTCTAGACTGCTTGGCTAGCTCAAACTTTCAACGAAAAATTGTTTTATTTCGTAATCCACTTGTTGAACAAATATCTATTATTCCAGATGTGAGCAAAACCCGATTTTGCTCAGTGTTTTAAAGCAGCAAAGTCACCGTTTTCGAACGAGAGTGATAAAAAAGTTTTTTTTTACATTTGTCTCTGATTGACAATTTACGTATTCAAAATGTCCCTATCCTAGTTTACTAGCTATGTCATAAAATTCGATGCCATGTGACACACGCTATTAAATTCACATGAACAACATGTGATTTTACGTTTTTCCACATGGCAGATTATCGTTTCACATGAGCTAAGTAGAGGGTAGGAAATAAATAAGTGCCTATGCGAAGACACTTAAATTATACACTACTACAACTTTAACAACTAGGAATTTTCTAGAAGAAAAGATAAATACAGGTTTATTCTTTATGCAGTTGTCCAAGGTGATGGTCGCAGATCTTACAATACAAAAAATTTGGTTCCTACTAAGTACTTATATTATAGTTTTATATTTGCCTGACTACAAATTAGGAAGGATGTTTTTGTGATAAGTTTATGTTTGCGATACCTTGTAATTTTTAATTTTACATTCTTATTATTTTAGGCTGGGTGAAGGCTTTTTAAACTGTAAAAAAACAATTTTTTAAATCCATAAATTCTGAGGTACCTTTTTGTTTTTCTAGAGGTAAATTTAACTTCTTTGTTCCAACCAACGAAACCGGAGTAAACCAGACTACCTAGTGTCGAGAAGCCAGATTAATTTTATTGGTAAAACGAACTAGACTTCCTGTCTGTGTAGCCATGGAAATAATCCTATTAGTGCTACGTTCTGTGGGAAATGTGGGAAGCACTAGAAAGAAACGTCATTTTAATTGCTTGGACTTCTGGTTTTTCAATAGGAGAAATAGTGAACAAAGCATTGGAGAGATTTAGCCAAAAAAAAATCGTAGGGAATCTTAGAAAGGTCAAACTAGGCCTAGATCTCAGTACTCATGGAGATCCCCGTGGTAGAAAACTAGACTTACATAAAATTCAAACAAAAATTATGATAAAAAAATCATGAAAGTGCAGTGTTTTGCACCTAATTTGAACCCTGTGGTCTTTAGAAAATATTTTTGTTTTGATTCGTAGGTTATGACTAATTCTTTGGTTTCTTAATACAGTTTCTTCATAAATTGTGTGGTTTTCTTGTAAGTACAAAACATCTTTTGTGCGCCTACGCCGTTCCAAAAACGTATGCTCCGTTCCGCTGCTATGAATGCGAAATCCTGTACCTATACTTTTCACAAAATGGCGCGCACTGCACCCTCTTAAGAGTCTCAAGTACGAAAAGAAAAATAGCTCTAAGCTTCTACGACGTAGAGGCCTACGATTCTACGACGTAGAGGGGACCATTACCTATGCGCGCTGCTACGTCTTAGATAGCGCTATAGGCTACGCTTCGGGGTGTTCTGGGTATTAATTATGGTAAAAAAATATCAATCTATGTAATGTATTGTATTATGTATATGAGTCATCTAGTATTATACCCAGAACACAAGCTCTGCTTACCTTTGGGCTAGATGATGGTGTGTATATTGTCCAG
Organism: Eupithecia subfuscata; assembly: GCA_963564075.1. Classification (NCBI taxonomy): domain Eukaryota; kingdom Metazoa; phylum Arthropoda; class Insecta; order Lepidoptera; family Geometridae; genus Eupithecia; species Eupithecia subfuscata. Next base: position 10,526,650 of record OY751113.1, on the reverse strand, counting down.
CATCATTTATTTTTTTATTCTACGAGTATAGCTATGGCGTAGAGGCCTCTACGGCCTACGCTGCTACGTCGTAGATACCGATATGGGCTACGCGTTTACGGCGTAGAGGCCTCTACGGCCTACGCTGCTACGTCGTAGATACCAATATGGGCTACGCGTCTACGGCGTAGAGGCCTCTACGGCCTACGCTGCTACGTCGTAGATACCGATATGGGCTACGCGTCTACGGCGTAGAGGCCTCTACGGCCTACGCTGCTACGTCGTAGATACCGATATTGGCTACGCGTTTACGGCGTAGTGGCCTCTACGGCCTACGCTGCTACATCGTAGATACCGATATGGGCTACGCGTTAACGGCGTAGAGGCCTCTACGGCCTACGCTGCTACGTCGTAGATACCGATATGGGCTATGCGTCTACGCGTAGAGGCCTATACGACCTTCATCTTGTATTTTAATTTTAGCTGTATCGCCTAGCTTAATTGGTTTGTCAAAATTTATTTTTATGATAAACATCTAATAGTAGTTTCTTTTTCTGAAATGCAGTTAGGAACGTATTTCACCCGACAATATTAAAGCCAAAGTCAGTGTTTTTATTTATGTATGTTCCACTTTAGCGTCAAAAGTATACTCATCCAATTTTAAGCCAAACATACCTATACTCCGTCCACACAATTATTTTCTTTAGCTGAATGAAACAATGCAATATTTCATAGCAACTATTTTTTTTTTGAAATAGTGATGCGAATCTGTCGACCTGAAAAATCGGGACTAAAGAGACCTTCGATATTTATCGAGCTGACAGATTACGTTCCAAGTAAATATTGCATTCTTTCGTTCAGATAAAGAACATAAAGTGCGTCGACGGGGGATAGTAAAGTAAATTTCATTTACGAAGAAAATTTCAATCAACTAATAGGAACAAATTACAACTAGCATTAAACTACTTCCCATCTTCCGAGGACATCCGTGAGGGCGGGTGCGGCGGCAGATTTGGCCAAAGATCTCAAGAAGCGCAAATATGCAGGTCTCGACAGAGCCTACAGATTTGCTCCCCTTGGAGTCGAGACCCTAGGTCCGTGGGGTACCGAGGCTCTTCGGGTTTTTAAAAAATTATCTGAGCGTCGTCTGGTCAAAGCGACGACGCGTGACCCGAGAGCTGGTGAGTATCTGGCGCAGCGCATCAGCATTGCCATACAGCGGGGCAATGCAGCCAGGCGTCGTGGGGACGCTTCCAACTGGTATTGATATGGATCAGTTGAGCTACCTATAGACTGTTTGCAACAGTCTGCAGTTAGCTCAATTGTTTCAATTGTAAATACTAGTATAATTTTCTTTGTGAATAAAGGCTATTGACAATAAGAAAAAAAACTAGTATTTACAATCGAAACAATTGAGCTAACTGCAGACTGTTGCAAACAATCTGCAGGTAGCAATTTCATTTCCACTTCAAATAAAAGCCTACTGACCTTTCAACAGCTCCTCCAAAACCGGTCTCTGGTCTCGGTTCTCCTCGTCAATCCAGGCGCGCACCAACTTAGCCCAAGTGCTACAGTCAGTGCGCTCTGACGCAGCACTGACCTTCTACTGCTGCTTCCTCCTGCTGGTCGCTGCTCTGGTCGCGGCCATCGGGCTCGTCGAGGATTCTACGGTGGTGTTGGTTGCTAGCATGCTAATTTCTCCTCTGATGGTAGGTTGAACATTTTATGGAAGACTAGCAGTTGCCCGCCGCTTCGCACGCGTTGTTTCTATGGAAACGCTTAATGGTGATTTCTATCCCTTGGGAACTGATTTATGGGATAAAAAGTAGCCTATGTTTTATTCCAGGCTTAGAATTATCTGTATGCAAAATTTCAGATCGTTCAGTAGTTTTGGCGTGAAGAGGTAACAAACATCCATCCCTCCATACATCCATCCAAACTTTCGCATTTATAATATTAGTGTGATATCATTTGAGAATATCGCTCCCCAGGAGTTCCTCGTTAAGGGATGAAACGTTGGTGTTCTTCCAACATAAACAAGCTGCAGCAGGCGGCCAAAGGTAATGAAAGCAGTTCTACTTAAATAGGTATAAGGGAACTTATGACTTCAGTTATGCAAAGTATTGCTCATCTGAAGCAATAAGTCTATTGGTACTAGGTAGTAACGTAGGTATGCAATTGTACCGAAATACATTTGAGAGGAAACCTCATAAATTATACAAAACAAATCAAAGTAAATATCCAGTTATGAGTGCTCTTACTTTAAGGATTATTTTACATTAACAAGATTTTATTCGATCTTCAAAGTCGCTCAGCGAGCTATGGAAAGAGCTATGTTCGGAGTCTCTGAAAGATAGAATTCGTAACGAGTACATCCGACAGAGAACCAAAGTTATCGACATAGCACAAAGAATTAGCAAGCTGAAGTGGCAGTGGGCCGGCTATATCTCGCGAAGAACCGACAACCGCTGGGGTAAACGTGTTCTTGAGTGGAGACCACGACTCGGCAAACGTAGTGTAGGACGCCCTCCGGCCAGGTGGGCTGACGATCTGCGAAAGACTGCAGGCAGATGCTGGATGCGTCAAGCTGAAGACAGGGCGCTATGGCGCTCATTAGGGGAGGCCTATGTCCAGCTGTGGACTAGTACAGGCTGATGATGATGAACAAGATTTGATGTTTTTTTACTATAAAAACTTTCGTAGTTTGACGAATTCATTATGAATGTAAGCGGGTTAACAACACAAAATAGGTTCGTAGTTAACCCGCTTACATTCATAATGAAGATTTGATGTGTCTAGGTTCGTTTCGGCGGATATTTTTCCTGCTTCTCCAACCTAGACACATCAAGTCGGAAGGAAGACGGAAGTTATGCAATCATCAAGCTCTCTTTACAACGCAATATCTATTTGTTCCGACTTTATTAGTAGGTCACTGAGTATTATATTGAAATGGTTATTATAGTAGGTACCATACCGACTCATTCAGTAAAAAATTGGTTAAAATTGGTTTACTGACGATAGTTGAACGTGACAACGTCTTAAGAAAATACTGATGGAATGGTAGCATTTGATACTCGATCAAAACATGTAAATGTATTATAGTATAGCAGCTGTCCACGCAGACGCATCGCTCACTCAAGTAGGAGAGAGACGGATGTCGAGCGCTCTCGCTTGCACTTCAATCCTTACATGGAACGCCTCAGAGCGAGGTAACGCCGCATGACGTCATAGCGAGGTAACGCCGCATGACGTCATGTTGTTTCGTGCGTGCAGCCGGCTCTATCGAATTATAAGACGTTGTCACGTCAAAATGAATAAACAGAGCTCGGCGCCACCCAATTTATTTTCACGAATATTTAACTTCGAAAGCGAGTCAACCTCAAACCGGTCCGACAGGCCCCTGTACCTGACATCCTGTCCTGTCTGAAATTATTGGTTTCATTATTTTTATCTATTCCTGTTCATTTCACAAACCTTTTGTGAAAACAAAGGGTTAAGCTTCTCGGCTGCTAGACGCTAACTACCTACGCTACCATAGGGTATATGAATATTCAACATGGAATCTATATAAACAAAGAAAATGGAATAGAAAAAAAAAGTATTTACAAGTGAAACATTTGAGCTATCTGCACTGTTGCAAACAATCTAGAGAGAGCTCAACGGATCCATACCAATACCAATCGGAAGCGTCCCCAAGACGCTGGGTGGCAATGCTGATGCGCTGCGCCAGATACTCATCAGCTCTCGTGTCACGCGTCGCTTCGACTAGAAGCTCTGATATTTTTTTGAAAACGATACTTAAGGTCTTGACTGCAAGGGGAGCAAATGCATGGAGAAGCCATGGCCATGCCAATAAATAAAATAAATAAATAAATACTGCTGGACAATTCACACAGCATTATCTAGCCCCAAGGTAAGCAGAGCTTGTGTTATGCGTACTAGATAACTGATATACTTAATACAATACACTAAATAGATAGATATTTTTTATTATACATAGAAAACATCCAGAACGCCCTGGACAAATGTCTGCAGATCGTACAAACATTTGTAACGAGGCGGGAATCGAACCCACAACCTCCTGCGTCGCAGGCAGACCTTCGCCCGCTGCGCCACAGGGGTCGTCATAATAAGTGATAGTAGGTAATTCAATTATTGAGTAATTTTTGACTAAAACGTGAACAGAGTTTCGCTTTGTTAGTAGTAGTACCTACCTACTGTTTTGCATAACAGCCAAATCAGAGCATTCCGGATACTTTGAGCAGAAATTATACAGGGTGCCATGAAATAATGTGTAGGTACTAGGTACTAAGCAGAAAAGGTAAGTACACATTCTGGACCACGAGGCTTCGATCAGGTATTCCTGGACGACCTCGGTGGCGCGGCGGGCGAAGGTCCGCCAACGGCGCGAGAGGTTGCGGGTTCGATTCCCGCCTTGGGACAAATGTTTCTACGACCTACAAATATTTGCTCCGGGTGTTCTGGTCGTTTCTATGTGTAATAAAAAATAATGATCTATGTAATGTATTATATTATGTATATCAGTCATCTAGTATAACACAAGCTCTGCTTAGCTTGGGGCTAGATGATGCTGTTTGGATTGTCCAGCATTATTTATTTATCTATACTAATATTATAAAGAGGAAAGATTTGATTGTTTGTTTGTTTATTTGTATTGAATAGGCTCCGAAACTACAGGACCGATTTGAAAAATTCTTTCACCGTTAGGAAGCTTACTTTCCAGGGAGTGACATATATTTATTTTTTATCCGGGAATTCCCACGGGAACGGGAACTACGCGGGTGAAACCGCAAGGCGATCGTCTAGTTTATTTATAATGAGACTTGAATAACATTATTTTTTTCCTTTTTCAGGGTCCAATAACAGCTGGAACGCTAGGTACAACAGTCCGAGACCGCTAGTTACAAAGGATCGGAGTGACCCACGAGCTGCTTGGATTGCTGATGTGCTTGACCATCGGCTTTGTCTTTGGTATCGCCATCTGCGCCGTCGACGGCCAGTTGAACATCGTGAATGACTGGCCTACTGACGAGGTGATGAACAGGTGAGCATTCCACAATCGTAGTTACAGCATTGTATGAAAGGTTATCAAGAAATGATGTAGGTACCTCCTACCTTCACATCACACTATCACACGAATATTATAGATGCGACCTTTGGTCTGTGTGAACACTGCGACAAAGCGCACCCCCCGTCTGTGACGTTTTCGAGAGTTCCGCCATTGAAATAATTTTTACGACGCTACTTTACATGACGATTTACCAAGCTTGGTTTCAAATCCAATTCATGCAATTTGCCAATTTATTTTCCAAGTGTTTAATCTAAGAATACAGCTTAAAATCGTAAAAATTAGACAGGTTTACCAATGATAAGGATCCGTAACATACACATACGAACAAGTTTGTCAGGATCCTATACCAACACAGGTCAAAGGTTTTCACTTTTGAGTAGGGGTTCATCTCGTCCGAATCTAAAGTCTCTTGGTTTTAGAATCGGATAAGTTGTACCCTCAACCAAAAGTGAAGAGGACAACTCATCCGAATCTCGTCGTTACTTTTAAAAGGGTCTGTATTACAATACACTACGTAGATAGATATTTTTTATTATACATATAAAACATCCAGAACACCCTGTAAAAATATCTGCAGATCGTACAAACATTTGTCCCGAGGCGGGAATCGAACCCGCAACCTTCTGTCACAGAGGTCCTCCTTGTAACCTATTATGATAAGTGGGATATGTACCTACCTAGCACATTCTAGACCCCAAACATGTCGCACTTTCAATACGATGATCATAATGATACAAGGTACCAGACGATCGCCTCGCGGTTTCACCCACGTAGTTCCCGTTTCCGTAGGAATTCCGGGATAAAATATAGCCTATGTCACTCCATGAAAAGTAAGCTTCCTAACGGTGAAAGAATTTTTCAAATCGGTCCTGTAGTTTCGGAGCCAATTCAATACAAACAAACAATCAAATCTTTCCTCTTTATAATATTAGTACCTGTAGATTAGTATGGACAAGATCATACAATAGGTGGGGAGGTAAGGTAAGCTTGGACGTATATTTGCATGAAACGTGGTTGTCATAACAGAACATGTGCATTGAAATGACGACTTTACTGTTACGAGCCGTCACATCGTGGACCTATGACGATCGTGGCTATTTCTAGAAATAACAGGAGTCGGTCGTAGGCGGAAAGCTTTTACGTTAGTAGTTAGGTACTCTCGAATGCACCTTTATTATACCAACTATGAGGATCACTATCCCACTCATAGGGATAAAGGGCTATGGTTGAACCTTACAACAAGATTTGCGATTTCGAAAATTTGCGACCTAGGCATACCTACTTATTATTTATTGACCTCTGTGGCGCGGTGGGCGAAGGTCCGCCTGCGACGCAGGAGGATGCGGGTTCGATTTCTGCCTCGGGACAAATGTTTGTACGATCTGCAGATATTTTTTAAGGGTGTTCTGGATGTTTTCTATGCATAATAAAAAATATCTATCTACGTAGTGTATTGTAATACAGACCCTTTTAAAAGTAACGACGAGATTCGGATGTACGATCTGCAGTAATTTGTTCCGGGTGTTTTGGTCTCTGGTCGTTTTCTATGTATGTATAATAAAAAAAAAATCTATGTACCTAATGCATTTTATGCATTGTATTAAGTGTATCAGTTATGTCGCACCCATAGCTTGGGGCTAGATGATGCTGTGTTAATTGTCCGGCGTTATATATTTATTTTACTATAAATGTTTAATTGATTTTAGTAGTTCGGATCATGTACATCTCTGATGACAAAACTCTAGAAGATAATGTCTTCTGATTACTTTGTTCGTATATCCAACTGAAGCTCGATCGATTCCTTAGTTAGGTAGCCCTATCGCTTCTCGGCCTTTTGGCTAAGATCAAAGTGTAGGTAGCCCTAAAGCTTAGCTAGAAAGTTGTAAACATAAAATATCATAACAAGCTCCTACGCTATTTCACCGGGATTTTTCCTGCAAACAATAACCGGCTATTGCGAACTTTTCCTATAAACGGGCGATCCTTAATACCCAAGCTTTAGCTGCACCGCATCTTGGTACTTATTTCTACGATATTCCGTGGCACAGGTGTGAATATCGATCGTTGTGGGTAGGCATGCTGATAGCGATCCCGAGTGGAGCTGGCGTGGCCATAGCTGTGTTGAGAGACTACACAGCATCGCTGGTCGGGGTGGCTATATCTGCGTCACTGCTGCCTCCTGCTGTAAACGCTGTAAGTGAATGTGGAGCTAAGACAAGGTAATATAATATTACCGTGGCTAAGACCTCAATTATGATTCATTGGCCTGTCAGCATTTGATGGCTTATGCCAGAGCCATCATCAGGGGGCCAAATACAGTAAGTAGGAGTCGAGACGAGCACTTTCGTATGGCTGTAACTGTAAGGCATATTTGGGAGTAAATAGTACCTACCTATCTATTTAATAAGAATTGAATTCATTATGAATGTAAGCGGGTTAACTACGAACCTATTTTGTGTTGGAAGAACACCAACGTGTGCTCTAGGATGGACAGTTCCGGAGATATCATGGTTTTAAGTTTGACAGCTGTCATCTGAAATGTAGATCTCGACGAGTACTATAATTTACCTATAGAAACTAGTGCTCTAGGATGGACAGTTCCCGAGATTAATGATTTGAGGACAGCTGTCTTCTGAAATGTAGTTCTCGACGAGTACTACTATTTACCATTAGAAATCTGGCAGCATTTGTGCTGGATGTGTATTTAAGACATTTCGATACAGAACCCTTGAAAAGAAAAAAAGAGATTCGGACGAGATGTCCCCTTCACTTTTGGTTGAGGGTACAACTGATCCGAATCTAAAACTAAGAGATTTTAGATTCGGACGAGATGTACCCCAACTCAAAAGTAAAGTGAACATCTCGTCCGTGGATCAGTTTGAGATTCGGCCCAGATGTACCCTAACCCGTAAATTCATAATGAATTCGTCAAACTACGGAAGTTTTTATAGTAAAAAATAATTGGATTGTATTACTTGATGATAATCTGTATTTTCAGTCTCAATCGAAATAGGTAAGCGTGGTTACAACCACCTGCTGTAAATGCTGCAGGCATGTAGGTAATCAAGTGAATGACCTAGGTAGGCGAGCTAGGGCCGTAGGGTACGTAGTGGACCGTAGTGTAGTGGCACGAGAATATGGACTGGAGGCCTAGGGCTACCCAGCACTCAGCATTGCGATAAGACAGGCTGTCTATGATATCATGATAAGCAATCCACGCTTGAATTTTCGTAGAAAAAGTGATAGGTACAGGTAGGTACCCAAAAACTTTTCAATGAAGTCTGTTTTGTTTAACTCTTGTAAAAATATTCATGCTAAATATCGAAAATTCTAAGCTTCGCTCGACTCAAAATGTTTTTGTTTTTTAGGGTCTGCTCTGGGCTGTGTGTACCGGATGGTATACCCAAACGACCTGACCTGGCGCGTAGGGGACCCGTTCGAACTAACGGTGTTGGGGTCAAAGTCACTGTGCCTTACACTGGTCAACATCGTCTGTATAATTGTGGCTGGAGTTACTGTTTACAAGGTTTGTGTTAATAAGAAAGAGTTGACATAGGAAACTGTTGAAGCTTGTAAGTATTATTTCTACCTACGACGACGTGACGTAACAGTTGATTTCTGGAAAGAAACGTTATTATTTGCTACGTCGCGTCGCGTTTTTGCAAACTATGGGCATATAAAAACCTGTGCACTAATAGAATAATCGGCCCGAACAAAATGTTTTGTTCTTGGTAAAACAAATGCTAAACTACCTTAATTGGGTAACGTAAACACGTTGGTTAACAAAAGCAATTAAGATTAAAAGCAAACATCGATCTTTTTGTTAGAACCATGATAGAAATATTATAAACTAGGTATTAGGATAGACATTTTCTTTTTTTTACAAAGAGCTTCCAAGCGTTCTTTATGATACTATAGGTACCTATATTGATTAATTATAAGATGTTATGTGTTACTGTACCTAAATAAATTTATATTATTCTACACAAATGTTATTCCTAAAAGATCTCTAATTTTGTACAAAAAACAAAATACTTAATTTAGTCCTAAGTCCTAGACTAAGATATATTGCCATATCCTACCTGACAGGGTACATGAATAGGTACTTACAAAACTATGTAATATTTTTGTTTTGCAATAAAAATACTGAATAGAACAAGGTAACTTAAAATAATGGAGCATTCAAGAACGGCTCTGAATTACGGCAATTTTACTTCATTATCCGTGAGCGAGCTTCTCTTTATTTACCTCGGAAAAGATTGCTACGCGGGCCGCTGTATGAAAATTTTCAAACTATCTTTTTTGTTTATTCCCCGCTTGACACTAGTAAGATAAATATGTAGTTTTGCATACCTGTGCACATATAGAAAGGAATTAAGAATGGCGTAACTTTTCCACTTTTCATGCTGTTTTTGATGATGTCATTTGCAATCGCCCGAATACTCAAACGCATCTCAGTTCATCTACGTAGCTGGGATCTTCGTAATACTGAGATCGTCTTACTTTTAAATGGTATACTCGAACGCTTCCGACTGGTTTTAATACCGTGATTACGCTAGCTCATCCCAATTCTTTTCCTAATGGCAACATTTTAATTAGAAGTTTGCTCTTGATTACATAATTCATCGTTTTCGGTCTATAGATTCATTTTACGCAGAATTATCAATATTTTCCTTTTTTTTTGTCTAGATGTTTATAAATACTTATGTAACGAAACGTAAGTACGTATGTAATAAAAAGTACCAGGTAATGGTGGTATTTATTAAAGGTACCTAGGTAAAGTTAGAGCTAATAACTTCAAATATTATTCACACAAATGAAGTACCTAGGTAGATGGATAATAGCTTTACTAACCTGGTGATTTTATTTTTATATGTGTACAGTCCACTGCACCTATGACTCGCGGCATGCTGGCAATGTTATAGAACTCTGAAGCGATACCAATACGCTCGCTGGGAGAAGGCATTTTTATGAACATATTTTTTAATTTGCAGATTTCCTTTGCAACTCTGTGTACAATGCGGTGTACCGTCGGTTGTTCTACTTTAAAAATATCCCCAATAACTCGCTGATATGTACCAGTGGCGAAAAATCTTAGAGCAATCAGGATTTGGTCCACTGCTTGTATCGCGTGATTCCGGTTTGTGAGAGGCTGTAGGTATGTGGCCCATGAGCGTACACAAATGCTTCACAGTATCTTTGCTCAAACGGAACCGAGCTTTGAATTGGGCCTCGTCATACTCCTCAAAGGCGTTAAATTTCTCAACATTTCTTCGCCGCCGCCGCTCAACCATATCTTCACCGTCCGACAACGAAGAAAGTGAAGATAAAGACATTTTTGCCGATAAAATAAGTTTGAATATGTAATAAATTATTTGTTGCTTTATGCTAGGAACGTCCTCCCAATGTAAGATTGGTCGCGAGTAGTCTCAAATTTGAACGTGAACTTATGAATCTGGGACGTCGTTACACAGCTGATAAGCCTTTGTGAATACCAAATTTACTGTAAGTCGTCGTTGTGACTGGGTTTGGGATGATCTCAAGTGTAGCGTTCTTAAATTTTAGGATTGATGTTTCAGTATACGATTTCGAAGGATAAGGACGTCTTAAACAGCTGAGCTGGTCTCAAATATGTAAGATGCGTTTGAGTATTCGGGTGTGATTGCAAATGACATCATCAAAAACAGCATGAAAAGTGGAAAAGTTACGCCATTCTTAATTCCTTTCTATATGTGCACAGGTATACAAAACTACATATTTATCTTACTAGTGTCAAGCGGGGAATAAACAAAAAAGATAGTTTGAAAATTTTCATACAGCGGCCCGCGTAGCAATCTTTTCCGAGGTAAATAAAGAGAAGCTCGCTCACGGATAATGAAGTAAAATTGCCGTAATTCAGAGCCGTTCTTGAATGCTCCATTATTTTAAGTTACCTTGTTCTATTCAGTATTTTCACTGCAAAACAAAAATATTACATAGTTTTGTAAGTACCTATTCATGTACCCTGTCAGGTAGGATATGGCAATATATCTTAGTCTAGGACTAAATTAAGTATTTTGTTTTTTTGTACAAAATTAGAGATCTTTTAGGAATAACATTTGTGAAGTTTAGAATAATATACATTTACTTTGGTACAGTAAATCTTCTTAAACAAAATACTTTTCTTTTTATAAATTTGTGTGACTAGGTTATACTTAACATCTCATAATTAATCAATATAGGTACCTACCTATAGTATCATAAAGAACGCTTGGAAGCTCTTTGTAAAAAAAAGAAAATGTCTATCCTAATACCTAGTTTATAATATTTCTATCATGGTTCTAACAAAAAGATCGATGTTTGCTTTTAATCTTAATTGCTTTTGTTAACCAACGTGTTTACGTTACCCAATTAAGGTAGTTTAGCATTTGTTTTACCAAGAACAAAACATTTTATTTAGGTAATTTTCGAAGCCTTATGAAAAGTTTTGAAACTTTCAGGTAAAAAATGTTTGGCCGTTAGAACAAAGGGATATAAGTTGGTGGAGAGTGCTAACAAGAGCCGATTGCAGGCATCGAAACGGCTAAACACGACCGCTTGGGAAATATACAGGTAGGCTAGCGTATTTATCGTGAAGTTCAGACAAGGTTATAGGGATAAACAATTTGATAACTGCTAAATTTACTAGGAATTGGAGTAGACTTAGAAAAAATACAACCTCGCTCTCAATAAGGTTTGCTTGGAAGAGAACTCTTTTTAGGGTTAAGCTTGCCTTTGTCATTATTTTTTATGGTAAATGTTCTACTTGTACCAATTACAACCTCGCTCCCAATAAGGTTTGCTGGAAGAGAACTCTTTTTAGGGTTAAACTCGCCTTTTCCATTATTTTTATGGTAAATGTTCTACTAGTACCAATATTGTGCAAATGTTGTGCAATAAAGAATTATTAATTATGAACCCTACTGGTCTAGTAATTTAAGACACCCTGCAGTACCAGTGCCAACAAGTATACCTATCTCATTTATTAGATGATAAACTGAATTTCATTATTCAAGACGGACAACAGAGCCGCTGTCATAAATTGGACACTTGGACATTTTGATGATCTATTTCGAATATGGATAACATTTTTTAACCAGACTAAGTTTCCCCTAAAGCATTTACTGTGTATAGTCAGTAGCCTAACCAATGTTGCTCTATTATAAATGAATTAAAATGTGGGTGCCTACATTTTCGAATAGACAAAACGGTGAACGTACGTAGGTGAACTATTAAACTGAATTAGATAAAACGTTTCAGGTGGTCGAGCAGTCAACCAGAGAAGACAGATCCTAAGGTTCACGAGACGATACACGAGACGATAACGTTCCGGAGACCACACGTTTTACAGAGGATGAAAGCAGAGAGCCTTGAAAACTGCCTCCGAAATATCCAGTAAGTTTTAAACTAGCTTTGGGTAATCTACATAATTACATTCACAACGAGACAGCTCTTCTTGGAACAAGGCCCTGACTCCGACCAACGAATTCGATATTAATAAATAATAATAAATACTTAATAAATAATGCTGGACAATTCACACAGCATTATCTAGCCCCAAGCTAAGCAGAGTTTGTGTTATGGGTAGATTAGATAACTGATATACTTAATACAATACACTGCATATTATTTGGACAATGTATAAAATCAACTTTACGACGAGACTTGACTATGTACAAAAATCTTGTCAACTGTCTAAGAGCTTTGCTCGATTAATGTCCAAAATACAAAATGTCCAACTAGGATTAATGTCCGACATTATTTTGTCCAATATGAAAATTAGAATGTATTTTTAAGTTGGACTTAAAAATACATTCTAGTTTCTACGTATAATAAGTCCTTGTTTTAACTTGTTCCAACTTGAGTACTTACTTCCTACATTTTTAGACTATTTGTCATAAATAATTGGACCTAGGTCGTGCAAAGGGTCTAAGATAATCATAGGCCATTTTTAGTCTTGTCAAATTAAATTTTAAAAAATCGGTAAGTAGTCTGATCTTCGAAAAGAGGTTTGATTGAAGTAAGTACTTACCTATTTCAACTTCGAAATTATTTTTACAGGAAGACAATACCAATCACTGGACTCGGAAACAAATGAATCTCAAAACAGCGACTCTATAAAATCAAACAACACGGAAAGAAAGACTTAATTTCCAGAGTTCTGTTTTTATAACATAGGCTACGAGAATAGAGAATCTCAAGAGTGCCCAACTTTAGAACCGTCTCAAAGTTTTACCGTAGGAAGAGGCTAGGATAAATTTAATTTCTGAAGTCAAACAAAAATGTTAAAACTAAACCTGAAAATATCTACCTAACGATACTACCTACAGATGTAATTAATTTTAAAACCGTGTTTTTTTTAACTATCCTATTTTTAGAAGGACTAGCCAAACCAACGTAGGTATAATGGACCAAACACGAGTCTAAATGCGGAAACAAGAGTACTTCCACCTAAGACCTAAGACCAACCAGTTGTAACCTCCTGTACAAAGTTACGCGTGTTTTTGACAAGTATCAGGTAAATCAGCAAATCCAACCAAGTATCACGAAGTAGGATTACGGCTTCAGACAAGTCAAACTTTTCGGTAACATCCGAACGATCTTCTCGACTTGCCTTGGAAGTCTTGTTCTACAGAGTTTAAGTTCAGAACATTTCTAATTAACAACTTTAAGGTATCATCCCGATAGTAAACAATATTTAATCGGATAATAATATACGTTTGACCTTTGGTATTTAAGACTAGATAGTGTGCAGCTAAACATTGGACGCTCCAATTACCTTCGTAAAACCTAACTATCATGTCTATCCTAAGCGATTCCCACATCATTAGTACAGCTTTAATCAGGTCGAGCCTGCTTGCTAATCAACGTATGACATTCGTAGTTTCAAAGCCATTCGCATTTCCACCGTGCGTCGACAACTATGCCTTCCGGGGTGATTTTCATCGTCTGCATCCCGTCCAGCAATTATGAACACATCTTGAAGTTCGGGAAACCCAAAGAGCTCGTTCTAGTTGACGATGAAGACTACAAGCCGATTCGATTAGCGGTGGAGTTGAGGAATAAAAAGTCAAGGAGTATTCCGATTCAATTGACGCAGAATTATTACAATGCTGCGTTCAACCCGATGATGGAGAATATTTCTGAGGACAGTGAATTCTTCACCATGGAGAGTGTAAGTAGGATTAACCTATTCAACGTTGATGTTCATAGTGCATTGCAACGTTGCATCTTGTATCTGTTTATTTCTAGTCTGCGAGTAGAGGATCCTAGTTTGTCTTAGGTTAGCGAAAGGCACCGATGTACCTAACAATCTGAACGAATCCTTGGATTCTCTCCAATTCAAACAGAGCGCTGTATTGTACTATATCTACCCATTTGCAGATTCTGCAGGAACTTCTAAACAAACTTAGTGTGGAGCATGTTGTATGGGTGCCAGACAAGGCAGGGAGCTACTTTGAAGTCATGTTTCCTTTGCCCACGGGGGATCAATGCGAAACTATGCTGCATTGCCTTACACAACTCGGCATCGGCGTCAGATGCAAGTCCATAGTAAGGTAGTAACTGAACGATAGAAAGGCTCTTGGTTTGTTTTGTTCCTTGGGTGTGTTCAGTTAGATAAGGATTTCAAAGTACTTTCTTTTATCGGTGCTTTCAGTGTTCTTCCTTGCAACGTGGTCCATTCTGCGGTCGATAATGACAGCTCAGATGATGAGAATTTACTGTGAGTGTCAGTTTTTGATTCCATTGTTGGTATATTTAAATTATTTACGTAAATCAACAATTTTTTCCTTGAATTAGACATAAGAACGAAGACGAGAGGAAATGGCGTAACTTTGTGGAATCCATCAGATCAAAACTGACTGTGAAACAAGTCGTGGATGGTGTAAGAGGTGGCGGACAGCTGTCTTTTGACTATCTTACACTCATAATTACTGCTGAGTAAGTAGAATCGTTCACGTAACGACAATATCCGATGCATAAGATTCCTGATCCGTTGTGTTTCAGTTCCCTTGCTGCTCTAGGTCTGGTAGAAAACAACGCGTCGAACATAGTAGCAGCCATGTTGGTATCGCCACTGATGGGACCAGTAATGTCCATCACATTCGGAACTATAATATCGGACAGGTCCCTCGTCAGAAGTGGGTTCGAGAGTCTTGTCGCTGGAATGTTCTTTTCACTGGTCTTCGGATTCATCTTTGGCCTTATTTTGGGCACAACAGAGATGCCTTGGGGTTTTGGCGACTGGCCGACTGAAGAGATGAAATCACGGTAAAATCGACACTATCGAATTGACAATGAGACTCGTAATAAAGAACTGTTCTTATTTCTTGTTTTTCCAGTGGAAATGTGAGATCCCTCTGGATGGGCGTGCTTTGGGCACTAACATCTGGTCCTGGCGTTGCATTAGCGTTGCTTTCAGGCAGTGCTGGTCCTTTGATCGGTATTGCTATTTCTGCTTCCTTGTTGCCTCCTGTAGTCAACTGTGTGAGTATGTCTTTATAGTTTACGCTTTGAAATATAACTGAATTTATGAGCTCATAACTCTGCTAGCAAGTCGGTTCCGAGATGCGTACTTACTTGAATAACACACGTGCACTGCAAGTGATCAATGCATCCACCAAGGTAGATAGGCACGAGTTGAAGAAATTGCGCATAATGTTTTCATTCAGGGTTTATTCTGGGCGTTGGCGTGCATATGGCTACTGTATCCGGGAGTAAAAATACCACACATCAAGGGCGAGTCCTACACTGGCAATTCATCATACGAGCCGATTTACCACGACTACTTGCCTATTGAGTTTGCAATCAATGGTAAGTATGTACTTCACCTATTTATAAATAGCACACTGATCTACATATTTCGTAGGTACCTAAGAAAATCAATTTAATCACCATAGGTAAGCAAACCTGTACCTAAAGATGTTATTTTCACAATAAATATAACTATCTATAAAGCTAAATTATAATATATAAAGTTATAATATATAATTCAATATGATGGAAATGATCTTGATTGTTGCGAATAGAAGGCTTCGGGAAAGGCATTTGTAGCTCATCGGTGGGATAAAAAGGGCTAGCAAAAAATTAGAATATCAAATTACAAAGAGCTTTAGGCATCTCCAAGAAAAGTAGAAACTAAAAACAAGTGACGAAACATGACTTGATAAATTATGGATCATGAAAATCACGGCAGCGCACATAAACAAGAATGTTATTCCAGGTATAGTAAGCTGCTGTCTGACAATAGTAAACGTGATCTGCATATTCATCACGGCCATAATATTCCTCAAGATCAAGGAGGTAGCTGCTCCGTACACGTCCAGCCCAGACCTGAGGCGGTTCTGGGAGCAAGACATCAGGGTGGCAAGGGAGAGTAACAGAGCTAACTTGCAGAAAGCTGAAGAGGATGAGAGGCATGAGTAAGTAATTGGCAGGGGTTTAGAGCAAGCAATCCACATAAAGTGAGGGAGATTAAATGAGGTTTGGCTGTCTGGCCATAGATGCGGAAACAGGAGCGAGGATTTATGCAAAATTAACCAATGGATTTGCATAAAATCTTCGCATCCCAGAACTGTTCTGTGTGTCTTCATGAACAGGCCATGGATGCGGAGCACAATTTTGACTAACACGAATTTCTTTGGCCAATCTTTATAGGATAAGTCATAGGTAACATACCTAAGACTGATCGTTTCGTGTTGGCGCGATTCAAATTTTTTATTCAAAATAAGAGATTTTGAACTAAAAATCAACATATTCCCAAATGGTCCCAAAATACGATTGAATCGAGGTTAGGTTTTATCGTGGGTTCAAAGAAAATGCCTTGGCCTTGCTGTGGCAAATTACTTTTCTGTTAGGTTTATTTATTTCTTATAAAACGCAAAAAAAGTAAAAAAATAAAAAAATTAAAGTAGGTAACCTACCTAACGACTTCTGATTCAATTTTAATCTCGCGCCAACACGAAACGATCCACCTTATCAATAAATATCAATAACAAAAAAAATTAAAGTAGGTAACGACTTCTGATTCAATTTTAATCTCGCGCCAACACAAAACGATCCACCTTATCAATAATTATCTTGTCTATTTGTTCATTATGGTTTTGGAACATTAACTCCAAAACTTTGAGTGCAAGGATACATCGTTACCTACCTATCTATTATGCTTTGTATAGGATCTATCTTTGTCACGCACGTCACAAAATTAAATATTAATATTAAAGACTATCTATGCTCTGCCCCACTATCGAAATAGGCTATCAAGGATAGTTAATAAGATAGCCTAGTTAAACGAACTTACGCCAGTCGTATTAACAGGTTAGTCATGGATGACCTCAATCAGGAGAACGACAAGGAAATGAAGGATAAACTGGAGTCTGCAATCCAAGAGGCCTTGGATGATGAAACGTACAGAAAAGTCAAGAGAATGAGCTACCAAAGCCATAATGCTGATGAGGTATAGCAACCCAATGTCGAGGATCATAAAATAAACTTTATTTATTCTGTGACCTAAGACTTGGAACTGCCGTGCTTGAAGACCCAAGTTTTTACATACAGGGTTATCAAGTAGGTCAACAGAACAGCCCTTAGATATACCTAAGGCCTGTTCAGACTCCTTCGGTATTCGCTACGCTACTCAGAGCGGCAGCGAAAACCGAGCCTGGCTACCTAACCTACCTACCTACATACAAAATACGGTGGCGAAACCGAGTGAAATTTTACGCTGCCGCTCTGGGTCAGAAATAGTCAGAATAGCCCTTAAATAATGTATATCTAGCTGAATAAACGAACATGTGGTTTAAAACGACCCTGTACGTACAAGGTTTCTCATGAAAACTGCGGATAATACCTTCGACTACAAAACTACAAATAATTATATTTTTAACGAGTTGGCCAAGATTTTTAAATCATCAGGAAAATGAGAAAATTTTAATAATCTTTGCACACCAAAAAGATGCATAGTACCTACGATTTACTCATTTTCTTGATGATGTTAGGTACAATTTTATCAACCCCCTACAAAATTCATGACATGATTTTTTACCATGCATGGGCCACGGCAAACCAATGAAGCCCACACCACATCACTTACAAATTGAATTTGGTTTTCAAATTCACCTGATAGCACGATAAAATTCGATCAGCAACGCCCCAGTTTCCAATCGCCTCGTGATGTGATTATGTAACGTGCCGAGTCGATTCGAGGCCGACCT
The DNA here is from genome assembly GCA_963564075.1 of Eupithecia subfuscata. NCBI lineage: Eukaryota > Metazoa > Arthropoda > Insecta > Lepidoptera > Geometridae > Eupithecia > Eupithecia subfuscata. The sequence goes on along the minus strand of OY751113.1, from coordinate 10,508,347 downwards.
TCACACCTTACCCCAGTGCTCGATAGTAGATAGACCTACGACATAGGTACCTAGTTCCTACTACTATCGAGTAGGTACCTAAGTACAGTTCCGGGTTTTCCCGGGAGCCTTACCTAGATACCCACCGTATTTACTTAGGTACTTACATATCAAACAGTAAATTCTAATGACGCGAAACAAATAATGAGAACCAGACCAGGAATAATTCTAGCTATTCTACATGAAAATTACCGAATGGCTGCCTGCCAGCTGCCAGCCAACAATTACAACTTTGTTTAAGCGCGCGAATTGCATCTTTTTCGAAAAGTATCCAGCAATAACTTGCGTAAACGTCAAATGTAATAAATATCACGAATAACGTAAAAAATGCAAGCACCTATTAATAACGATAAACAATAAATAAATTACAGGTGATCAGAACGATTGGATTCCAGCCAAAATCAGCATCATCTAAACGATCTAGCTTGAATGAATCAGGCGCATCTTCCCCTGCCCCTGCCAAACCAAGTACCGACGACATCGCAATACTAGACCGGCTCCTAACTTCGCTCCTCGGCATCAAAGACAAAAGAAGATCTTTCACGTCGCATAGAGGGACTCCTAGATCCAGTAACCTGCCTGTCATTACAGAACTAAGACCGGGCAGAAGATCCGAGTCATGGCCCGATCGAATTTACGAAGATTCTGTTGTACGAGGCGTAATCAATAACCTAAGGGCTAGTGGTCGGAATTCACAGCTTGAAGATCCGTTCTTGACACCTAAATAGATTAACTAACTTCATAAAAAATATGCCTGTATGTTGAATTGAGTTAAAACCATATTCATCGGAATTAAACTCAATATAACGGTATTTTTGCAGACATATATTTAGCTTCTACAGCTTTTAAGTTAGATTTCAATGTGTCAAACCTTAACTTTTAATGATTACTTTCTGATAGTGTATAAATAAATAGAAATTGTTGTAAATAAATTACTTTTAATCTTATGTACAAAGTCAACAAAAGACATACAACAGATGACATGATTTACAGACACTTATTTAATTTTATCACAGCATGGCTTTAGAGGTAAGCATTTTATTATATTAGATTTGTACCTTAATCATCTAAAAGCTCTGAAGGGCTTCATCTAGGAGTACCTACAGTATAATGGCCAATTGACATTGTACTTAAGAACCATCAAAAAGGAAGGAACTATTAAGAATTGGACTGCACTTATAGTGGAACTACTTTGGTAATTATGTCAATGTTAACTAACATAATTTTCTGGTAGGCCGGTTAGTGATTTATGCTTGACTCTGGATGTGTAAATATCATATCCTAATGATATGGTATTGTCATATAGCACCCTATATTTAGTTGGTAAGAAATAGAAGTTTATAACTTGAGCAGGAGGCCAAACCAACCATTCTGCTTTGTAAAGAGTAGAAAACTTACCTCTAACCTCTTCTATGAAGTTTTCATAAGGATTATCTTCAAATAATGAAGCACTTGCAAAAAATGTTGTAATCACTATTGGTGAGAATATAAACTGGTCCAGTATCAGCTTTTTTGTAACCATTTTCAGTGATCTTCCAATAATAAATTTATCTAATGTTTTATACCAGAAGTGGCAGAGCATACCAATACTACCACCAGAGAATGCCATTTGTTTGGTCCTAAAAGCATCATACTTCTCCTGGTCCTCAAAGTACAGCTCATATCTCTGTTCAATACAGTCGCCCAATGATGATAAGCTGATAGATATAGTGATGTTTGTGAATAGCAAGTATTTGTCACTGAATGCTACTTTCACTGACTTTTTGAAGCCAATGACTGGTATTGATCCTTGGATGTGTGTTGCTACCTTCCGCCATGTAACTCCCAGTGAACGTGAAAACATTTTATAACTGGTTGACCTGCAAAAAAAATATTTTTGGCATTAAACAAAAACAATTCAGAATTTATAAACATTTATTCAGTACGATATAGCTTAACTTGGCATAAAAAGAATAGTTACATATTTATCATAAAGTTTCTTTTGGTGTTTTTTGATGTTTTACTTGAGAAGTGTAAATATCATAGCCCAATGATATGGTATTATCATAAAACACCCTATACTTTGTTGGCAGAAAGTAAAAATTTATTATTTGAGCTGGTGGCCATACCACCCATTCCGCTTTATAGAGAGTCCAAAACTTGTCTCTAACTTCATGTGTGAAACATTGTATGGGATTCTTTTCAAATATAGCTACAGTTCCAAAGAAGGATAAGATGATCACTGGTGAACAAATGAACTGATCCAAAAACAGCTTTTTTAAAACCATGTCAAATGTGCGACCAACAATAACTTGGTCCAGAACTTTGTACCAGTTGTGGCATATGATACCAGCAGTACATCCTGACAGGCCCATATGAGCAGTGCGATGATAATCAAATTTATCTATTTCTCCTTGAGATTTTTCATATGTTTGTTCAATTATATCACCACTGACTGAAATCCCTATAGACAGTAATACATTGGTGTAAAACAGATTCTTGCGACTGAATGCATCATCCACGGCTTGCTTGTAACTCCCATACGCTTTTGAAAAGAACCTTCTTATAGTCATATCATTTTCAAATAATCAATCATCTAGAACAAAATTATATAATTTATTAGGATGTGAGGTGAATGGTTTGAAACTAGATTTATCACTTTTAGCGATCTTTAAGACCGCACCCAAAGATTTTATCTATTCATTTCTTGCAAGTAATAGTTTGTCGTTGTGATAATTATTTTTCTACTTTCCGCCAACCAACTTCAAAGATTTTACTGAAGTTTTGAGTATCATGCAAATAATGTAGCAGGATCTCATAAATCTTAGAATTTACTTACAGTAAAAGATAATTGCGGGTGGACAATTTCCTTCATCAACAAATAACCCATACGTATTTCACTCGTACTTAATTTCGTTGTGGATTGTAGCGGTCCAATGGGATTGAAGTGGAATCTTTATTTACACCTTCGAGAAGTAAATTCATTAATTCTCGAAGGTGTACGTAACGAAAATAAACTTGGCCATGTCCTCCTGCCTGAATGTCTTTAAGTCTCGTCTTTTTTATAATTTTCTAACCTCAAACCATGATCTCGTTATAACCAACATGCATCAGTGTTGCCGGCAGTCAAAACGAAAAAGCTCCGATCATGCATGCCTGCCTGCCTCAGTGCTGCCGGCAGTCAAAATGAAAAAGCTCTGATCCGAACGCCAAATTGGTCCGAAATATTGACAAAAAGATCCGTTTGCAAATATTGTTTAAAAAATGTACTTGTCGTAACGGGGATAGGTTGAAAGACTGAGATAAAGAAATTTAAAAAAATGTCCCACACTCAAATACATTAATGTAGAGCTAACGAAGCGCCCAACTCTGTCCTCACGCGAGTGAAGGAAAACCTAACATCCAGAAACTCAAATCTGTTATCATAAAAACACTAGGTAGGTATCTCTACTTACCATTGCTGTAATCTGTCTGATTCCCTACGTCACGCAATTACATTCAAGCCTCGGAGATTCAAGCACGTAGGTGGGTCATTATCAAAAAATATGTACATTGTGACTAACATGATTGAAATTGTGACTAAACTGTTTCGTGATATACCTGTACTTTTATAGTAAATGTGAGTCACATTTTTTGTAAGGGCGTGTGCACATAAAGTTTTTTAAACAAAACTACAAATTAGTTTGGGGTTAAAATAAAATGTTTTATTTGACTTTTACTACTATTATTACTTACTATTATTGCAATCAAAAATTAACTAACATGACGTGTTTTAACAGAAATACGTTTAGTAAGATGCAAGGTTACAATATAATTTTAGAAGTAAATTGAATCTGTTTCATTTAATAAAACAAAAGCATCTGGCTTTACAGAAAATCCGTTCAGAAAAGTTACATATTACATTTTGTATAATTTTTTTGCTAGTGTAAGCAAACCTTTACTTTGCAAGTTGATGTGAGTCACGTCATATGAGTCACGAAAATTCACGAAATGTGACTAACATGTTGGTAAACATTCTGTGCAAAACCTAACCTCCAAAAATATTCTGTAAAAATAATTAGCAATACAGATGAATGGAACACACAATCTAACTAGCATTTGTTAGGTCTATGCTTTATAAATAATTGAAAATAATACACACCTTACTTCGTTTGTAAATCCACCGTGATTCACATGATTTTTTTTGGGAATTTTGGCCGGTCTTTTTTGTCAACACAAAAAATGGAACTAAAACCAAATGGCCGAGTTCTTGTTGAGAACTAGTAGGACGCATAGTGTTGCCAGTAATGAAAAAATAACTTTAAGTGGCAGAATTACAACGAAAACTATGGAAATCTTCCGTGACATCCTCTGAGTGACTCACATGTTTAAAACCTGAGACAAACATTAAAGTATTTTTTTATCTTAAAAATATTGTCTAAATTATTATTGGTTCTCAATAAATAACAGGAAATATATTTATTAACATTATATAAATAGATTAGGTTTGTTATAGAACATGTTGGAGCCAATAATATGATTTGAAGCTTCTAAGGTGCAATAAGGACATTTATTTTTGTATGGGTCATGGAGGGTGGAAATAATTAAAAAGAGTTTTTAATATACAATCGATTTAACAGATCCTTAAATTTTTAGTGGGAACTTAAGAGAAATTTAAATTTATAAAAAAACTTGATAAAATTAAAAAAGCAACATTACTTTTTTTTTAATTTAATATTTAATATGCCGGACAAGAATTTTCACGAAATGTACATATTTTTTGAAAATGGCTCAGGTACGTCTTCAGTCAGTTCCTTGCTAATAGGTACTCGTTTAAATTCAAACTTCAAACAATCATTATGTGAATTTCCAAAAACTCACTAAGTCCGCCTCTCCATTCACCGCGAAAGTTAAAGAAATAGACAACGACATAGACGTAGAGCAAATTTTCTACTTGAATGAATGTGTCCTATTAGACATGTTGGTAGCTGTAATTTATTCTTCAAGACTACATGTCTAATAGGACACATCTACATGTCTGACATAGGACACATCTACATGTCTGTGACTACATGTCTAATAGGACACATTCATACATGTCTAATATTGACACGATCTTTGTACAATATGAATGCAATAAAACACTTGAAACTTGACATGCTAGGAAATCCAGATAGAGGTAAGAAATCCATAACACACATTGCAAAAAATTTTGTTCTACGACAAAACTTGACGAAGTTATGACTATGTATAAAAAAATGACAGAACCAAATAGACTCAGTTTTGAGAGACCCATCATTCTTTTTCTTAAACTTATGGTTTCGGAGTAAATCACTAAAAACTGATATCTGCCTACGGTTAACAGGCATAGGTAGATTCCAATTATTTAGGCGGCCAAAAATATTTTTTGCTTGAAATAAGTTATACGTACAAAAAATAAATAAACTTCTAAAAATTTTTGTTATAGCAATTTTTAAAATATATAGAAAAAGTTTCATTAGTATGTTTTGACATGACAACGTCTTATAAATTGGTTTGCCGGGTGACACTTCAAGAAACTGCGTTACGCGTTACGCTCCGCTCACGTTATGCGCTCACAATGAGAGCGAGTGAGAGGCACGCGTCCCTTCCACTCGGGCATGGTTAGCCCGCCTAAGAGCGAGAGAGACGTTCGTTGTCACGTAAAACTTTCGCCCGTATACCGACTTTACAGGCAACCAATTTTTTATTTTAATAACATAACAAATAATTAAATTTAAATATGTTAAAATTGTCATGCACCTAAACACATCAAAATGTAAAACACAAATGAAACTACTTAGATATCATTTTAACTTTGAGAGTATTCGTTATTGGCTCTCCATTTGGTTTGGCAGACATCAACATTTCTATTGTTTCAGGAAGGAATGCTTCGCGAGAAGGTTTTCTAATTTGTCTCCTGGAGCTGATCAAGGGATCCGATGTTAATAAAAGCCTATACATCTAAATTACATTCTTTTCTAGAACATTTTCTAGCAAAGTTAACGACGGTATGACAGGAAATGCTTGTTCCGGGCTTCTGCTGCCTCCTCAGAAGTCTGACCAATAGGAAGTAGCGAATTGTTTTTGATTTGCCCACCATGCATCAATATTTTATGCATTGTCGGAGTCATTGTATGCCATCCATACAGCTCCACGTACAATTTCGCAGTAGCATATTAAGCATGTTGATCATATTTTGTGACATTTATTTCGCGACCACTTGATATTGTTTCCAATGTATTATTGAGCCCGTAGATAAACTCAAAGCTAATTCCTGTGATATCAGATGCCAGTTCAGGATTTTCGAAGAATCTCCTGCTTGTCTTGCCATCATTAGTTTTACCAAAGTTAGCTTTTGGCATATCTATGAGTAGTCCAGTTTCATTGCGAAATCTAACTCGGATTTCGGACTTTCGTTGAGCTTCCATTGCCTTTTCTTCTGAGTTTCTCCTCTCTCTGTATTTTTTCACAGGTATTATACGCTAGGTGGATTATACTTTCGAAAAGCCGAATTCTAGCATGCAATAAATAACCTGATAAATAACAATTCTATTTAATATTAAGCACTATCTTTGTCACATCGAAATTATGATTAGGTACAATTTTTTGACGTGACAACGTCTTATAAATTGGTTTGCCGGGTGACACTTCAAGAAACTGCGTTACGCTCCGCTCACTTCAAGAAACTGCGTTACGGTCGTTGTCACGTAAAACTTTCGCCCGTATACCGACTTTACAGGCAACCAATTTTTTATTTGTGACTTAGTTTTTATAATAATTACAAACTAATAAAACATCTAAAGTAACATAATAATATGGTTCCTTGTCATTTTTCCTAGAATCGTAAATTTTGTTATGTTATGTTATGATGATACAACAGTTGATCATTACCGATATCCGCACTAGCCTTAAGCATGTCTATTTATTTACCTTAGCTGCGCCTCGCGGTTTCACCCAGGACCCATTCCAGGATAAAAAGTAGCCTATGCCCTGTACCTACCTAATATAACTTAATGGCCTTCCTAGGTTCTCTAATCACTAAGTACATACAAAATTATAGAAAATTTTGCGATATTATTTGATTTCTTAGAAATCAGAAATTAGCCAGAGTGCGAGGCTCACGAACTATAATAACAAAAATCTTAGATTTAGAGATACGCGACACCTCTCGTCAAACGAACTTAACGTAACTTTAGTCTTTGAACCGGATTGGCTAGCAAATGAATGAATTAACAAACAAAGTTTCGGGTTATTGACATGAATGAACCAGATCTTCATCTTTGTTTTTAAAAGTTTTTTTTAATGTTTATACTGTTAATTGATTGGTTAACATTTATGTTACAATAGGTAAGTACTTAGTTATTGTATTGTTACCGGTTTTAACTAGGTAGCCTAAGATTCCATAAGCCAGAGCCTGTTGGAAGTAAAAAATCGACGACGATGGTGCAGATCAAAATGATTCACCTGAAGACTAATTAATATAAAATATTAGTATGCTAACATCGATCAAGTATGCGGCCTCCCCCGTAGATACCTAGAACCTTACAAGAGTGACACTCAAAAGTGTCCACGTTTTGTTTTGACGCAGACAGTTTGCGCAGAGCCTGACAAGTTTTTTGCATGCGGAACAAGAGATTAGTGGAGTCGAACTTATTTTATTTTATTTTGTAAGTAGGTGGGAAGGTACCTAAAAATAATTTATACACTGTTTATTTTTATAGGGATTATAAAATCAACAGAATTCAGGCAAAGATAACGAATCATTTATTGATACAACTATAAATTAGCGACGCAACAGTCAACAAACAAAAGGGTCATTTCGGACATACAATAATATAAGTAAGTTAACAAAAGCTAGTGAAATAAACCTAAAATACAATTTCAGGCAAGTTCTTTAAGCGGGTCAGCTAGTTATTTTATAAACCTCAACCAGTTATTTTAAATGTCTTTTCATGAAAAAAAATTTCACTTACAACTTACCACAAATAAATAAAAAAAAATTAAAAACAATAGTCGCTCCATTCATCAACTTAGAACAAAATAAATATTTTTACATACGCAAACCCAACAACAATATTTAATGCTGATTTCTCAAGTTTATAAGGCTCAATTGGCTCCTATCACAATACACAGGTAAAAATGACTTTTAAACTTACTGAAAATAAGAAATTCCCTCCTTTTTCTGTTGCTTGGTCGGTCGATTATTGCATATTTTATACGAGCACTTGACCATGCTTTCGGTCCGAGAGCTAAAATTACACTAGTTGAAAAGGTATCCCAAAATGCCAAATGGGATACCTTTTGATACTGACGTTTTCAGGGCGCGCATTGTGCATCTAAGGGGGGGCGGTCGGAAATTTTTGATCGATGTATGCTCAGATTAAATATAGGTAGATCTTCAGCGAGCATGCCCCAGAGCAAGACAAAGTATACGAGGTGGTGGGGGAAAAGTGTTGCCATGCAATTTTCTTACCCCGATTTTAGGTTCCTTATTTCATGTCTTGGTTGGTAGATCGGATATGCGATTTTCCAGTTAATAAATTTAAAAAATTAAATTATCTGAGCGTCTGGTCGAAGCGAAGCGTGACCCGAGAGCTGGTGAGTATCAGGCACAGCGCATCAGCATTGCCATACAGCGTGGCAATGCAGCCAGCGTTTTGGGGACGCTTCCGACTGGTATTGATATTGATCAGTTGAGCTACCTGCAATAGTCTGAAGATAGCTCAATTGTTTCAATTGTAAATACTAGTATAATTTTCTATTTTGTGAATAAAGGCTATTGCTAGGTCATTATAATTATACAAGTAAGTATCACAATGTGAACCCTGTTTGGCGTTACAAGTGGAAGGCAGACCGAGGTTGTTTTTGGTAGGTAAATATAATTATGAAGGTATTAAGGTGAGTAGTACAGATAGAGAAACAAGTGTTTTTGTTTTAAAATAATCAATATTTATTACAATAATTAACGTTTATAAATTTTACAGTTTAATTTCTTCAACATTTCGTTTTATTACTACTTAATCATAAAATCACAGTTTAATTATAAATGTCTTAGTTATATTACCTATACAATAACATTTACATAAATTAATAACACTTAAAAAAAAAATGGTTACTTACGAACGTAACATCGTATATTTGCTAAAAAATAGTAATGTTGCTATCTAAAAAGTACTTAACTTTCATTGTACTTGCGTATAGGTACTTATACCTAGTTAGTCACAGCATTTTTTTTTATTAAAAATACACACGCATTTACACAGAAGCATTTAAAATATCGCAGAATCATTATAAAAATCACAGAATCATTTTAAAATTAGCATACCAATTTCTACAAGAACCTACTTAAGATATTTTTTTTCTTATTTATATGGGACAGTTAGATTAGATTTGGACAGTTGAATTAGATTAAGTACAAAAATCACAGAATCATTTAAAATATCACAGAATCATTACAAAAAATTTTATTACGAAGATTTTTTAGGTTCCCAATCTTTGCAACCCGTTGCTTTGATCCAATGCAAACGTAATTTTTTATCTTCGAGAAATCTGTAACAAATAAAAACACTTATATTATAAATGCGAAAGTGTGGATGAATGGATGGATGTTTGTTATAGTTGTTCTATCTCACGAAGTCCGATGGGCTATGTGTGTCATAGCAACAACTTACATATTACCTCTTCACGCCAAAACTACTGAACGGATCGGGGTGAAATTTTGTATACAGGTAAGTAATTCTAATCCTGGAATCTAACATCTATGTTAGATTCCAGGATTTATATAAAAAGCCTATAGGCTTTTTATCCCACAAATCAGTTGCTATGGGATAGAAATGGCCTTTAAACGTTTCCATAGAAACAACACGTGCGAAGCCGCGGGCATAAACTATTTTGCTATGCATAGCGAGCTACATTATCTATAAACTAGCTATGTAGGTACCTATTAAAAAATATTTCAATGCGCCATTCGGGGAATTTTATCATCGGGTGCAGGCAACCCTAAATTTTCACAATTACAAGTTAGATCAGCGTTGCCAGATCTACTGATTTAGCAGTAGATCTACCTGCTTTTTGAACCGTCTACTGATCTACTGATTTATTTCTAAGATTTCTTGAAATCTACCTGATTTTTCCCGAGCGCCAATGGCTCCATGTATATTATGTAAACTGTCACTTGTCAGTGTCACTTCACAAGCCAATGAAATTTTCACCAATCCGGTTCGTCACAATTCTGACAAAATATGAAAGAAATTTAAGAGTTTGTTTTGTTCGTTCGTTTCTTCCACTTCCTGTAAACATCTGTTGTGTGTTCCTATCTTTTTCGAATTGATTGGTCGGTCCGTTCGTTCGTTCGATAAACTTTTCCAGTGTTGCCAGATCTACCGATTTAGCAGTAGATCTTGTAGATGGATTATTTATTACACTTCCTACGAGTAGATCTGCGTGATTTATGAACAGCCACTGATTTATTTTGTAAAATTCGAGAAATCAACCATTTTTTCCTGAGAGAGACTCAAGGCCAAGGCATAAGGCCTTGTAACAACAAAAGATATTAAAATTAAAATTCAATTTTACTTGGTGTTCATTATGATTCTCGAATCAGCTTGGTGTCTATTTTTTTAATTTGAAATTTTAATAAAATAGACACCTAGCATCCCTCTTTCTGTGATGAACATACCTATTTGTGCAATAAAGAATTATGAATTTGTTTTTCTTGAAAGGAACAACGGAACACCATTGTACACTACCTAGTTACCTACCCCAAAAAACCTGATCAGTGCCCTCGGAAATGAACAAATCTCGGCGAATTCCAAGCTGATGAGTTGCTTTGATCAATGTTTTCATATCAACGCAAAAAGTTTATTACAAACTTTTTTCTACTTAAAACATTTTGTTTTCTACTTAAAACACATAATTGTTTGAAATTCGAAAGCCATGAATATTTTACTTCGCAACTTAGGTACTTTGATGAATGCCACCATTGAAAAGTGAAACACACACACTGGATAAACATAAAAAAACTTAATCAAAATCGGTTCATCCGATAGGGAACTAATGACCTACTATTGTAGTTCCCTAGCGGATGAACCGATTTTACAAAAAAACTTACAGATACCTACCACGCATTTTTCGTGTCAAAAGCTAGAAATTTCTAGTTTTTTCGAAATCTACTGATTTTTTCTTCAAGCTACTGATTTTTTACGTGACTTTCTACTGATTTTGTCTAATTTGATCTGGCAACACTGAGTTAGATGAACTAAAAATAGCATAAAACATAATGTTTGAGCCTTGTGTGTATGTAAATATATGAAACTGTAATTTTGAACCTTTTTGTAGTCAAAAGAACTTGTACTTACGAGTGGAATGATATATTCGGCACTTTTTCTTCACTATCACTTCTACATGCAAAAACGCTGCACCGCACCATATTTGTCTCTCTTTTTTATTGTTTTTAGCTGCGGGAATGTCCACATAAACACATTGATCACATTCAAACATAAAAAACAAAAGTGTAGAACTTATAAAACTTTTTTCAACAGTCTCGTGTCGAGCTCCGTCGATGACAAAGGAAATTTGTTTAGCACATGGAGGTGCTAAAAAATGCAAAAACCGGCACGCTGGATGAGATAGAGAGCTAATCGTCCTATTTCATTTCTTCTTAGGCTTTAGGCATAAGTCGTTCTCTCATTAGTGTGAATGCGATGGCAATTGCGTGAGTTCTATAGGTTTCTCTTTCTACGGATGTATGCTAATGAATTTGAATGATGTTCGTGTTGATTTCATAATTTATAGTATTTTATTACGTAATAATAATGGTTATTTACTAAAATACATACTGTTTTCGTTTGTAAGAACAAAAAATAGTTGTTTAATGGAAATTATGACGTTTTTTGTAAGTGGTTTTCTGGTGGGTTTAGAGGTTGAATCTGGTGGAGAGCTGGTATAGTTGTTGGCAGCACTGGTGGCTTTGATTCGCTCCGCCCGCTTTCAATTTTTCAAACCTCTCAAATTTTGTTTTGATTGATTGCTTGATTGATTGGCTTGGCTGGCTGGCGACTTTTGCTCGTCCATGATTTTGGTTTCGGTGTAGAAGAATCCGAAGAAATATTGTTTATTTACATGTAAATAAACACACATGATCGTGTACCTACAAGATTGAACCTCATTTTTTTGTGTAAATAATATCTGTAATTTGTCACTATGGCGGGTAAGTACCTACATTTTAGCTGGACAACTTTATTTTGACCGAAGCTTCAACTGACTTGTTACTGTACCTCTGCTCAATGCTGTCTTTTCTTTATGAATACCTACACACCTAGCTGTGTTCTGTTTGCAGACAATCTACGCCTCGATAGAACTGCTATGAAAGATCCATCTACATCATATCTCCGCATTTATGTCGGAGGTATACCGGAGGCCACAACACCGGATGATGTGTATGAACATTTCAAACCCTACGGAAAGATAATGGGCATTTCAGTTAACAGACAATTCGGATTTGTGCAATTTGAAGAAGAATCTAGCGCCCAAGCTGCGATCAGCCAAGCTGCTGGGAGCAGTTTCCTGGGAAAAACAATTTCAGTGAAAACTGCACAGCACAATCCAAAGTAAGGGTTGGCACACGCTTCATAAAGTTACTAGTAAATAGGGAATTCTGCACCCCAATGTAAAATGTATCCATGGAGAGGGTTCATAGATAAAGTATGCCTACAAACAATAAATAGAAAGATTGAGATGTTTATGTAGTGTACACAAAGATCAGTGGTAATGTCTCATAATTATTTTTTCAGACGTGAAGCCGAATTGGTGTCTATTCCAAATAAGATTCCCCCTGCCATGGCCCTCACAGATAACCTTGCCCACAATGATGACGGTGATGATCAATATGACAGTTTTGGAAACTATATTGGTGACAAGAGTAAGAACTACTCATTGATCACTGGCTGGATGAGTAGTGTACTCGATAGTGCTATGCATGTAGTATTATTTTGGTTACATGTGTCTTTTATTACTACCCTGGGAGTTGGATACTCTATCCGCGTAGGATAGAGTGACTTTCTGCTTTCCCATCTAGCTTGTACTTGTAAGATTTTGAAATAATTTATGACATGTTAGTTCTAAAATCCTTAAACTTCACAATAGATAAGTTTTTTGGTGTTTGTGGCCTGCAGAGTTCTAAAATGTTTGTTGAGTACTTTGTCAATGTGATAAACAAAAGGAGAGGGCAAAGCCAATTTAAAGGTAACTTAAAGTCATACTTTTATTGCTAATTATTGCCTGCCTTTTCCGGCGTTTGATTATGGAAAATAGAAGCTGATTTAACCCTTAATTACCATATTAATTTTAACAGAATATGAAGAGGAACAAGATGACAGCTATGGTTGGAAGGAGGAAAATGGCACAAGGGGCGGCCGCGGAGGGCCTAGGGGGCGGTCAATGAGGTCGCGCGGCCGAGGACGCGGCAGGGGCGGCTTTCGAGAGAGATCTCCCATTGGAGGCAGAGGTAGAATAGAATAGAAAGACATTTATTCATAACAACAATACAAACAGTAAAAAAACAATACATTGGCTCGGTACATACATAAAGTTGTTATATAAAGGTCCTAACCTAACTCAGCAAAATGCTGGCTAAATAAGCTCCCGTTAGAGGCTTACCCAGCGCTGGTGTGGCATGGTAGGTGTCTTTCCACTTTTATTGTTTGTAATTTGTTAGCTTCTATAATTATCCCGTTTGTACAAAGGAAAAGTAGATTGTATCATATGGGTGCAAAATAATATTTTTACGGCGAGGGCGCTTCTTTGAATCCAGAGCGAAGTGAGGGATTCTTTAGTAGAATCCTGAACGTAGCAAGGGATTCAAAGTACGTCGCACAGTGGTACGGTTTGAGAGCTGCCCTTTCATAGGATTTTATTTTTTCAATATTTTTTTTGCTTCATTCAAGGGTCAAATATGATTGAAATTGACATAAAACCAGATAATTTAATTGTTTTAACCTATTCTACTGCTCAAAAACCATAAAAAGTGAACTTGAACATTTTCAATGTATGAAAACGAAAATGTCTTTCAAAATATCTCATTACTGTTAAGAGCTGTTGAGCTACAACTTATTGGGTATTGTTACTGGGGCTGAAGAGATCCCACATGACCTTTGACCTTAACCCCCCGCGTCCCCCTGCAAGAGACATACCAATAGTAAAAATTGCAATACTTGACGAGTGTGATTTTTGTTTTTGCTTCAGTAAAGGGTCAAATATGATTGAAATTGACATAACACCGAATAATATAATAGTTCTACCCTAGTCTACTGCTAAAAAAAACATAAAAGTGAACTTGAACATTTTCGAAGTATGAAATCGAAAATATCTTTCAAACTATCTCACTACTGTTCATACCTGTCTGAAACATATGGTTTCGATAATTATACTACTACTACATAAGTACAGCTCTCAAACCGTACCACTGTGCGTCGTCCGCTTACTCTCCTTTTCATCACTCAAGGTGATGTGTCAACAGAAAATAAAAGGCGCCTCATGTTTTATTGTACTTAATATTATTATTTAATAAAACATAGAGTAACAACTACTTATGTTTACAACTAAAAATTAAAAACTTATGTTTACATTTGAGACATTTTCGCAATTATGAAAATTTATTGTTACAATTTTAGAATAAGAATTAGAATTATTAGAGATTAAGAACAAATTCAGAATTCTATACTTTCACTGTCACTTGAAGAACTCATTTTTCAAAACAAAACCATGAATTTTTAACAATCCGTGACAATTGACGAAAATGGGAGCGCGCCCCTGCGGGCCGCACCGCCGAGGCTGGGCAGTGAATGCGATAAGCCACCGCTGAGTCGTCATAAGCACACATACAGTCAGCTGCTGAAAAAAAAAAATTGTGTTCTACGACAAAAATTGACGAAGTTATGACCAAATTACTAGCAAAATTCACTGAGTGACCGCCGCGGTCGCTGTGACGTCACTGCCTCGGTCGCCGCCAGTTAGCCGTAGTCGTTTGTTTGGTTATTTTTGTCTTTGAAATAAGTGTCCGATTTGTGTCTAATTCACCTTTTTAACCGTCGAATCGTGAAGTAAGAGTGCCGGCTGCGCTCCGCTCGGTTCGCCCGGCCGAGTCAGTGACGTCACACGCACCCGCGTAATTTGATTTACCAGCAGTAACGGCGTTATGTTTATTACTTAATATCTTCGTAAGTAATGGTCCGATTTGGATAATTCAAAAAGATATATCATTCTTATGCCACAAAGAATAACGTGGATACTAGTTCTATTGAAATTGCTATAACTTTACTGATCCTCATTGTGTGTACCTACTTTCGCCAAAACTTTCGAAAACGACACTTTTCTCAAGAAAGAGTCTTTTACATTGCTCGAACTTTATTGTTTTCCAGGCGAATGGCAAGAACGAGCTGAGCGCGATAGATACGAGCGTTTCACCCAGCCAGAGTACCCTCGAGCGCTACCCGTGCCAGAGAGAAACGACTGCGAGATCATCGTAGTGTCGAAGGGTCTTACGTAAGTGCATCTTATTTCTTATTTTTAAAAGCTGTCGTGGTTGTTTTTGTTTTTCTTGCAATTATCGGCGCTGACGTCACGAATCCGGCCTGGATTCAGTACACTGGATCCAGTACACTAAAACAAAGGGGATCACGGCAGATTTTACAAATTTACCTTTTAACTACGCCCTACCCCTTTAAAGCCTCGTAGTAGAACTCTAGACAAAACCTAAGGCGACAGCCCATGCGGTCATGTGGCGGGCTGGCGAAGGTCCACCTGCGACGCAGGTTGTGGGTTCGATTCCCGACTTGGGACAAATGTTTATACGGTCTTCAAATACTTGTTCCGGGTATATTCTATGCATAATAAAAATATCTATATGTAATGTATTAAGTATATCAGTCATCTAGTACTCATAACATAACACAAGCTCTGCTTAGCTTAGGGCTAGATGTTGCTGTGTGGATTGTCCAGCATTATTTATTTATACCCACCTTATCTTCTTTGGGCATGTTCAGGGGACATAAGTGAGCTGGCGAGGACTGAGGAGGGCTCTAAAAAATGTAAGAGCATCTGCTAATCGTTAAGAAACGTCACATCCATTTAAATTTATTATTATTAAAAACTAGCTGCGCCCCGCGGCTTCGCCCCCGTGGAAATTTATGTTTCCAACTTTCTTAATTTTTTCTTTCATAAGAACCTTCTCCTGACAATAACAAACACAACAAAGAAAGAATTAGCGAAATCGGTCCAGGCGTTGTTGAGTTATGCGCTTACCAACACATTTTGCGATTAATTTTTATATTATAGACTAGACCAGAAGTTCCCAATTTTATTTGGCTATGGAACCCTAATTGATCATAATTTTTTTGGCGGAACCCTAGCTGGCTGTTTTGATAACTTAAGTGTATACCTTGTAGTTTGCATATATTCACGTTAGACTCAGAAGAAAGAACAAATTATAGATGAAACATAATAATTATAAGTCTTGCAAAACATTTACTGTAACCACAGATATTATAATACTATACCTGTAACAAAGAAATACAATGTAGGTAGGTAATTGTTTAATGCGAAGAATGAAATTTTTTCATACATTTTTTTTATAATAGCATTAAAACCAGGCTTTATGTCTGACAATTGAACGCCAAGATCTGGAGCTGCATCCAGTCTGTTTCTGTATTTGTTTTTGGTGTGAGCGTACGCTGAAAAACCAATCTCGCATCGGTAAGTCGTCACAAACGGAAGTAGAACCAGGATAGCTTTCTTAACGATTGCGGGGTATTCATCTTTAAGTCCAATCCAAAATTCATTCAAATTAGAATCTTCTGCCTGGAATTTTTGTTTTAGAAGGGATAAACACTAAATGTCAATCGAATTCTCATACTCTGCCACAGTTAGCACCGACGGTTTCGTATGATTTGCGAATGGATTCTGTATCCAGTCGATGTCCTGTATCTTCTCAGGGAAATACTCTTTCAGCGATTTTATCAGGTCAATCAAATGTTCATGTATGTTTTTTTACACATCTGAGGTTACTTTGTAACTCATTTTCTTCCAGAAAGCTATAAGAGAAAAACATTCGTACTTTTTTTGTTCAACACATTCCGTCCAGAAGCTAAGTTTGTTTTTAAGTGAAGATATTTTGTCCTTTACTGTAAACGTACCTACAATTCTTCCCTGTAGGCTGTAAGGACTTGCAGATTACGTTGAGTTTATCGTATATATCGGCCAAGTAAGCCTTTCATCAACCATTGGCGTGGTTATGAGTATTTTCTACGAACGTTTTATTTAAATCTCGGACAGACCGCGGAACCCCTGTGACTCTTCCACGGAACCCCAGGGTTCCGCGGACCACCTTTTAGGAATCGCTGGACTAGACGATCGTCTCGCGGTTTCACTTGCGTAGTTCCCGTTCCCGTGGAAATTCCGGGATAAAATATAGCCTATGTCACACCCTGAAAAGTAAGCTTTCCTAAATTTTCAAATCGGTCCAGTAGTTTCGGAGCCTATGCAATACAAACAAACAATCAAATATTTCCTCTTTATAATAATTAGTACAGACTAAACAAAAATCGGTTCATCCGTTTGGGAGCTACGATACTACATACAGATACACAGACAGACACGTTAAACATATAATATAACACCCCTCTCTTTTTGCGTCGGGGGCTAAAAAAAGATGGTCTCTTGCATATTAGTAGAAAATGTAGGCTAAAACTGATGAACTAATTTTATTTTCCAGAGAATACGCAGAATACATAGAAGGCCGCCTCAAACGTCTAGGAATCGTGGTGGACCTGCTATTCCCTATGGAAGACGTACCCATCGGCAAAGTTCTCGGAAACATTGCGTCGCGGGGTTGCCTCTACGCCATATTGGTTATGCCGCAAAATCAGGAGAATCGGTCTCTAACGTTGACTATACTACATGGATTGCCGCAAGGTACTTTAAAACTACATTATTTTTAAGAGTACACGATCGCTCTTGAGCGATAAGACCGCCACTTGTCACTTAGTTTTTAAGCTGTCTTGCTGTATTGTTTCTATCTATAAGTGTGCAATAAAGAATATTCTATCTATCTATCGTTATGATGGCTGGGAAGCTTAACAACTAACGATACCAGTTATCATCATCATCATCAGCCTATATTAGTCCACTGCTGGACATAGGCCTGTCCTCATGAGCGCCATAGCGGCCTCTCTTCAGCTTGCCGCATCCAGCATCTGTCTGAAGTCTTTCGCTGATCGTCATCATCATCACACCTGGCCGGAGGGCGTCCTACACTACGTTTGCCGAGTCGCGGTCTCTACTCAAGAAAACGTTTAGCAGCGGTTGTCGGTTCTTCGCGAGATATGCCGAATACCAATACGCACGTCTAAAGTCACTAATAACGGGATATTTAACATGATTTTGGTTAGGTACCTATTTTGAGTCTTCCAATATTTCAGCAGGAATTACATGTGCCATGAACACGGAATAACGGAAATTGCTGCAAGTAAAAGTTGAAAAACTCAAAAGGCAGTGCGAACACTTCCATAAGTTTATCATCATCAGCCTATATTAGTCCACTGCTGGACATAGGCCTCCCCTAATAAGCGCCATAGCGCCTTGTCTTCAGGTTGCCGCATCTAGCATCTGACTGCATGCAGTCTTTCGCAGATCGTCATCACACCTGGCCGGAGGGCACTACGTTTGCCGAGTCGCGGTCTCCACTCAAGAACACGTTTACCCCGCGCCGTAATGATTATTTCGCCTTTGTAAGGGGTGATTCAGAGGTTACTATTTGTCCCGCAATAGGTACATAAAAAACAGTGTAAATTTCTATTATTGTAAAAAAAGCTTATCGATGGTCATATGTTGACACCTCGTAACTTACATTTTTTACGAAATCAAGTTTTTCACATGAAAAAATTCGAATTTAAGCGGCGCGACTTAGAATTGCTAGCTCGTAATCCGCTGAAAATATCACTCGAACATTTTTTTCCAGAGTTGACACCCCATAGGTTCATGTATCAACCTGCTCTCACTTACAAGCTGAATACGAGTTGTCAATACTAACATTACTAACGATGAACGTATAGGCACCCACTTTTGTAGCACTTAGTCCTTATTATTTGTTATTGAAAGAGTACGCTGAGCGTTTTAATTATTTTAAAATTAGTTTCACATTCAAATAAGGCTTCATCATCATCATCAACCTATATAAGTCCACAACAGCTGGACATAGGCCTCCCCTAATGAGCGCCATAGCGCCCTGTCTTGCTTGCCGCATCCAGCATCTGCCTGCAATCTTTCGCAGATCGTCATCCCACCTGGCTGTAGGGCGTTCTACACTACGTTTGCCTAGTCGCGGTCTCCACTCAAGAACACGTGCACCCCAGCAATTATCGGTTCGCGATATATGGCCGGCCCACTGCCACTTCAGCTTGCTAATTTTTTGGGCTATGTCAATAACTTTGGTTCTCTGTCGGATGTATTCGTTACGAATCCAATCCTTCAGAGAGACTCCAACCATAGCTCTTTCCACATCCGACCATAGCTCGATGAGCGACTTTGAACTGGTGGACCAGCCCTACCGTGAGTGTCCACGTCTCAGCTCCGTAGGTCATGACGGGTAGGACGCACTAATTGAAAACTTTCGTTTTTAAGCATTGCGGTATGGATGACGAGAACGCTCGACGTAATTTTCCAAACGCTGCCCAGCCTAGCTGGATCCTCCGCTTGGCTTCCTTCTCGAAATTGTTTTTACCCAACTGCAGAATCTGCCCAAGGTAAGTGTACTCGGAAAGAGTTTCGAGAAGGTGGCTATGTACGACCACCGGTCTTGGATCAATGTGGCCATTGATCATGACTTTGGTGTAACCAAATTCATGCCAAGTCCCATACATCGGGAGGCTGAAGCTAGGCCGTCCAGCATCTGGTTCATCATGATGTCATCAGCGAATCGTAGATGTGAGATGTAGTTACCGTTTATGTTAATGCCCCCTACCTTTCCAGTCCAGCATCTTAAACATATCTTCCAATGCGCTTGTGAACAGTTTCGGGTATATGACATCCCTGCCTCACTCATTTGCGCAATTGGATGGGTTTAGACTGCTGGCTTTGTACTTGGACACTCATGGTGGCGGCCTCGTACAGACATCTCAGCACCTAGATATAACGATAGTCTACTTGGCATCGCTCGCTGTAAGGATTCCAGAACAGCCCAGGTTTCGACGGAGTCAAAGGCCTTTTGGTAAAATATACTTTAAAAATATACTAGTTTTGAAGATCAAAATTACTGTACCTACGTGTTGCCAAACAGACCAAAGAACATAGATTTCCCAGTGAGAACTTATGAAAATCTCTTCAAAGAGCCACTGAAACTTACATCCACCAAGTATGCCGATTTGCAAGCTCATAAGAGTGTAATCCCTGCAGATTATCACTCCTTTTACGAAAACTTACTACACAACTAAATAAGAAAATCTTCAACACGTTATTCACGTCACTGCTGACTGCTCGTAACTCAGTTATGGTAAGATTTTTTTTGAAATTGTCTACTCGTAACTAATTATAAATTCATTTTCTAGAAAAAAACCTAAAAAGACCCTTTACTTTTTGAATTCCTTATAAAAATAAACGAATTATCTACGAACTATATTTTTGTTTTATTTTACAATCATCTCTGGCAGATTTTAGAAAGTTTTTTTTATCTACCGACAAATTTGACTTAAAATAGTTACGAGGTATCAACTTATGACCATCGTTATATATCTGGAAGTGCTCTTAACTATGTTGATAAAAATTTAAGCCTTAGAGTAGGTACCTCTAAGGATACTCGTCACTGTAAGCAAGTTTTATCCGTAGTCCGGTGTCGGTGGAGATTAGACTGCTTTCTCACGAGTTAAGCCTCCCTCAAAAGACTAATGGACTGCTGAATATTCCGAGGGTGGAATACTCTTATGTCTGTCAGTTTATTTGTGTTGGTGTGAGTGCGATGTTGCGCGTATTTCCTTTACGCTATGCGCTATGCGCTCCTGGTAGCTCGTTAAGCAAGTGTTGGTTGATACTGACCTCGGCTACAATAGTGTTGTGGTTCTAGTATGGAATCCGGATCCTACCCCTGAGGGTAGCAGACGAATATGGCGATACAAGTCAGCAGACTTATTTTGACGTGACAACGTCTTATAATTCGATAGAGCCGGCTGCACGCACGAAAAAACATGACTCGTGCGGCGTTACCTCGCTCTGAGGCGTTCCATGTAAGGCTTGAAGTGCAAGCGAGAGCGCGGAACGAGCGACAAAGAAGCACAATCGGCCTTTGCGTTCGGCAGCGTTCGACATCCGTCTCTCTCCTACTTGCTACCATTCCATCAGTATTTTCTTAAGACGTTGTCACGTTCAACTATCGTCAGTAAACCGACTTTACAGAAAACCAATTTTTTTTTTGTAAATGAGCTTGTTTCTTTTCCAGAGCACAGAAACATGCCCCTAGAAGACGCTTTACAGCTACTATCCCGTAACTTCCAAGAGGTGCAACGCGGCGGCTCCTCTGGCAGGGAAGCTCTGTGCGCGTTGCTGGGCCAGCTCGCTGATGGACGCACGTTGACCGTGCTGCAGTATGA
The DNA here is from genome assembly GCA_963564075.1 of Eupithecia subfuscata. Taxonomy (NCBI): domain Eukaryota; kingdom Metazoa; phylum Arthropoda; class Insecta; order Lepidoptera; family Geometridae; genus Eupithecia; species Eupithecia subfuscata. The sequence continues at coordinate 10,486,697 of OY751113.1, read as the reverse complement.
TAAAGTTATTGAGTATCTGCAGGTTAGTTGAATACAGCAGACAAGACAAAAACAGATGAACATGGCCAATTTCTTTCCAAAAGCTTTTGACGTGACAACGTCTTATAATTCGATAGAGCCGGCTGCACGCACGAAAAAACATGACGTCATGCGGCGTTACCTCGCTCTGAGGCGTTCCATGTAAGGCTTGAAGTGCAAGCGAGAGCGCTCGACATCCGTCTCTCTCCTACTTGAGTGAGCGATGCGTCTGCGTGGACAGCTGCTATACTATAGTACATTTACATGTTTTGATCGAGTATCAAATGCTACCATTCCATCAGTATTTTCTTAAGACGTTGTCACGTTCAACTATCGTCAGTAAACCGACTTTACAGACAACCAATTTTTTTAAATCGCTTACGAACTATGAAATAATTACAATAATTTTACTATGTAGTTTTTGGCGTTGACTGCACCTGGGATAGTTCAATTTTTCAATTTTCAAGCTGTCGCGATTGGATTTTGTTTTTCATACAATTAACCTCACATCGCTAACGTCACATCTGTCGACGCTGGAGGTCTATTCTAGTTCTTTTCATCCGCAGTTGCGAATTACGGCTGCAAAACTTAACGTGTAGCTTCTCTTCGTAAGTAAGCGTAACAAAGGTCCATTCGTGGACGAATTTTATGACTGACTTTTTAATAAATTTTGACATATAAGTAGGTATACTAAGTATACCATTGTAAGAAGAAAAATTACAGTGTCAAGTAAAATGAAAAATATTTATTCTGTCATCATTCCAAAGTGAGACGGCAGCTCGTACGAAATTTCCCGATATATGTATGATCGAACAAAACAAAACGAAATTTCGTAATGAAAGTAGGTAGGTAAAATCAAAAATGTAAATTACCAGTGCATTCATTTACAGGAACGCAGAGAACAGCAAGTTAAACTCGAATTAGGCGAGCCACTGACTCAAAACAAGGCCCAAGCGGACTTGCAAAAACGAATACTGAACATTCTGAATGACAAGAATGTTATACCAGAACCCGCTCCAGTACCAGCGCCAGTGCTGTCCGATTCCCAAGGCAAGAACCAGCTTCTAAATGACCCCACCGTCAAAAAAGCTCTAGATTCAATATTACTGAAGTTTGCCTAGCATATCATAAGTACAATTAGCATAAGCAATAACTACTTCCTCTCAATAAAACAATTTGATAACATTATATCAGTTTTATTTAAATACATTCATACATAATTAGGTGGTCTCACTAACAGTCCACATAACTCGCAGTTTGGTGATTTGAAGTGACAGTGCTTATTACAGTTATGTACATCCACACAATGTAGGCTTTGTAACTAATTAATCATCTATTGGTTAAAACAATAAGGGGTTAATTGGCTGGTTAAACTACTATCGTGATATTTTCTAACATTCAAAGCCTTTTGTCAATAATAAAAAAATGTACATGCACATTCTATGAGGATGTTTGTAGGCAGAAATAAAAAATACTGACATGATTGTATGTCGACTCATATACCGCCAGCGGCCCCGATTATACGAACTTATTCCTCAAGACTGCATAACTGCTGAATACGTTTGTACGAAAACTAGGTTTTTGCTAAATATCAAGAATTTGTAAATATTTTCATCAAATGATATAAAAATGTCATACATAATCCAATTAAATTTTTCTGATTACAATTTGATACCATCCATTGAGATCAAGGCCCAGTGTTTTAACTCTAAAAATTACTCTCATTCAATTCTAAAAGTGACTATCTATACGAGATATATTTATTACATTTTAACTAAAAGGATAATACATATTTAGGAATATCCACATCTTACTCTATATAAACACTTCCACAAATGCCCCTATTACATTACTAGAGCGACTAAATGCCACCACACACCCATCAAACTCCATAAAGCTATTATTTGGAAGATTTTGATGTGAATTGGAGCTTGATAAGAGGGATGATATTTACATAGATCAGTCAAGTGACTGCACTGCCAACAACAGACTGACAGGCATTACAGGTACAATCATGCACAATCACACTAATACCAAATATTAGGTGGATCTTTCTGGTGGGTCTTCCTGTTTTGAATGGTCAAAACCTTCCTTTATTTGTCCTCCTGTACCTTTGGGGTCTAAATCAGTGGCCCAGCTAAAGTGCATCAGAGCAAGATGTGAATTACCTAATTTATTATGAACTTTACCAAGTAGATAGTAAACTAATGATTCTCTTGGTGCTATGTCCTTCAAATGGAGCAGATCTGTTAAAGCATCTTGCGCCCGTCCAGCCCTCAAAAGCACAGAAGCGCGATGGAATCTACACAAGGGGTTTTCTGAATCTAGTGTAACTGCTCTTTCTAAAGTGGCAAGGGCTCGATCCATCTTGCCTAAAGCAGCTTGCGCCAGACCCAACTGGCACCTCAAGACAGCAGAGTTTGGGTGAATTGATAGCGCGCGACGCACATGCACTTCTGAGGCTTTCCACCGCTCTTGCCGCGCGTACACAGTCGCTATTCCGAACCAACCAACATAGTTACGTTGGTCAATGCTTACAGCAGTTCTAAACTCCGTCAATGCTTTATCTGTCTCCTCAGCAACTGCATACTCGTGTCCTAGCAGTGAGTGAGCGTATGAATCATCAGGATCAAGTTGTACAGCGCGTTTGAAAAACTTCAATGCAGTTTCCCGTTCTTTATGTAGAGAAAAGCAATTACCAGCTGCTAGCCAAGCAATAGGATTGGTTCTGTCAAGTTCCACTAACTCTTGAGAGAGGGCTGATAGCTGTGCCTCTCGCTGAAGGTGCCATAGACAAGTGCTGTAAATATCCATTGATTCTGTGCGGCTCGGGTATTGTTTTCTGATTTCAGCAAATATTCTTGCAGCAGCCTCATACTGCGCCAATTCATAATGAGCTATGGCAATAAGTGTTTGAACCCAAGGTGAGTTTAGCTGTTTTGGCGGCATGTCTTGGAATAATTTGATAGCATTTTTACAATCTAAAAATGAAAGAGCTTTATATGCCTCTCCCAAATCACGCATCAAGTTTAGGAGTGCTACACCATTTGATGACTTTTGGGGTAATGTGGTTGTAAGTGTCTCTATACTTTTATTTCGTTCATTTGCTTCAACGGTGCTGTTTGACTTTATGTTTTTTGCAGTTCTCTGTTTGTTTTTTCTTGATGGACTCTTAGGGGCTACAAATTTTCTGCTAGGTGATTTATTGTTTTCTTTTACAGAGTAACTACTATTATTATTGCTAAAAAGTCTTGATGATCTTCTAGGAGCAGGTCCAAGAGTGCATCGTGGTGCAGGACTGAACACAGCATCTTTCAGTTGACCCATTTGAGTTCTAATTGAATTCACTATCTTAGGTATGGCCTTCTGTTCATTGGAGTCTGTTAGGGTGGGTGTGTAGAGCACTGGAGATTCTTCCATTGGTAACATGCCAAAAGACGGAGAAAATGGAATAGGTGCCATACCACTGAATACACTGTGCATTCTTGTAATTTTTGGAGCTTGTGTTTCAGGAGTGATGCTTGTAGACATAGCCATTGGTGTTCTCATTACAACATTAGTGGGGGTCACATTAGCAATTATGCCTGTGTTGTTGGAAATAATGCCTGTATTATTTGTAATGTTGCTATGCACATACGATATATTTTCTGAATTGCTCACTATATTCACAAATGTTGCTACACCAAATGGAAATTCAGTATTGTTTTGAAACACTTGACGTGGATCTACTTTCTCCCCCATCTTGCACAGTTGTGTGAATGATTTCCACATGAAGGGGTTCAGTGACAGTGCTTTTCGATGTGCTTCAGCTGCTTTACTCCGACGTTCAGTAAGACTGTAAATTTTGGCAAGTAGCTGTAAAGCGTATGGTGCTTGTTCACCAAATTCAGATGCAACAATATCTAGGTTTGTTCCAAGAGCTTCTTCTGCATCCTGGTACCTAAAAAGTAAAAATAGCATATAAACAAAATGTCCAATTTGATACCTCACTTTCCAATGAGCATGCAATAGGGATCTAGCTTCAATCAACACAATACTTACGATTTTAATTCAGTAGAACATTTAGCTAGGAGAAATCTAGCTTGCGGTAATGATAGTGATATATTGTGTAGCAAATGATGAGTTTCTTTCACCCGACCAGCTCTATAGTAACAAGTTCCCAGAAGAAATGCAGTCTCTTCTGAAGCCACTGAAATAACATTACAACAATGAAAATCAACAGTAACGAACATTAAATATAGTAGCAAAGATACGTACGAACAAAGCAATTTATAGTTGCGTAAAAATCAATATTTGCAGGAATGCAGGTACGAAACAATCACGCCTAATGTTTTCGTAGCTGGTTTGAACACTTAGCTTGAAACAATTACCTTCTGCGTGTAATCTTTCGGCCAGAAATATAGCGTTGTCGTACTCATAATTGTTGAGACAGTCCCAAACGATAACCTGTAGGAATTTGAATGAATTAATGAAACGGCCCTTGACGAATACCTTGAGGATTTGCGAGGCATTGCAAATATTACCTGTGTTGGCTCTTGAACGATCATGATTTTATATTTTAAACACTTCTACGAATAAAATAAATAATAAAGCTAATTTACATTGCAAAATACGATTAGAACACAACAGTGACTGTAAAAATTGGGTTGGTTTATCTTCCATCAGCGATTACGACGGACATTTTTCATTTTATTTTGTTGATTGTCTCTGGTCTGGTCTAACCAAAAACAAAATATAAGGGTACAGCCAAACATATTCTATTGCCTACATACTTGCCCTATTAAGCCTCCTCTCCACTATCGCCGATGATCGTTCAGGGTCTGTTCGTCTGTCATCGGCAAGCTTCGAATAGGGAGTATTATGGATAAGCTTTATGTACCTATTTTGCGGGACTTTATAAACAGACATCTGATCGTTTATATCGTTTATATATAATACTAGTTTATGCCCGCGGCTTCGCACGCGTTGTTACTATAAACGTACTTTAAAGTGATTTCTATCCCATGGGAACTGATTTATGGGCTAGTGCTCGCAAATGCGAAAGTTTGGATATATGTATAGATGGAAGGATGTTCGTCACCTCTTCACGCCCAAACTACTTATTTTTATCCAATAAATCAGTTTCCATGGGATAGAAATCACCTTTAAACGTTTATAGAAACAACGCGTACGAAGCCGCAAGCATAAACTAGCTTTTTATAAAACATACACCTAGAACACCCGGAACAAATATCATTTGTCCCAAGGCTAGATGTACATTATACTATACTATATGTGTAGACTATATATGACACGCGAGAAAGCCCTTTACACTTGCGTGCTCGCGTTTAATCGGCCATTGTGTCATCAATGGCCTTTACATCCACGAGGGATGGTTTATGTAGTGTTCGTTTTTCGGCACTTAAGTAGATGACTTGTAAGGCCTACGGGACCGGCAGATGCGGCCGCAGTATTGGCATCCGTGAACCCCGGTCAGGGGCGGATCCAGGATCTCATTTTGGGGGGGGGGGGCATTTTGACAAAGTTCGGAGAATGGGTTAAAATGACAAGTAAACAAACAATAAAGTTTTTATTCGCATTTTTACAAAATAAATCCTGGAGTCACGCGCGGGCGGTGCGGGAGGAGGGACGGCAGTACGGCACCGCATGGCGCCGAAAAATGGATTCTCTGAAATAGCGGTTCTTAAACTCTTTTAGTTACGCAACCCTTTTGGACATCGAAATATTTGACGGAGACCTAAAATAAGTTCGTTGCCTAAATGGAAAAAATGGAGAGCGGAGCGAACCACGAAAATTGTAAAGACTTTTTAGTGACTTAAATTAGTAATAGAAATGACTAAACATATTAAATAGGCGAGCGGAGCGAGCCTCAACATTTTTAAAGATATTTTAGTGACGATTGGAAATTTTTTGCGAGAAAAGGAAGAAAAGACGATATTATACCGGCGAGGCGAACGGAGCGAGCCTCGGAAATTTTAAAGTCTTAGCGACAATTGGAAAATTTGCGAAAGAAAAGACGATATAAAAAAGTTGAGCAGAAGGAGCGAGCCTCAAAAATTTGAGAATTTTTAGCGCCGATTGGGACACTTGTGAAAGTAAAGAGTATACATATAAAATAGGCAAGCGGAGCGACCCTCGAAATTTTCATGTTTGTTTTAGCGGCGATTGCGAAATTTGTAAGAGAAAAAAAAGCAGAGATGACATAAAAACGGCGAGTGGAGCGAACCTCGAAAATTTTAAAGACTTTTTAGAGACGGTTGCTAAATTTGTGATAGCAAAGGAAGCAAATACGATATAACAGCGCCATCGTGCACATACCGTGCTTGATGAACAGCACTGACGAGTGGTGACAATTATTGAGACTGTAGCGGCGGTGGGAAAATTTGTGGAAGAGAAGAAAGCCAAGGCAAAATAACGGCGAGCGTAGCGAGCCGCAAAATTTTTGCGTTATTTCTAGCGTCTGTTGGGAAAAAAGAACGTATCAACACTAATAGGTGTTGATTCGTCCTTTTTTCACGACTAAACGGCTAAACAGGTCTTAATAAAATTTGGCAGGGAGCTAAACGAACAGTATCCCATACATGGCTACCTGAAAAGCGCGTGCGAAGCCGTGGGCTGAAGCTAGCTATAAATATACGAAATTAATTCTAAAATGATTAAATTATCTGGTTTGACCTACTCAGGAAACTCGGCGCAGTCGCACTGGGCATGTGTCCTTCCGCACTTATTGAATTTATTTCCATGGCCCCCATGGCCCCCCCCTGTATCCGCCAATGACCCCGGTGGATAGTGGTGGGTCTGCGACAGCCGCCGCAGCCCGTTGGTGCCTCAGTGCTCGCCTCCTTATAGCATAGTCTCGGTCTACCGACGGGTCTTTTGGCTTCAGCTACCACCCCCAGTAGAGTTTGACGGGGCAAACGAGATGGTGACATACAGTACACGTGCCCAAGCCAACGTAACCGACGCTGTTTCAACAGGCCGGAAATGCTGGGCAGTTTTGCAGTTTCAAGTACCTTCTCGTTCGTGATCTTGTCCTTCCAAGTGATTTGCAGGTTATTCCGAAGACAGCGCATGTGAAAGTTATTGAGTTTTTGCCATTGCACCACAGGCCATTGTGTAGAGGCGTCATTATGTTCTGTGTGAAGGAAGTGGTGTGGTGGGTGTCGAACTTCGATAGTATAGACAATGAACAGTGAAATACTTATAGTCTTATTTTGATCTGTGGTGTTGTTCGTTCGTTCGTTCCATGTTCATTCATTGTTCATGTTTCGCGGATGTTTCGCTTTCGTCACAAAATCAAAAGAAATCGCGAATTGACGACGACGAAGCGAAATGTGTCTGTGAGTGAAGCGAAACGAACAGATTGCGAGAAAGCAATTGAAAATAAAGTGAAATTGTGCTTAGCTTGTGTTAGTGTTGTGTGCGATCTTATTATTTACTGTGAAGACAAAACTGAGGATCTGTGAATTCTGTGCACAATATGCGCAGAGTTTTGATAACGAATGTCATCTGCTAACAAAAGGAAAACACAAGAAACGACGTGTACCTAATTAGGTATTATCAGGTAATAAACACTGCTCTAAAGATATGAGCTGCGTAGAGGCTTCTCTGTAAAACTGGTCACCATTTGGTTTGCGTCATTGCGCCCCTTCACTCTTACAACAAACAAGAAAAATGTCACTACGGTCTACGTGTGACCTCCAATAAACCTGGTTCCTGCTATTTAGTGGCTCTACAAGTTTATAATTTCAATAAAACAGCACACATTGCCCAGCCCTACTCCACTGTTGATCTCCAATAAATCTTTGGGATAGTACCATAACATGTAGCTAATTGGTGGTAAATTAAGTACAAATAATGGTTCCAAGGTTTCTTCAACACTAAATACATAAGTGCTTATTGAGAGGAAATATAATGCAATAATGCTGTCACTGTTTGTATTTGGTTATAGAATAAATAATAGTGTATTTTTTAATAACTTCAAAATCAAGTCAAAATAATTAAATGTTTAAAATAGGTATAAAAGTACACTATTGTATTTAATCTTTATTGTCTTGTGTTGAGACAGCTGTTGAATTATGACATCAAACTAGTTCAGAATTTACGAGACAAAAGGCATGAATTTGAGAGCCCAAATTGTTGTTCTGAACGAAATAAATCCTGCAGGTATGTTTATCACAAAAGGAACCTTACTCCTAATGCCTCTTTTAAAATTTATTTGGGGTGTTTGTATTGACTACTCTAAATCAGCTTGTGGTAGTTGATTCATGGAACCCATCGGAGGAAAGGCACCAGCTTACTTCTGTGTATATTTAAGGTCACTGTTAGTTATCATTGCGATCACAAGCATGTTGATTATAGCATTCCCCAGTTTGGGGAGGCATGTCCAGCAGTGATCATATGTTTGCTGATGGGGATTCAATTTGGCTATCCCCAACGATCATAGTTAAAGTGAAAGAGCAATTTATGCATAATTAATATAAACTGCTTATTATTCTATCAATTATCTGTAAATTACTTTATCATTAATAATGTCAGTACATAAAATCTTATCTTAAAACTTGTCGGAATTTAGTAGATAAAACATGTATAGGTATTATTTTAATTGATATTGTGATTGTTTTTGATTTAAAGCCTAAAATTATCTTTCAAACTCACTGATGTCTCAAAAATTATATCAGAAGTAGGTTAGGTGTTCATAAATTGAAAAATACAGTGCAGGCCGGAATAATCATTCTACAGATTATTATCTTGAACGAAACAGGCCATTATCTCCAATGAACCATGGAACCATTTGATCTAATGGTTTGTTCATAACAGTACCTAACTGTATCTTCTCATAGATTATGGAATGTTGGTAATTTCATTCAATGTTAGATTGTGAGAAAGCATGCTTCTTTGATACAACAATAGTATTTTGAAGACCTTTTAAGATATCCTGTTATGTCTGATATGGGTAATCAGGGTAATGCAGGAGGGCACAAGGAGTGCCTTGTGTTTAAAACAACCCAACCTACTCAACAAAAGGGAGGAGTCCTTTTTGCCATAGATGATTAAAATAACACAGTAGTGTCTAGATTCTCGTGATAAACCATACTTAAGACGGTGCAATGCGCGCTATTTTGTGAAAAGGATAGGCATAGGATTTCCCGTCCTTATGAGTGGGACAGAGCATACGTTTTTGGAACGATGTACATGCTAAAATCTAGTTTATGCTGATTTACAAGAAAACTACACAACTTATGAAGAAACCAAATAATTAGTGATAACCTATGAATCAAAACATAAGTAATAGGAATAGACTGCGGGGTTCTGAGATCTGGACCAAATTATGTGCCAAACAGTGCACTTTTTTTATCATAATATTTGTATCTCAACATGTTTCGTTCATAAAAAAAAACATGAAAGTGACCCCATAATCAGCAGATCTTTCTACAGATTGATTTAGATGTGTACAGCTTTTAGGCTTAACTTAAGGAAGGTCTCTGGCATTTTTCCTTGTTTAATACCAGGGGCCACAATTTGCTGCCCAATCTCTTTACTTTCACAATGGTATTGCAGTAGCAGAATTGTCACATAGAATCTCTAGAAAGAAAAGAACTCTAAACTAGATAGTGTGTGTGGTGCTTTTTGCACGGTGAGATTGAAAGATGTTTTTCAAACTTGACACTTTTGACATCAGTTCCTTAAGGGTCCGGTGGAGGATGAATTTCCCATACAAATGTAGTACCAAAATAATTTGTAATTTGAGTATATTTTCACCATGGTCTGCTATTATTTGTATTAAAATAGTATTTATCTAGGTTCCTGACACATTTTTTTTTCAAAATAACTTTCTGAAATGAAATTAAACTGAATCGCATTTTTACTAGAGATGGGCCGAATATTCGTTTTATATTCGGTATTCAGCATATTCGGCAGCTTTACCGAATATTCATATTCGGCCATATTCATATTCATATTCAAAAACTTTGAGTATCACTTTGCCGAACATTAGGATGTTCGGCAAAGTGATACTCAAAGTTTTTACTGTTAAGACCCATGTATTATCATGATTTGAGTGTACAGTGTAATGAAGTTAGTATTTTAGAGTGTAGCTTTCTGATTTTGTCGTCACTGAAGCTTATTTTCAATTAAAGTAAGTTGGTAAAAAGATAATAACTTCAATCAATATCTTCACGCCGGATCCCTTGCAGGGTGGGTAGGCAAGGAATCCATAATAACTTAATGCAAATATAGGTATCTAGCTGTTTTGGATTAGGCTTCTGTGTTAACTCTTTAGAATAATAATATATTATACAGGCCTTAATTGAAGGAAAATAAACTAGTAGTTCTACGAACAGTAGACCTCGTGAACACTAACTTTTTTCAACAATTAATTTACTTATTACTTAAGTGATATTTGGGTAGGTAGGTACCATGTTTTTTGTAATTCCTGTTTGTAGGTGCATAACCTATATAAGGTACATAACCTTCAAATTTCTGTGGGTTTCATACATTTTGAAATATTTTGAAAATAGTCGAAATTTTACCCATTCCCCCATCTCCGAAGATTGCAGAGCTATCCATCTGAAATGTAATGTAGCGTTTGTGGATTAGAGATGGGCCGAATATTCGTTTTATATTCGGTATTCGGCATATTCGGCAGTTGAAGAAGAAGAAGAAGAAAGAAGAAGAAGAAGAAGAAGAAGAAGAAGAAGAAGAAGAAGAAGAAGAAGAAGAAGAAGAAGAAGAAGAAGAAGAAGAAGAAGAAGAAGAAGAAGAAGAAGAAGAAGAAGAAGAAGAAGAAGAAGAAGAAGAGAAGAAGAAGAAGAAGAAGAAGAGAAGAAGAAGAAGAAGAAGAAGAAGAAGAAGAAGAAGAAGAAGAAGAAGAAGAAGAAGAAGAAGAAGAAGAGAAGAAGAAGAAGAAGAAGAAGAAGAAGAAGAAGAAGAAGAAGAAGAAGAAGAAGAAGAAGAAGAAGAAGAAGAAAGAAGAAGAAGAAGAAGAAGAAGAAGAAGAAGAAGAAGAAGAAGAAGAAGAAGAAGAAGAAGAAGAAGAAAGAAGAAGAAGAAGAAGAAGAAGAAGAAGAAGAAGAAGAAGAAGAAGAAGAAGAAGAGAAGAAGAAGAAGAAGAAGAAGAAGAAGAGAAAGAAGAAGAAGAAGAAGAAGAAGAAGAAGAAGAAGAAGAAGAAGAAGAAGAAGAAGAAGAAGAAGAAGAAGAAGAAGAGAAGAAGAAGAAGAAGAAGAAGAAGAAGAAGAAGAAGAAGAAGAAGAAGAAGAAGAAGAAGAAGAAGAAGAAGAAGAAGAAGAAGAAGAAGAAGAAGAAGAAGAAGAAGAAGAAGAAGAGAAGAAGAAGAAGAAGAAGAAGAAGAAGAAGAAGAAGAAGAAGAAGAAGAAGAAGAAGAAGAAGAAGAAGAAATACCACAAAGGTGTCGTATTCGTACCGGTGTATAACTGTGACGAATCCGCCGAAGACATACGACAGATTTTAGCCTGGTGTAATAATCGGAGACTACCACCCCTGCGCATTGACCAATGGCCGATCTTCGTCCACAAACGGACCCCGACCAACGTCATGGTCTTCGGGATCCCAGTGGAGGAGCTCTCGCTGTGGCGGCCAGGAAAAATAAGCTGAAATACAGACTGGCCAATCTGCACCTCACCGTCAGAGCACCCAGAGCGTCGGACGTCAAGACCCCAATTGTGGCGCCGCCGACTGCCCCGGAGACACCCTGTGCTAGCGCGGGCGTGCCTGGAGCTGCAAGCGGCGCCACCATGGGGGTCGACGCTGACCCTAATACAGATACCGCAATATTATGTAGAGCAGCGTAGGCCGTCATCTACTTCCCCCCATACCCACCCTTCTTCTTTTGACTTATAATGTCTGTAAAAACTAAGGTATCGAACAAACTTCCCACAATCCCACTTATGGGATACCAAACAACCAAAATCTCATCTCTCAAGATAGCAACGATAACTCGAATACTAGAACCACTATAACTCACAATAGGCAAGACGAAATTAATACAATCTCAGTAGTCCAAGCCAATATCCAACACAGCGTCACAGGGTTCGCATCGCTGAGAAGAACCCTAGAGGAACAACCGCACACCATTGCACTGGTCCAGGAGCCTTACATCGTCAGGGGAAGGGTATGTTTCTCCTCTTTACCGGGCAATGTTTTCAACTCCCCAGCTAACAATAAGACAAGAACGCTAATATACGTACCCAAAAATATGAAAGCCTCACTGGTTACACACCTGTGCACGGACGATCTCACCGTGGTGCAGCTGGAAACTGGACTGGTAGGTAAGCTCAAAACTATTTTAATTGCCTCGGCATATCTAGACTGCACCATGGAGGCGCCGCCGGAAGAACTAGAGGTACTACTCCATTATTGCAACACTCAGGGAATGGAATGCATACTAGGTTGTGATGCAAATGCACACAGCACCGTATGGGGTTCCCCGGACACAAACGAAAGAGGCAAGGACATCCTCGACTTTATACTACGCCACAACCTAAATATTATGAACAGAGGCTCAGAACCGACGTTCGTAACTTCCTGGGCTCAGACCATCATAGACCTAACAATGGCTACTAATTCCATTGCAGAGTACATACAAAACTGGCACGTAGCGACACAGGAAGCATCATGCGCAGACCACAGGCGGATAAGATTTCAACTGCTGACAGGAGAAATCCCTCCCCGCACCTACAGAAATCCCAAGAAGACTGACACCGCCTTATTCGCGGAAAAGCTAAACAGAAAATTGGACGCTCTAGCGAGACCTGATCCCGGGCCTCAGCTAACTCCAGAGAACATTGAACACACGCTGACCGAACTGACGGCACATATAGTCACCAGTTACGAAGAGGCGAGTCCCTTGATAACCGAAAGCAACAAGATTGCTCATCGCAAAGACAAATGGTGGAACAAAGAACTAACCAAATTCAGAAAAAAAGCACGTCATCACTTTAATAGAGCGATGAACACTAAGGATGACCAAGACTGGTCTGACTACAAAAAGGTCAGACAAGAATACAAACGAGAGATTCAAAGTAGCCGCAAAATCTCATGGAAACGCTATAGCAACTCCATAGCTACTCAGAGTGAAACAGCTCGCCTCAACAAAATTCTACCTAAGGATACGTCCACTAAACTCGGGTCGCTAAAAAAGCCAGATGGATCATACACAAAATCTGAGCGGGAACAGCTCGAATTACTGTTGAAAACACACTTCCCAGACTGCAAACTGGAAGAAAACACTGGCTGGGAAGCAAGAAATCATGTAAAACCCCATGAAAACGACTGGGACCTTGCACACAAGATAGTAACAGAGGAAGCGCTGGACTGGGCGGTAAGAAGTTTCAAATCGTACAAAGCTGCTGGCACTGACGGCATCTTCCCCGCCCTCCTGCAGTGGAATCTAACAAGAATCACACCAACGTTAGCCTCCATATTCAGAAGCTGTATCGCGTGGAAATATATACCTCGCGCCTGGAGGGAGGTCAAGGTAATCTTCCTACCAAAACCAGGCAAAACAGATTACACCCAGCCGAAGTCATTCAGACCAATAAGCTTAAGCTCATTCCTACTGAAGACACTCGAAAGACTATGCGACAAGTTCATCAGAAGTGGGCCGCTAATTAGAAACCCAGTAAACAAAAATCAACACGCCTATCAATCAGGTAAATCTACGGAAACAGCCCTACACCAAGTAGTCCACAAGATTGAAGGTGCGCTTGAAAGTAAGCAATCGTGCCTGGTCACCTTTATAGATATAGAAGGCGCCTTTGACAAAACAACGTTCCCATCAATAGAAAACGCTCTGCGGAAGCAAGGAGTCGATGAAAACCTGAATCAGTGGATAACTGAAATGCTATCCAGTAGAGCAACTAAAATCGTGAGTTCAGAACCCCTCGGGCAAGCACCCCAATGCAGGGTGACGCGGGAGTGTCCGCAGGGCGGGGTCCTTTCACCGCTCCTGTGGATACTGGTCGCGAACGAACTCCTGGACTCACTGAACACAGATGGTATTCTAACGATCGCATATGCAGACGACCTGGCAATCATGATATCGGGGCTTTTCGAAACAACTCTCTGCGAAAAGATGCAAAAGGCGTTGCGGATTGTGGAAACATGGTGCACCAAGCACAGTCTGTCAGTAAACCCGAACAAAACCGAACTAGTACTCTTCACTCGCAAGACCAAACTACCAAGACTAGAACTACCCTCACTGAAAGGTACAACACTGACTCTGAGCAAGGAGGTCAAATACCTCGGCATATGGCTAGACAGTAAACTACTATGGGGCAAACAACTAGACCATAAAATAACAAAAGCCACCAACGTATTATGGCAATGCACCCGAGCGGTAGGCAAGGACTGGGGCCTAAAGCCCAAGCTGTGTCTGTGGCTGTATACAGTCATGGTACGCCCGGTGCTAACATACGGTGCAATAGTATGGTGGCCCAGAACAAACTTAGCCACCACCATTAACAAACTGCAGCAAGTGCAAAGACTGGCCTGCACACTCATCTGCGGATGTAGGAAATCAACCCCATCTGCAGCACTGGATATAATTCTAGGGCTAACGCCCCTGCATGTTCACATACAGCAGGAAGCAATGGCGGCGTCCCTAAGAATTAAATCAACAAACCAATGGAAAGGCGATTCAGGCCTAACAACCCACTGTAGGATACTAAGTAAAGCAATTGCTGCAATTCCAGAGGCAGCACATGGTACTGACAGAATAGCGTCTACCTACTTAACCGGTAAGACCTACTTAACAACGCATGAAGAGAACGCAGCAGCGAACACCTCACATGACGTTACCACATATCACATCTACACTGACGGGGCCAAGAATAAGACAGGAGCTGGCTGCGGCTACTCCTGTCCCGAAATTAGACTCTCTAGAGCACAACCACTAAACTCTGCCACCACGGCCTTTCAGGCTGAAGCACTGGCACTCCAACTGGCGGCAAATCATATGCTTAGGGAGACAACTATCAAAGAGTCGACCTGCCAGTTGCAGCTGGTCTTCAAAACAGACAGCGCTGCATTAATAAACGCACTCAATAGGACAGACACGAGATCAAAATCAATTGTGGAATGTCACAACGCTTTACAAAGTCTCTCTGAACATAACAAAGTCAGCATAGAGTGGACGGAGAGTCGATCCTGTCCAGGCAACATAAAAGCAGACAAACTAGCAAAAGAAGGAGCGAGACAGACCCCAACAAAACAGGACATCAGTCTCTCAAATCCGCCCACAGCGGAAGTAAAACACAAACTAAAATTAAACTCAGAAAAAGAACACCAAAAATTATGGGAGCGTCGAACAGACTGCAAACATACTAAATCAATTTTCCCCTCCAAAGATAGGAAAACCACAAACACGTTGCTCAAGATGAGCCGCGAGGACCTGAGAACGATGGTGGGCATCATCACAGGACACTGTGAACTGAACCATCATCTGCTCAAGACTGGAGCCACAGACAGTAGCCTATGTCGCGGCTGCTTCCAGGAAGAAGAGACTGTGAAACATGTAGTGGTTCACTGCACGGCCACAGAGGAGGCCAGAAGGGTAACGGGATTGAAGACTCTCATAGAGGGATCTAACCCGTCCTCACCCACAGAAAAGCTGAAACGAAGCTGTCAATCGCCAAAAGTCCTGCTCCGGTACTTCAAGGAGCTGGGCCTTGTTAGGCAGGGGGACAATGCACAATACACTCCTAAGCGAGATGTCAGTGCAGATCCCAGTTCCCCCACTTAGAATTAGAATTAGAAGCCTGGTGTGATTTAGTATTTAAAATTCACAAGTCGCAAATTGTGGTGTAAAAAACAAGCTGCTCAGCTTTATTTGGCAATAGTTTGTTCCGTTTTTGCTCATAAACGATGCCTGCTTCGGAAAACCGAATATTCGGTTCGGTAAAAGTTTTACCGAATATTCGGCCGAATGTTCGTATTCGGTGAAACCCATGTTCGGCCCATCTCTGATTTTTACATCAAAGAATGAATGTTTTCTTAGTATTTTTCTAGATAAGTATTTTGAAAAAAGCTTGTGGCAGGAACCTAAATAAATACTATCCTAATACAAATAATAGCAAACCATGGTGAAAATATTCTCAAATTACAAATCATTTTGGTACTACGTTTGTATGGGAAATTCATTCTCCGCCGGACCCTGAACCTGTAGTTTCTTTCATCTTAGATAGAAAATGTGTCATTCTGTGACAACACCGTTGTCATACCTAGTAAGTAATCATATTAAAGTTATCAGAATGAGGTCCCTGTTTATGCCCCTCGTACTTGGGTTTTAAACTGGCCTAGAACTCCTTTTAATCTGCTGACCATGTCCAGTATGATGCCCCTGAGATGTTATTGTTTTCATGTTGCATTGTTATAGGCCTTGCATTCAACACTTATCTATAATCAAATAGTTTACACTGGAATTATAAACAGTGGTTTGTGATGATACCATCTTAAAAATGTTTTATAAATGCCTAAGACCATTGCTTACTGTAAAGACAAAAGTTATTTATGTAAATAATAATGAAGGGGAAAGTTGTAGAAAGTATTTACTTGTGGATGGAAGGCCAAAATTGACTTTAAAAATAATGTTTACTATTTAGTTGGACCTTTATGAGAGCCAAGCTGATAAAACTCTTGATCTCCATATCTTCTTACAAACATGGCCATTATATTGCCTATTGTTTATGTAATCATTCTAGGCTGTCAATGTTTCAATCGATGAGTCTCGTAAATCAGTTAGGGGCTTAGGGTGCTATCCCGACTGACACTAGCGCTGCCACTTATTTTATCTTATTATTTTGTAGGTATATGTTAAACAAAGGAGTTTTAAAAATCCGTTTTGCAGTTTGTGATACCCACCATAAGCTATTTTTAATGCCCTGTAATAGTTTTATTTTGTATAGTTTAGGCAGAGATTCGAACTTGCTTTTGGTGGCTACCAAACTCTGTTTTCGCATGTCTGCCTAAACTATACAAAATAAAACTATTAGCATTAAAGAAAAGCTTATGATATCACAAGCAGCCCAATGGATTTTTGAAAATTCTTTTGTTTAACGTAATAATAATATGGAATAGGTGGCGGCGCTAGTGTGCGTTGCGGTAGAGCCTTAAGATGACTAGCCTCTTCTGTAAGAAAGTTCAAAAGAGTTACAATTACAATGAGCCTTAAGTGTCGTCCATCTCTGCAAATGCCTCTCCCTTGTCTCCTCTGATCTCGATCCTCATCCAGCTTAATTAAAGGTGTCAATATCGTCACGCCAGTGCTGTTGTTGCTCTTACTCAGTCCTAAACATAGCCAGAACAATAACACTCAGTCATAAAATAAACTATAAATCAAAATAGATTCTTCCGTTTGGGAGCTATGATACCTACCACAGACAGACACAAATACACACGTCAAATTTATAAAACCATTCGTTTTGCGTCGAGGAAGTAAGACTTATCTGGGTCTGGCCTGGTTTGGGTGTATAAGTAGCTATACTCTGGCCAAACTGAATAGATATAATGTTTGTAATTAACCTAAAAATCACTTTTTTGCTGTCAATTTTATGATTGATTTGCACTAGGTACTTGTTATTTTAGCTATTTGCTACAATGCATAATGCTGACAAAAAAAAGGGCATTGGGTAAGTTTGTATGGAGTCGTGGCGTTGTTTTTTTTTTATGCGGCCACTGATGGAATTTGTGTTGAATTTAAGTAATACACCTGTATATTCATTATAAAAAACAAAATACGCCGTAACTTATATCGGAGCCGAAATATTCGACTTTGAAGTTGAGAACAATATCATCTAAGTTAGTGATAAAATGCACTTTAATTTCAAAAATACCATTATTTTACGTAAGGAACGAGTAAGTTATGAATAAAAAACATGTATCCCATCAATAATATTTTATATAATTTTTTTTTATTTTCATATTTTTTTTATTATTATTTTTTTACTTTTTTTTTAGTCAGATGGTGAGTAAAGAAAGGGTCGGTTGTCGAGTTGAGCGATAGCGTCACGCAGGTAAACGAATAGATCATTGTGATTGGTTAGCATAACTGAACCCAGCTCCGGGCCGGTTTACAATCGAGCGCGTTATGTTTAATTTCATTCTACTACTTCTATGAAATGCAATGGTTACTAAAAACTGTAGGGAAGTCTTGTTATTTGTTTATTTAGACGATCATTTTATGATTTTTTGCCATTCGATATCTCGCTTCCGATATATTTTAGATAGTGGCTGTAGTAATGAAAGTTGCTAATTTTTGAGTGTACTAATTAATGGCAATAGTTTTTTAACTGGCCGCGGACCATCAAAAACAACGCCACTTTTACCCAATGCCCTTTGAAAACCACGGGGAGTTACAGGAGGCTGATGAACATCTGTTTCTGCATTCTGTTCTATAAGCTACTGTTGAACAATGCCATGCCATGAATCAAGCTCTACTATGGCGCTAGATGATGCTGTGTGAATCGTCCAATTATTTATCTATTTCCTCATACAGTTCTCCCTTGTTTCAGCATGAGCACAGACACGATTAACGTGACCGCTCAACCCATGATGGCGGACTCTATCGTGCACGATATTCTGAAGCCGCTGCAGGAGCCGATATTCCTGCAGTCCCGTTCGGTGCAGATCATAGCCGGAATTTTTGTCTGGTCTGCGCTTTTTATTACATGCCAACAGGTGAGTTATGTGTGCTTTACAACTTTCTGTTTATCTTACCGGCCGATAACACACTGGTTAAGGATAGGCCTCTTTATTGCACCACCTCTGGCAGTCTTGAGCCAGCCGAAACTACTGACTCCCTACTGGGCAGTAGGGAGTCAGTAGTTTCGGCTACACAATTTCGGCTATCTCGATTCCGCCGAATATCTTTGGGATGATCATAATATGCCTTTGGTCACCATTGGTGGCCCACCGGTGGCTGCTTTAGTGCTGAAGATCATGTCTTCTTGTATAACCGTTAAAGGACAATGCGTCGGAGTCAGTTGTACGATTCACTACAGTTTAATTTGTTTTATAGAAAGCTATTGTTTGAAGTTTTGAATTTGATTTGAACAAAAAAATATAAAGAATAAAGTGCTGGTTACTCATACTTTCGATCGAGTATTTAAAATAGTACAAACTTTATGCGAGTTTTAAAAGGCCATGAAAAATTATGCGAAGAAAACCTAAGCCTCACAAATCGATAGGCACGAGGCAGTTAATAGCATGTGATAGAACACGACTCGTATGACGTCACAGTTCATCCATTATACCAGGTGCTAGCAAGACCATTCATTAAATTAAGTTACGTCGTGCTATCAAATTAGTTAATGACCGTTTATACTCATGAAGTCATGATGACTTTTTGCATAAACCTAGCAACCTACATAACATAGGTAGGGCCAGAATCAAAATAACGTTCCCGAATTCTTTCGAAATTTCTTATGGCTTACAAGCACTTCGAATTTGACATAAAAGCCGGGCTGATAAACGCTGTTTGAGTTTTAAATAAATAAAACGTCAAGCGCGAGGCGGACTCGCGCACTAAGGGTTCCGTTTCTTGCCAAATTTTATGGTTCTACGTCAACGGGAAGTACCCTATAGGCTTTGGTCCATGGCGAGCATTAAAAGTATTTTTTTTGTGAATAAATTACAAATATATAGTTTTCGGATTTTTCCCTTTACTTGTGCTATAAGACCTTGCTGCTCACCAAGTTTCATGATTCTAGGTCTACGGGAAGTACCCATTAGGTTTTGTGTGCATGTGATTCCCTTGGAAATTTCAAAATATTCGGACATAAACGGCTGTAACTTTTGAGTGCGTTGACTTAGAAGTTTTATTTATATCGAGCTATCGGCTTCAAGAGGTTACGGACTTGAGTATTTGATGTTAATTTCAACTCGATACCTCCACACGTTCCTGACAAAAGAGGGTTGACAGACGGACAGACAGACAGACAGACGGACAACAAAGTGATCCTATAAGGGTTCCTTTTTCCTTTTGAGGTACGGAACCCTAAAAATTTGAAACACACGGTAAACATTATTGAATTAAGTATTGAGGCGTCAGACATATTCAACTATCGGAATTACAAAGATTTTTTTAATTAAATTGAGTGTTCATAATCACTACAAAATATAAAACAATACCCGCCGCGTATGTCTGTCTGTTTGAACGCGATAAACTTAAAAACAAGCGGTCGCATTTTCATAAAAGTTTTCACCAACGGACGCGCCATAATAATTCATGAAGTTGTTTAATTCATTAGAGTTTTGTGTCAATTCGCTGAAATGTGACTATGATTGTTGAAGATAATTATATCGGAAAAAATCATCCCGACTGGGAGCTTTGCTGGCGTGCACTGCGTAAAACAATAGTTATCTACATGAAAGCAGTGTATTACGGAATTATTCCTCTTAAAAATAGTGCGAAGCCGGGACGAGTTGCCGTATCTGTAATCAGAGAATATTAATAATCTTCGCCTCCACCTGACGGACCTTCGTCACCTCGCTGGCCCCCAGGCGAGTTACTGGAAAGGACGTACGGCGCACTAACGGGGCGCAGATGTTATGGCTAATGAATAGGATTATGAATGACAGACGACGCCGATGGTTTCGATATACTTAATATGGTTTGTTTGATCATGGAGATACGAAATTTCTTTTGTTTTGAGGTTTGATGTTACCTTTTGTGATGGTAAAACAAAATGTCCGAGTTATTTCGAAACTATCTCACTCGCACAATTTGTTCATAAACGAATCCTAGACGTCACGCACAGTTGCATGTGTAGCGCATGTATGTGCCGAGACACGACTTTTATATGGAAGAATGTTTGAGTGTTCGGGGTTTGGTATAATACGAGTATACCTAGGTAGCACTGACGGATGTCAATGCAACGCGTGAATGAAGTCAGTGTGACTTTAAAAAACTCCTCGACGTTATGATACTTGGAAGTTATGTATGACTTTAAAAAACTCCTCGATGTTATGATACTTGGAAGTTATGTATGGCGATAAGCAGCTTGTTCATTTGGTCACACACAGATTACTCATATCATGACGCGTCGGATTTCCAATCATCATTTACGATCTGAACTGCAGATTGATAAGATTGCTAGTTGAATTTTATAATTGTAACCTAATTTCTGTTATCTTTAGCGACTGATATAAATCTACACGTAGAACTCTCTACTCTCTCTCTCTCTTTCTCTCCTCTGAATACAATGAGAATCTACGAACTAATCATATGCCTTGCCTTTCCTAGCCTAGGGAAAATAATTCTGAGCTCTCCTGATTACTATGAGAATCTACGAACAAATCATAAGCCTAGCCAATCCTAGCCTAGGGCAATAATTCTGCGTAGTGCACGATTACCAATCCTAGCCTAGGGCAATAATTCTGCGTAGTGCACGATTAAGATTAGAACCCAGGATCTTAATATTGAGAGTTGCCGTAACTTTTTGGGCTACAATGACTAGGATTTTAGACAATCACACTGCACACTTAACTTTGGATGGATGTATGTTTGTTACTTCTCAAGCCAAAAGTCCTTACTGGACTGATTGGGTTGAAATGTGTAATGGATCTACGTCTATTATTTAAGTATTTTATTTCTGGTGGCTAGATCTACGTCTAGACCAGAAATAAAATACTTGAATAGGCTACATTTTATCCCGTTAATCATTTCCCATGAGATAGAAATAACCTTAGAACAATTCTATACAACGGAATTAAATCTCTGTTGACTTGGATTGGAATCCATACCAATATTATAAATTCGAAAGTAACTCTGTCTGTCTATCTATCTGTCTGTCTGTCTGTTACTCTTTCACGCCTAAACGGATCTTGATGAAATTTGGCATGGAGATAGATGCTCTTCCGGGGGACGGACATAGGGTACCATGTCAATTTATTTATGAAACTTATTGTACACTCATAGAAATACAAATCGGTTCCCTAAAAAAAGCGATAAACATAATTTGAATACCAGAAATAAACATAAACTCGCTGTGCCCACAACTAGGCTACACAAAATTAATGTATCTTTTAAAGGGCAATGTATATTCTACAACAAAACTTTTGCAAAAATTATCAGTTAGGTAAATAAATTCAAACAAATTGTCAAAACCTTGCTGTGCAAAAAGGCTTTCTATAAAATATGAGATTATCTAGATTCTAGAGGATAAAAAAGCTTGGGATGGGTTTTGCTTCTACTCGAAAAATAATAAATGACAGGCTAAAGGTTTCTTCGTCGCTTCTTTACTTCAGTCTACATAACGAAGCGACAGAAATCAAAAATATCACTTTATATCCGTGTCAGTGTTTAGTTTTATAATTCGACCTTTTCTAAGTGTACATTTATTGTATTTATGGAAATAAAGAGTTTTTATTTAGATTTTGCTTAGTACTTTTTATCACGGAAAAGAGCGTGCGAACCCGCCCCGCGTGCAGCAGCTAGTAACGTGTATAATACTGTTTTTTATCCCGGATATAAAGCGTGCGAAGCTACAGGCAGAAACTAGTTCGAAATAATAGTGAAACATGCAATAGCTCTACCAGGGTAGGTCATGCTTTTATGTTCACGGATCCACAACACGCTGACCTTGTTTATTTCTTACGTATTCGTTGCGAAAGTGTCTTCATCAAGCTAAAGGTTTTTTATAGACGCGATTAAATGCGAACGTTTGGATGACTGTATGTTTGTAACTCATTATACTAGCCAACGGATCGCCCTGATATTTTTTTCAATGTTCTTCCAGAACTGGTTTAAAGTGAATCTCCAGTAAAGGCACCTGCGGACCCGTAGTTAGATGCAAGTATAAAATAAGTAAAAAAGTTCATTACTGATGTTTAGCGGATTAACTACAAACCTTATTTGTGTTTGAAGAACGTCATCGTTAAGGACAACGTTTCATGTTGGTGTTCTTCCATCACAAATAAGGTTTGTAGTTAACCCGCTTCCATCCTTAATGAATTCGTCAAACTACTATAGTTTTTATAGTAAAAAAGTGTTTCAAATTTCGTTTACAGTAGTCCCGTTCCGTTATAGTAGCAGTGAACCTTACTATAGCGAAATGTTACTGGTCAAGCCACAATTACCGCAACCATGGTGATTCAACTTAGCTAAGCAACTTACGTATAGAAACGAATCTCGTTAACTCAATTTGTATGGCATTGAAACGACACACCGTACGGAACAGAACAGGGCGCGTTGCGGCCGACTCAGCGGTGGCTGCGGCGATATTGAGATATAAAAAACTAAATTGAGATTAATTATTGATTGAGGGTATTCTACTAATATTACAAAGCCGAAAGTTTATGAAATGTGAAATTTTTGTTTCCTAGAATCTCTAAAACTACTGAACAGATCAATATGAAATTTGGCGTACATTTAGAACATAGCCTTACATATATAATAGACTACTTATTATGACGAAAATACGCGTGCGAAGCCGCGGCCAGAAGCTAGTAATATGATATAAGAGCTGCCTGCCCAGATTAAATTACTCAAATAATGATGTTGATTGAAATAACTCAACTTAGATGAATGAAACAATACAGGCATTCTTAGCTGGACAAAGATCTCTACGGGATAAACGTGCGTTATGGCTTGTGACGATAAGCGGGCTTTCTAGTGCCAATGATCATGATGATTACATCAAACGATGACCAAGTTTCGTCGCCGAGTGCCACTTCTATGCAGTATTAACCTACTCTACCTACCTGCCTGTCTAACCTAAACTTAACGGGTGGAGAATTCCCACAGCTTTCACCATAGCAAAGTATTATAGCCCTACTAGTTTGTGCCTTCGGCTTCGCACGCGTTATTTCTATAGAAACGTTTAA
Organism: Eupithecia subfuscata; assembly: GCA_963564075.1. Lineage (NCBI taxonomy): Eukaryota > Metazoa > Arthropoda > Insecta > Lepidoptera > Geometridae > Eupithecia > Eupithecia subfuscata. The sequence goes on along the minus strand of OY751113.1, from coordinate 10,462,837 downwards.
AAGTTATTTTTATCCCATGAGAACTGCTTTTTGGGATGAAAAGTAGCCTTATTCCAGGCCTACAACTACATCTATGCAAAATTTCAGCACGATCTGTTCCGCAGTTTTGGCGTGAAGAGGTAGCAAACATCCATCTATCCATACATCTAAGGTTTGGATGTTCCAAATTTTCGTATTTATAATATTAGTGTGTGATGATTACCGGCAAAAGAAGTCTAGCAGAAATATTTGAATGTTTAATGTTGTAGCAAAGAATCGTGCAAGAATTGAGGTCAATAAATTCGTAGATAGGTACATTCATTATTCGTTATTGTTCGTGATGAACCTTGCTTATATGATAAACTTTAAGCAACCTTCCGTTCTGTTCATTATTTGATTCAGGTAACTGCTTAATTCATGCTTAAATTGATGATTGATTAAGTACAATCGATGCTATGAATTGATGTTCTTCTGACGTTCTTTAACGACCTCTGTGGCGCGGTGGGCGAAGGTCCGCCTGCGACGCAGGAGGTTGCGGGTTCGATTCCCGCCTCGGGACAAATATTTGTACGATCTGCAGATATTTGTCGACCAGAACACCCTGTTCTGGTCGTTTTCTATGTATAATAAAAAATATCTATCTATGTACTCATATATTATTATGTATATCAGTTATCTAGTACCCATAACACAAGCTCTGCTTACCATGGGGCTAGATAATGCTGTGTGAATTGTCCAGCATTATTATTATTATTATTTAACCCTTCCATCTTGGGACCAAAATGTCAGAAATGAATGACAGGCCGTGCGCATTAGACACAATGGCGTCGAAAATCTCAATTCGACTGCCAAAAACAATTAACGTCCACAGATAATAAAATATTTTTCGTTCAGTATGTAGAAAATATATCAAAGAACCTAACTCATTAAACTTCTTTATGGGAAAGTAGCCTCTAAACATGTAAAATAAGGTCCGTAATTAAACGCAGGAGAGCGGTAGCCGCTTAATTCGTAACTGCTTAATTCATGCTTAGATTGATGATTGATTAAGTACAATCGATGCTATGAATTGATGTTCTTCTGACGTTCTTTAACCCTTCCATCTTGGGACCAAAATGTCAGAAATGAATGACAGGCCGTGCGCATTAGACACAATGGCGTCGAAAATCTCAATTCGACTGCCAAAAAAAAATTAACGTCCACAGATAATAAAATATTTTTCGTTCAGTATGTAGAAAATATATCAAAGAACTCATTAAACTTCTTCATAGAAAAGTAGCCTCTAAACATGTAAAATAAGGTCCGTAATCAAATGCAGGAGAGCGGTAGCCGGCTACCGCTTGGGGTTTGAGTGAACGGTGCAGTGACGTAAGGCGCGGTGGCCGGCTACCGCTTGGGGCCTGAGGGGTTAAAAACGCATAATATTACGCTTCGTCACTATAGATCTTATTACGTTTTTGGAATCGAAGTTTTTTTCGTCGTTGACTGTATACATATAATTCTGCAGTGTCGATCTCACCACCCTTAAATAATTAAAACTAGAGGTGTCCATAAGTAAGTGGCCTAAATAACTAACAAAAATATCAACTTGATCAGGAAGAAAACTCGACACGAGAGAGGTAAGATTACAAACTAAACGAAAGAATTCGGCACATTATAGTGATGTCTAAAAAACACATTAGGACGTCGTCAGTTTTCCACCGATTATTTACCTATGCGACATTATTTCCTTATTCATTAACAGGCAAGTGAGTTACGAAAAACAATGCAACGTCATTTTATATTGTCTTTTTAATCCTCGACGCAAAAAGAGAGGGGTGTTATAAGTTTAACGTGTCTGTCTGTGTATCTGTCTGTGGTATCGCCGCCCCTAAACGGATGAACCGATTTTATCCCGAGTGTTCTTAGCCATGGATCATGAAAATCTGTCGGGGGATTTTTAAATTTTTAAATTTTAAATTTTGTTCTTATTTATTTATTTAAACCATAGAAATCTAAATAACAGTATTTTGTTATTTAGATTTCTATGATTTAAACCTTTATTGCACTGAGGTACAAAGGATGGGCTTAATGCCGAGGCATTTTCTACCTGCCAACCAAGAACACATGTTTTAACAGGGGGTTGGCGTGCTAATATATAAGTTTTACATATAGATAACTTCTTGTAATTATGAAAGAAACCCGTGTGGAAATTGCTCTACATTTCAACTCAAAACTACTTTTAATATTATATTTACGCCTTCACGGGTCAAATCATCAAATCTACTTTATTGTTGCGGTACAAAAAAAGATCTTGTAGAATAGGTACAGTTTTAGATTCAGAGCTTCTACGACCCTGACCTTTTGGGAACGAGAGTTTTATAGCAAGAATATACAGCACTTTTGGGACAAATAGATAAATGGATGGATTTGTTAATTTTGCGCACTTTGTAAGCCAATTTTGACTAAAAGAAACCTTGAATTAGTTGTAGTTTTTGGAGTCTTTTGACATAATGTTGATTTTAGTAAAAATCTCAATAAAAATCAAATTCTGGAGTCTTTTGACCTGTCCAACCTACGAAAAATGTTCCCTTCGCGCAAACCATTATGATAGCGTAATTTTGTATGAGAATGTGACTCCAAATAAATAAATAAATAATGCTGGATAATTCACACAGCGTTATCTAGCCCCAAGCTAAGCAGAGCTTGTGTTATGGGTACTAGAGATAACTGATTATACCTGCTTAATATAATACACTACATAGATAGATATTTTTTATTATACATAGAAATCATCCAGAACACCCTGAACAAATATGAACAAACTAGTTTATGCCCGCGGCTTCGCACGCGTTGTTTCTATAAACGTTTCAAGGTGATTTCTATCCCATGAGAACTGATTTATGGGAAAAAAAGTGCCTATGTTTGATTCCAGGATTAGAATCATCTGTATGCAAAATTTCAGCCCGATCAGTTCAGTAGCTTTGGCGTGAAGAGGTAACAAACATCCATCCATCCATCCATCTATACATCCATCCAAACTTTCGCATTTATAATGTTAGTGTGATATGAATATCTGCAGATAGTACAAACATTTGTCCTAAGGCGGGAATCGAACCCGCAACCTCTTGCGTCGCAGGGGGACTTTCGCCCGCTGCGGCACAGAGGTCGCCATTAATGTTATGTCAATGGACTCCAAAACGACAATGAATTCGTTGATTGATTTAGCGTGGGTCTAAGCAAATGGCTTACCTTATGCAAACCTTCTTATTTGCTATCTACAATACTTGTAGAACCTAGAAAATAGTAAAACACTTTTTTTTTTCGAGCATCACTAACCTCCTTAACGCATTCACTGCCCAGCCTCGGCGGTGCTACCCGCAGGGGCGCCCCGCCGCCGCCGACGCCGCCACACGGGGGTCGAGAGGCTCGTCTGCGTCTTGGGCCATGAAATTGTTAGTGTATCTTGCTCTTACGTTTTTAAGATTTCGCACCTACTTGTCTTGGATAAAGACACCACAAAACCTCAATGCCGAAATTACTCCTTCACAATAACATTTTCAAGTGAATGGTCTAATGAAGTTTGCAATGAGCAATTCTTTTGTTTTATCAGACTATTGTTATCGGACTGTTAGTAATCCGCAGTTTACTACCGATAACATGTTTATGAATAATGTTTCGACGTAGTTTTAATTTTAAACAGCCTTTTAAGTTTCGGAACTCAAAAACTCCATGGCGTGGACGAATAAAACCAGTACCAATATAATAAAATCACTAGTTTTCTTCGTCTACGTATATCTACCTAACCTACCTATGTATACTACATATTCTAAGCCTGTCTGATCGTCTGTTGTTAACGGACACTTACAGACTGTGGGTGAATATTGCCACCTGACGAAATTTCGCATGAATGTTTCTAAACCTAGAATAACATAATTATAGGCTTTTTTTCCCGGAAAACCGCGTGTAAAGCCGCGGGCTGACGTTGGGTCAGGCAGCAGTTAAGTAGTATGAAGTTAGTAGGTACCTACTGTGGTATATATATAGGATGTAGTTACATATTAACCGCGGACGGAAGCTAAATCAAGTACCTAATGTGATATTCGGATAAACTTATAGTAGTTTTATAAGTCGTTATCAAATGGGTCACATTCTCATACATACTTACGCTATCATAATGGTTTGCCCGAAGGGAACATTTTCGTAGGTTGCACAGGTCAAAAGACTCCAGAATTTGATGACGGCATTTCCCACTGAAGGGTCCTTTCTTCCTTCCTTCCACGGAACTCAAATGGGTAAACATTATCAAGTTGTCAAGTACTTTAATTAATGTAAGGTTTTTGTCATTTTAGTGCGTAAGCCTCGCACTCTGGCTAATTTCTAAGAAATCAAATAATATCGCAAACTCCGCTTGAGTCCGTTAAGATTTTCGACTCCTACGTCACTTGACTTCGTGGTGTAGTTGGTTATCACATTCCCGTACTGAGGGAAGGATGCGGGTTCAAGTCCCGTCGAAGTCGAAAATTTTTGCGATATTATTTGATTACTTTAATATAATCAGACTAATATTATAAATGCGAAAGTTTGGATTGATGTTTGTTACCTCTTCACGCCAAAACTACTGAACGGATCGGGCTGAAATTTTGCATACAAGTAATTCTAATCCTGGAATCAGACATAGGGTAGACTTTTTTATCCAATAAATCAGTTCCCATGGTATAGAAATCATCTTTAAACGTTTCCATAGAAAAAACGCGTGCGAAACCGCGGCATAAACTAGTATAACATACTAAAGTCAGTACATAATTAACGGGATTTTTGTCATAATTTGTGTTATTTTGAGATTTCCAATATTTCGGCATAGTTGCATGCGCTATACCGATATCGGTCTATGCTGCCAATAAAAACTCATTAGTTACTCCCTGATCATGGCGGATGCAACTGGACCGAAATAAAAATAACAAAATATCCCATTAATAATGACTTAAATGTTAATAACTACGATAGTTTAAAAAAAATAGAATAACACACCCACTACTTAGGTACTCGCCTGTGAACGAACCTTGGACGTTCCATAAAAAATATTACGCAGAAATTCAATGCATCTCGGAACAGGTTGCATAGGGGCTCTAAAGTTTACTTTTGGAGTCATTGTTTCCACAACAAAGACAACTTTGGTGTAAAGTCAATGGCTTATTAAGCTACCTGCATTATGTATAAAACAAGTCAAATACGTTTTCAATTTTCGTCAACAGTCTGCAGTTAGCTCAATTGTTTCAATTGTAAATACTAGTTGTAATTTATTTATCATTTGATTGTAATTTTCTTTGTGAATAAAGATTCTATGTAACCTATAATAATAATAATAATAATGGAAAATCCACACAGCATCATCTAGCCCCAAGCTAAGCAGAGCTTGTGTTATGGGTACTTGATGACTGATATACATAATATAATACATTACATAGATAGATAATTTTTATTATACATAGAAACGACCAGAACACCCGGAACAAATATTTGTAGACCGTACAAACATTTATCCCAAGGCGGGAATCGAACCCGCAACCTCCTGCCCCGCAGGCGGACCTTCGCCCGCAGCCGCGCCGCATCGGTCGTCAACTCTATACTTATAATGAATATTATAATAAATTGATTTATCATTTAAGATAAAAAAGTGGTTTGGTGGCTGTTAAACATTAGTTAGTAGGTTCAGCTCCTGTCTGATTCTGATGATAACAGAACACCTCATCTACAATGTATATTATGTATATTATATAATAGAGCTACAAAGATTTGCGAAAGAAATACCAAAAGAAAATTACACAAATTGCGGAAATGTTCCAACAATTTGCGTGCTTGTTTTATCGCGGTTAGAACGTGGCATCACGTCTAGGCAATGAACTACGATACTTATAGCCGGGAACATTGAGCTATTGTTCGAAAGCTGGAAATTTGGGTCAAACTCGATGAAGCTGAGGATTGATTTAGAGTTGCGATGTACATGGTCATTGATTTTTTTAACAGACGAAAAACTGAGGAGGTTTTCAAGTCGACGCGTATATTTTTTTTAATGTACTTATGACTTTTTACAGAGTAGTCCGATTTCGATAATTCTTTTTTTATTGGAAAGGGTATACCCCGAACGTGGTCCTTTTTATATTAAAAAAAATCCAACCCTAAGGGTAGGAAAATAGGGGATGATTAATTGTTCACTCACTGATTGTAATGTTTGACCACGCATAACTTTTTACAGAGTAGTCCGATTTCAATAATAATTTTTTTATTGGATAGGGTATACTATACCTCGATGTGTCATCACATCAAACTAAATTACTCGAATTTTAACTAGATGTCGCCACTAGAAGAATTTGACGTCGGTTTATCGTTTTTTAAAACAAGCCAAATTACTTATATAAAGTGCGATGTTAAAGAACGAATTCACCCTCGCATACAAATTACCTCTTTTCTACCCGTAAAAGTAGCAATCAGTAGATATACTACGATTGCTTTGGACCAAGACCTATTGCTATTCCTATTGCTCTATTGGTTTACGCGGCGCACCCTAACAAAACTCTCAATCAGCATGTTTTTTTCCGACATCTTCAATAAGCATCGTTATATGTCAGCTAATTTACAAAAAATGCTTTAACCACCTAAGCCTCTCCATGAATCACTCCGTCCAATGGTAAATAATAAAATAAAAATAAAAAGCCTTTTATTTCTTGAATTATTACATAAAAACTTGAAAAAACACTGACCTATGCTTATTCTAAGGTTTCTAAATTAGTATTTATAAGTTTTAGCACTTAGGTAGGTATCCTTTTCTCAAGAACCCCTCTGGTCGAAGGTGAAGGCCTCCTTATGAGATTTCCAGGTGTCTCTATCGTTAGCTGTGTTCATCCAGTGTTTGCCAGCCACTTGAATTATGTCATCTGACCAATGGTAAATACCGAATAGAAATCCGTTCCGTATAAGTAATAATAATATATAGTGATAGTTAAATCCGTGCGATAATTTTTGGACGTAAACTAGACAGAATATCGCAATATAGAATCCGGTTTCTGACCTCATTTTATTTCCGGCCCAGCTCATAGATCAGACGACATTCAATATTATTGGAATAAAACTCGTCTCGTCCTACACCGAAATATCTGCTGTTGGCAAACTGGTCTAAATTCTAGATGCTTCTTTATTCATTCCACGTTATAGAACGACGACGGGTTTATAAATACTAACTGTATAAACATAACTTGACCAGCTTCTGTTCTGAATTTTATAACTATCTTGTTTTTGAATCAAGTATGAAAATTCATGAGGCGTTTTCTTAATGTAAAATAAGTTCGACCAGACTGAAAAAATGGCGCTTTTCGTTCAAATTAAAATGGCATAGGCTCTGCACAGGTTGACATGACAACCTTTACCACAACCACAACCCTTATTTTTCCCCGAAAAATCCCTGCCACCTAATTCTAAGGTATTCTAAGGTATGAGTTCTAAAGTAAAAAGGGAAAACGCTTCATTGTATTATGTGTATGTATAAAATGAAGGTCGCAATAAATACTCTTTCAACAGCGGCATGTACAAGTATGTCCTGAACTCCTGACGTATGACCTCTTTCTCTATATGAAAAGTAACACGTACGAAAAAAGAATATATACTGTTAGTTTCCACGATGCTGTAGGTCGAAAATGATGTACTGTATGTCCTAATACCTTTCGAATTTTCTGAACTGCGAAAAGGTCATTACGAGACCGTGACGTGGCTACGATTGTTGGGCGTAGGTTTATCTATAGGTAAGCGCAAACTGTAAGCGCTTTACGATGAATATCAAAAGCTCAACAGGTTACAATAGACAACAGACACTTTTGGTAATTCTACAATAAGACTGGCATATGCCAACGAGTCTTATGGTGTTTCGCAGTGAGCTTTCTTTTTATACTTTTAAAAAATATTTATTGTTATCTCTTCGCTCGTGACTCTATTCTGACGTGGCTACGATTGTTGGGCGTAGGTTTATCTATAGGTAAGTGCAGACTGTAAGCGCTTTACGATGAATATCAAAAGCTCAACAGGTTACAATAGACAACAGACACTTTTGGTAACTCTACAATAAGACTGGCTATATGCCAACGAGTCTTATGGTCTAATTTCTAAGAAATCAAATAATATCGCAAAAATTTTCGACTTCGACGGGACTTGAACCCTTCTTAGAAATTAGAAATTATCCAGAGTGCGAGGCTTACGCACTATAATAACAAAAAACGAGTCTTATGGTGTTTCGCAGTGAGCTTACTTTTATACTTTTTAACTTCTATTTCCAAAAATATTTACTTATTGTTATCTCTTCGCTCGTGACTCTATTCTAGACTGCTTTTGGACCAGATCGAACAGTGCAAGTCCAGTGTTCATTGAAAGTAACGGTTAATTCACACTATGAAGTCGGGCCGACTTGTATCTTAGATGCAATTGGTTTCAATTGGAGTAAACGGCACTGCACACCGATTAAATAATTGAAGAAGTAGTTTACAGTAGCCTCAGTAGCCTCATAAACTTACCTAGTTATGTAGGGACTCTTTCATTACTTTGTATAAAGCCTATACTTATTGTATTACACTGTCAACAACCCGTTGTTCTTAGAAAAGTGCTTATGACCTTATTTATTATGGTGGGTGGCTCACATTCGCGCCAGTAAATTCAGAATAATTGCCATCTATTCGGCATGTCGTATTTTCATTATTAGGGTTCCTTACCTAATAATACCTCTTATTGAACCAGGTGAGTGAACTCTGTCTAGTTAAATCTAACATAGGCTTGAAGGCACTTCGAACCGAAATGTAATGTTTTTCCTCAAAAGGAAAAAAGGAACCCTTATAGGATGACTTTGTTGTCCGTCTGTCTGTCTGTCTGTCTGTCCGTTGTCAACCCCCTTTTCTCATGAACGCGTGGAGGTATCGAGTTAAAATTAACATCAAACACTTAAGTCCGTAACCTCTTGGAGCCTCGATATAAATAAAACTTCTAAGTCAATGCAATCAAAAGTTACAGTCGTTTATGTCCGAATATTTTGATATTTCCAAGAGAATCACATGTACACGAAACCTACAGGGTACTTCCCGTAGATCTAAAATCATGAAATTTGGCAAGAAGCAAGGTGCCATAGCACAAGTAAAGAATAAAATCAAAAAACCGTAAATTTGTAGTTTATTCAAAAAAAGTATGATTCTTGCCAAGGACTAGGAAACCTACAGGGTACCTACTTCTCGTTGACCTAGAATCATGATATTTGGCAAAAAACAAAGTAACAATTATACGGAACCCTTACTTAATGCGCGAGTCCGAATCGTACTTGACGTTTTATTTTACTAATTATATTTAACTAGCTTCTGCCCGCGGCTTCGCACGCGTTGTCTCTATGGAAACGTTTTGAGGTTATTTCTATCCCATGGGAACTGATTTATGGGATAAAAAGTCACCTATGTTTGATTCCAGGGTTAGACTTACCTGTATGCAGAATTTCAGCCTGATCCGTTCTGTAGTTTTGGCGTGAAGAGGTAACAAACATCCATCCATCCATACATCTATCCATCCAAACTTTCGCATTTATAATATTAGTGTGATTTCCTTCAGCTTTTCATCAAAAGATAAGTACCTGAAACGTTCCCAAAATATGAGTTGTTCTTTCTTTTCAAGCGAATTACCTACATAAAACAACGAAACTACGATCTGGGTGCGGCATTATAATAGGAGTATTGAGTATCATTCACCCTCGAAACACAAATAGCTATGCTTTTGTTATTAGTTTGTGTTCTTTGAACCGTAAAACAAAAGGTATCTACCAAAACAAAAGCTTTCCAAGAAGTACTACCTATATCATAAAGGTTGTATGTGACTGTCCTCCTTGATGCTGTACCAGAAACGTTAAAAGTTCAATGAACTTAAGTTAGGTAGAGCATTGAGTCTCGGAGTTTGTTTTGGAAGACCAAAATTCTTTTATGATAAAATATAACCCTGGCTTAGTTCTATGTTTGCTACGTTAAGCCGTGTAATTCTACTTGCCAGCGAATTTATTCGATCAATCTCAGTTTAGTGCGTTACGAAGTATTTTCTATCTTAATTAATGAGTATTTATCGCGTAGGTACCTTTTGTTATTTTATCGTTTTTACCGCGTTACAGCGACCCAGTCGCCCCGTGATCACGATCGAAATAATAGCAAAAGGTACGCGATAAATATTCGATAAATACGAGTACTAATTCTGTCTTTCTCACGGCGTTTTATAGAATCTGATGAAATCTCTGGTATGTGTTGTTTATTTCGATCGTGCAATGCATGCTCTCAGCATGCGTTGCATACGAATAGATGGATACATAACAGACACCCGTAAAAGTTCCTGAAAAGTTTTCTCATGAACCAAAAGTTTACTAAACATGATGCATTTGTTATACCTGCCCTACATTCTAGTTGTAGTCATCGATATACATAAGTAAAATTCGGAAGATTGGATACTAGCTTCTATTAAGTCATCATCATCATCATCAGCCTATATTAGTCCACTGCTGGACATAGGCCTCCCCTAATGAGCGCCATAGCGCCCTGTCTTCAGCTTGCCGCATCCAGCATCTCCCTGCAGTGTTTCGCAGATCGTCATCCCACCTGGCCGGAGGGCGTCCTACACTACGTTTGCCGCGTCGTGGTCTCCACTCAAGAACTCGTTTACCCCAGCGGTTGTCGGTTCTTCGCAATCTAGGAAGTGGAACGCCATAATTAGGTCCACCCACGCATCCACCCACCTCAGTCATAGTCGGGCCGGCGTCGCCGGTGTTCGTGTTGCGCGTGCGTATTGTTATCTCGGTCGCGCTTCTGTCTAGGTACGTCTTTCTATCTTTGTTGTTCATTCGGAAGGAATATAGCAAAAGATTGGAAATAGCGTGGCTCTGCGTTTAGTTGTAACACAACATAGGCCATTTGTTGAGTGGGAGAACGTACCATCCACAGAATTCTAACTAAAAAAGTATATCTATGGTTGTAGTTGGTAGAGTAGACCTCTACCTGCGCTGGTACCTCTGCTACCTCTAGTTTCGAGATAACACGCGTTCTACTACGAACTAGGTCATATTTTTGAAGGGTGTGCACTGCAAAACTTAGTGTGCAATTATGATAATGCCTATTTCATATCAGGGTATCAGAGCATGAATATTAATTTGACGCCTATTATCTTCACGAGAATTATTTAGCTTCTGCCTGCGGCTTCGCACGCGTATTTTCGGTATATAAATAGCCTATTATCTAAGTTGAGTGGACGACATCAGACGGCACGGAGGACATGACTGGATGAGACGGGCTCAAGATCGATAGGAGTGGAGACGAACGGAAGAGGCCTATATCCAAGACTGGATCAAGATGAGGCCACCATGATGATGATGATGATTATCTAAGTTAAGCTATGTTCTAAATGTACGTCAAATTTCATCATGATCTGTTCAGTAGTTTTGGAGATCTTAGGGTACAAAAATTCACAATTCACAAACTATCGGCTTTATAATATTAGTACTTAGTATTAATACGTGTCTTGTTATTAGTGTCAGTAGTTTCTTTTATTGGAAATAATAAGGTTTATCAAGGGTTCTACATATTTGACGCGTGTAGAAATAGGTTTTTGACGTGACAACGTCTTATAATTCGATAGAGCCGGCTGCACGCACGAAAAAACATGACGTCATGCGGCGTTACCTCATGCGGCGTTACCTCACTCTGAGGCGTTCCATGTAAGGCTTGAAGTGCAAGCGAGAGCGCTCGACATCCGTCTCTCTCCTACTTGAGTGAGTGATGCGTCTGCGTGGACAGCTGCTATACTATAGTACATTTACATGTTTTGATCGAGTATCATATGCTACCATTCCATCAGTATTTTCTTAAGACGTTGTCACGTTCAACTATCGTCAGTAAACCGACTTTACAAACCAATTTTTGTAATAAAATAAATCGTAAAAATAAAGTACGCCAAGTTTTACTGCAGGAATAATGAGAAATTAAAATTAAATTACTTCCGAGTTCCATAGGCACGCGTCATAAAGAACACTGCATTTATCTGCATAGGTATAATGTTCCTGAAAAAATGAGCAAAAGCTTAAAAATTTGACGATTTCGATAGAATATTCCATTCATTGTTACGATTTTTAACCCCCGACGCAAAAAGAGAGGGGTGTTATAAGTTTAACGTGTCTGTCTGTGTATCTGTCTGTGGTATCGTAGCTCCCAAACGGATGAACCGATTTTCGTTTAGATTTTTTTGTGTCATACATAAATTTATCCCGAGTGTTCTTAGCCATGTTTCATGAAAATCTGTTCAGCCAATAAACGTCAGCGGGTTTTTAAAATTTTTAGTTTTGTCTTGTTTCATCATATGTGATGACAGCACTTAAGGCGAATAGTAGGGTGGATAGTGGCGCCACTACATATTTAATTTAATCATTAAGTTATACAAAGGAATTATCAAAAAATCGGACGTGTGTGTAGTGGCGCCACTATCCACCCTACTATTCGCCTTAATCGTCCGATTATTTTTTAAAGAATACCTCTTATACCCACATAAGGCTTTCACTGCCCAGCCTCTAACCCTTTCCACTCTACACTCGCGCGCGAATAACACGCGAAGCCACGACCTACCCGGAGTGTGGATGCTATACCCGTATTCTTCTCGGCTCGGCTTCGCGTCGCGTTCGCGCCTCGTTCCAGTACTTTTTTTTTCCATCAAATGTTGCGATAGGCGCGAGTGGAGGCCTTCGCAGTTTTGCCGTCTCGTGTGTGGATAAGCTTTCTGCTGTGCGGAATGGTCGCGCCGCAGCTCCAAGGATTGCAAAAGCAAAATGTCAAACGTTGTGAGCAGTCAATACTAGAATGGCGGCCCTGTCGCTAAAATCAATTCGACAGAGAATTAAAGTTATCGACATAGCTCAAAGAATTAGCAAGCTGAATTGGCAGTGGGCCGGCCATATCTCGCGAAGAACCGACAACGGCTGGGTAAACGTGTTCTTAAGTGGAGACCGCGACTCTGCAAACGTAGTGTAGGACGCCTTCTGGCCAGGTGGGATGACGATCTGCGAAAGACTACTGGATGCGGCAAGCTAAAAACAGGGCATTATGGCGTTCCATAGCTCCCATCTAGCCAGAGGGCGTCCTACACTACGTTTTCCGAGTCGCGGTCTCCACTCAAGAACACGTTTACCGCAGCGGTTGTCGATTGCCTCCCCTAATGAGCGCATTAGGAGAGTCTTATGTCCAGCAGTAGACTAATATAGGCAGATGATGATAAGTTATTTCACCATCACCACCAGTTTTGTTGTTACAGTAAAGTTTTCCCTATCCTCTCAATGTGTCCCGTTTGTTACAGATCTACCAGCACCTGCGCTGGTACACCAATCCATCGGAGCAGCGCTGGATAGTGCGCATCCTGTTCATCGTGCCCATATACGGCTGCTACAGCTGGATATCACTGCTGTTCTTCAACGGAGACTCGTACTATGTCTACTTCTTCACCGTTCGAGATTGCTATGAAGGTAAATTTAAACATCACACTATCATTGACGACCTCTGTGGCGCAGCGGGCGAAGGTCTGCCTGCGACGCAGGAGGTTGCGGGTTCGATTCCCGCCTCGGGACAAATGTTTGTACGATCTGCAGACATTTGTCCAGGGCGTTCTGGATGTTTTCTATGTATAATAAAAAATATCTATCTATGTAGTCTATTGTCTATACTATAATAATATTATAAAGAGGAAAGGTTTGATTTTTTGTTTGTTTGTTTGTTTGTATGAATTGAATAGGCTCCGAAACTACTGGACCGATTTGAAAAATTCTTTCACCGTTAGGAAGCTTACTTTTCAGGGAGTGACATAGGCTATATTTTATCCCGGAATTCCCACGGGAACGGGAACTACGCGGGTGAAACCGCGAGGCGATCGTCTAGTATTAAGTATATCAGTTATCTAGTAACCATAACACAAGCTCTGCTTAGCTTGGAGCTAGATAATGCTGTGTGAATTGTCCAGCATTATTTATTATTTATTTATTTATTATTTATTATCACATCACATCACACTAATATTAAGTATAAACTAGCTGCCGCCCGCGGCTTCGCAGGCGTTGTTTCTATGGAAACGTTAAAAGGTGATTTTTATCCCATGGGAACTGATTTATGCGATAGAAAGTCGCCTATGTTTGATTCCAGGATTATAATTATCTGTATGCAAAATTTCAGCCTGATCCGTTCAGTAGTTTTGGCGTGAAGAGGTAACAAACATCCATCCATCCATCCATCGTCAGGTAAGTCTAACCCTGGAATCAAACATAGGCGACTTTTTATCCCATAAATTAGTTCCCATGGGACGGAAATAACCTAAAAACGTTTCCATAGAAAAAACGCGCGCGAAGCCGCGGGCAGAAGCTAGCAAAAACATAAAAAGTCTTTATTTCGGAACATATTGAGGGATATAACAAAAAATAGGCAGCGATGCGACCTGCTGAAGTAAAATACTGTGTCGCAGATCGCAACGCCCTGCGACTCTATCTGCGATTTAATTATACTCTACTTACTGATGATGATGTGGAGGTCCTTGCTAAGTTTTAGCCACGGCGCGGCGGCTAGTCTCGTGGAGGCTAGCCATGTGCACAGTTACAGACATATTATAGTGCACAAGTGTATGCGCAAACGGAGGTGCTATCTCTATTCCCTCTTATAATCCGATGGGACGGCAGACCGACACGACCGGGAAGTGGTCAGGTGAAGGGCCAACAGCTTAAGCTGCTTGGTAGCTTAGGGAGCAATAGACTAGCATTAGCGTATGCTAATGCTAGAGCATAAGAATAACCCTAACAACAACTCTAATTACGCTTACTACCTATAGGCTTATTCGTAGCCTATAGGTAAGTTTTTAAAAGCTGGCGTGATCCCCTTTTGTTCTTCGTAAACAGGAAGTCTGGATTTGTGACGTCAGCGCGGATAATTGTTTACAAAAAACATATGAAAATAGTGTTAGCTTTTAAAAATTTACCCATACTGACCATCGATGTAAGTAAAATTCGGAAAATTCGGCACTGGCTTCTCAAAAGTGGAACGCTCAAATTGAGTCCAATTGTGTCCACCCACCTTAGTCACAGTCGGACCGGCGCTGCCGGCGTACGTGTTTCGCGAGTATTGTTGTCTCGATCGCACTTCGGTCTAGATCTTTCGTCTTTCTATCATTGTTGTACAATAGTTAGGTATATTGCAATGGATTGGAAGTAGCGTGTCTTTGCGTTTAGTTGTAGGTAACACAACACAGGCCATTTGTTGTGATAGCGCTGGGAAGACGTACCATATCTACAGAATCTTACTTATATCAATGATACTGACAATAAAATTGCCGAGGTAAACAGAATGACATCGGTAACGTAAATGTTTAATTTCTAACGTTCGGGTTAGAAGAAAATTCATTTGTGGTTATTTCATGTGCGTTACGGATACGGATATAAAACGCAGGTGGTCAGTTAATAAATAATTTCATTTCAAAGATAGATAAGGCACGACCTCGCATTATAAAGGTGGAAATATCTACAACCAACGTTTCAAATTCAGCCAGGAATCGCTAGTTTTTTCGTGATTCTGTTAACTATCTGAGAATTTCGTTGTTTTGGTTCTTGAAATTTATTAATTTTACTCTTGAACGTGTTCTTGAGTGGAGACCACGACTCGGCAAAAGTAGTGTAGAACGCCCTCCGGCAAGGTGGGATGACGACCTGCGAAAGATTGCAGCAGATGCTGGATGCGGCAAGCTGAAGACAGGGCGCTATGGCGCTCATTAGGGGAGGCATATGTCTAACTGTGGACTAACATAGGCTGATGATGATTATGATGATGACTCTTGAAACTGTGTACAAAAGAATTTATAAAACTAGCTAGAAACAACAGGGTGTCCATTAAATATTGTACGTCCATGTACAATATTTAATTGAATTTAAATTTAGATTAACAATATAATTCCTTAATTTCTTCAAAATACTTTGCTAATTTCGCTATGTATGTGAGCCACGTACGAAGTAATATCTTAAAATTATTAATTGGCAGTTCTCTTATCATAACTGTATGATAATTCTCTCTCTATTACTATTTATCTATATTATATTCTCTTATCATAACTTGTAGGAAGAATATATCATGCAAAACTATGCTATGTCCGGCTTTTTAGGTAAATTACATAAGCTGTGCTCGTTCAGCTCAAAGACATCAGCCACGTAACGTTTTAATAAACGAGTCACCATCACCAATGAGGTCATCGCAGGCAGATTTTATTCTAATTAGAAGCTGCTCCAATTACTAAATTGATTTTCTATTATAGACTCACTTCTGAATATTGGCGTGTCTGTAAGCAAAGTGTTTGAGTGATGATTTTCTAACAAATTTTCGTTCGATACTGGTAAATCATGGCCATTATAGTGCTTCATCAATCTAAATTAGAGCTCCAGTAGAAAAGTTAAGGATTCATTTCCCTCTATTATTCCTGCTCACGGGTTCGCAGGCGTTGTTCCTATAGAAATGTTTAAATTATAGGTTATTTATATCCGATGGAAACTGTTTAGTGGTATAAAATGTATCCTATGTTTGATTCCAGGCTTAGAGCTACCTCAATGAAAAATTTCAGCCCGATTCGTAGTTTTGGCGTAAAGAGGCAACAAACATCCACCCATACATCTAAACATCCAAACTTTGGCATTTACAATATTAAATAAATAATGCTGGACAATCCACACAGCATCATCTAGCTAAGCAGAGCTTGTGTTATGGGTACTAGATGACTGATATACTTAATATAATACATTACATAGATATATATTTTTTATTATACATAGAAACGACCAGAACACCCGGAACAAATATTTGTAGATCGTATAAACATTAGTCCTAAGGCGGGAATCGAACCCGCAACCTCCTGCGCCGCAGGCGGACCTTCGCCCGCCGCGCCACCGAGGTCGTCGCATATTATACTATGATAGTGTGATTACTGTGCTAGTGTGAAGTACAGTCGTCAATTTCAAATACCCTATCATTATTGATGCTCGAGACATTATTCTAGAAAGTTATTTTCCGCAAATGCTTTATTTATTATACTTTAAAACCACGGTTGAAGGAACGTAAGCCACTGATACTTACCATGCATTAAAATATTGCGTGCGACATTGCCCACTAGGTATACATTTTCGCTAGAGTTTATATCTACCGTGTTATAACAAACTCAACCGCTCTTGTCGATATAACATGTGCAGAAACATACTTTCCATTGTTATATTAAATAACGTTAGGACTGCGATGACTGATGTGATGATGAATCTAGGTGGAACTCCAGCAGGGTATTTTAGTTCATTCGATTCGTTTCCAAATCGAATCCGACGGATTTGTTTCGATTCCGGCGGATCTATAAAACGCTATTTTGATTTCGCCTCGGGTTGATGATCGAAAATCCGAAGCGAATCTGTTGACTAATGGCCATGTTAATGAGGAGCTCTGTTTTTCGATCATCAACCCGAGGCGAAATCAAAATAGCGTTATATAGATCCGTCGGAATCGAATTCGAATCCGACGTTTTCGATTCGGAAACGAATCGAATGAATTAAAATACCCCTGCTGTTAGGTGATTCTTAGGAACTAGCTTTGGACTTGAATCTCCTCATGAATCTGCTGATATAATCTTTACTCGAGCCAAACTTATTGCCCTCATACTTAACCTAAAAATACTTTCTTGTTGTTGATATTATGACAGAATTTGCACTATTTGTCGGTTTGAGCTCTTCCTACAATGCAATTATGCTAAGAATTTTTTTCAAACAGGAAACCAGGCAGAGAATTTTCGATTGTTGTGTTGTGAGTAGTTTACAAATGTACACAGAGAATGACTTGCCTATAGCTGGTTTGGTTATTTAGTTATTACGAGATTATGTTCCAACAGTCATTCGTTTTAGGTTACTGTTACAGAATTCTTAGTAATTTTTTACCTCACCTCACCTGCCTATACCTATTGGTCCACTGCTGGACGCAGGCCTCCCCCTGATAAGCGCCTTATTGACTTTTATCCCATGGGATGGGGGGTAATGCCCATAATTCCCACGCTGGGCATGTGGGTTAGGGATCGCAGTTCGGTGGTAGAAATGTTTTGTCGGGGGCGCTGGTGGATATCCCTTAGTCGCCTCTTCCGACACCCGCGGGAAGAATTGGGGTGGTGTAAATTCAAAGCCGGCACCACACAGCAAAATTATTGTTAAATTAATTTAATTTGAAGAATTCACCTAACGTTTATTGATTCGAAAAGGTTAACTTACTAGTGTGGCACCTACAAACCGATTACGTTCTGTGCTATGATTACGTCATAATACTGAAGTAGGTATGGCGTGTCTATCAGCTATATTATTTAAAAAATGCTAGAAAATGTGTTGCAATGTCCTCGAAATATTCAAAATAATACATCTAGAATATCAAACAGCTAAATGTCATACACAATACAGGTTCTGGGCAAGCGACATTGAAGGTATTAAAGTCGTATTTTGGAGTGGCTTGATTTTATCTGTCTGTTTGACCTCGAGTGGCCGTTTTTTATAGCAGAAAGACAGCCCATAAACTTCTATGTAGCACCATAATGTTACTGGGCTACTTAAAACTGGGACAATTGAGGAAACATTCCCGGTTTTTGTATCTTTTTGATGTTTTTTACAAAAAACTAAATACTGCTTTCGGTTTCCTGTCAATTCACTGTTGATATGTTTTATGTAAAGAACCCATGGAAGGTGGTCCCCAATATTCTGGTTTATCCTAGTCCTAGGGATCGACGATGTAATAACTTTAAGGCTTAAATCTTTTTCAATCTACGTTATGTTATTATTATATGCATAAAAGAGAACCTTAAGGTTCTCTTTGCAAATCTCCCATGTTGTAAATTACCTACCTATGTACAGAAATAAACGAAACTTTCGTAGTTTGACGAATTCTATATGAATTTAAGCGGGTTAACTACGAACCTAGTTTGTGTTGGAAGAACACCAACGTTACATCTCTTATCGAGGGACTTCATGTTCGACTTAACGTTGGTGTTCTTCCAACACAAACTAGGTTCGTAGTTAACCCGGTTACATTCATAATTAAAAAATAAACAAGCTTTCATTTAATTTTTTACGTTGCGGGACAAATAGTAAGTACCTACTTAATCCCTGGGGAATCAAATTTATTTGGGCCCACCCTGGGATCATACTCTATTCAAAACCAAAAGAATCATCAAAATCAGCCCATATTTGCGGGTGAAATCGGCGAACATACAATAACAAAATACACAGCCGAACATAAAACGGATTTTTGTCTCGAAGTTGATTAAAAATTGACGATATTATGAAAAAAGTTTATTACACTGATCGAAATAAACCCAGAGGCGAGATTAAAGTTAACTCAGACTCAAAAGTAGAGTTTGATGCAGTTAAAATAGAACTCTAAAACATGTATGAGGAAAACAATAACCCAATGGTCACTTAATTGACCTCGTTGATGCCCACTACCGGTGGACGACTAAAGGCATCTCATAATAGCATCACGCTCAAAAACAAGGCTAGAGTTTAGTAGACAGCATAGATATAAGTTAAATTCTGTAGAAATGGTACGTTCTCCCTCTTAACAAATGGCCTGTGTTGTAACACAGGCCATTTGTTGAGTTGTCTTTGCGTTTAGTTGTAACTAAACGCAAATACACTCTATTTGATTTGAGATTGTGTCATACACGTCGCCGCCGAAAATTTAAAACGTGTGCAATTTTATTTAAAATAAGTTTTTATATTTTTATGTATGTTAGATTTAAGGTATATATGCATATGGGCCGTAGAATAAGTTAATCAGATCTATACTTGTTCTAATGTTGTCTGAAATAAATGTATTATTATTATTATTATTTCCAATCTTTTGCAATATACCTACTGTTTATTTATTCGTCTCGTCGTTAGCAGAGGCTGGGACGTTCCATATAAAGAAAGACATTATTCGGAGACCATAGTTTATTGCAAGGCTTATCTCTATGACACGACATGAACCAGTGCGAGGGCAAGCCAGTGACAGGTAACAATAATGTTTGACACTGACAGCTTAGACACTAAGACCATAGACTACAACACCTACAAAGATGGTAAGACGTACTAGACCGAAGTGTGTGACCGAGTCAACAACACGCACGCGAAAGTGGGTGGACCTAATTGGGCCTAATTATGATCGTACCGTACCACATTCGAGAAGATAGTAGGTACACAATCTCCTAAATTTTACTTACTTACATCGATGGTAGGCTATACAAATATTTTTTTTATAAATAATTTAAGTAAAGTTCGAATACTTTTATGATTTTACTTTGAATCAGTATAATATTAGAACGGCTGTACCGATTTAAGATTACATCAGACATAGCTAAACCACTTTTGATGAACTAATATTAAATGTGACTAAACCTATACACTAGCCAAACTCGATGCATAATATTTGTAAACAAACCACGACACAAACACTAAAACTTGGCGTTGAGTTTCAGATATAATTGCAAGCAATATTTATTGAAGAATGGATCACAAATCGACATGTTATGTAAATTCCGTATAAAAAGACGCGGCAGCAGAGTGAATTTTAGGTTAAGTATAGGCGGTTTGTTTACAAACATTCCACATCGAGTTTGGCTAGTGTATAATTGAAATCGGTTATTTCGCCACGAGCTACAATCCTACTAATAGGTATTATAAAGCCGAAAGTTTGTGAAATCTGAATTTTTGTTACCTAGCATCTCCAAAACTACTGAACAGCTGATCAAGATGAAATTTTGTGTACGTTTAGAGCAAAACCTAATATATAAAATAGGCTACTTATTATACCGAATACGCGTGCGAAGTCGCGGGCAGAAGCTTGTGACTCATACACACATAAAGAAGCGCGTTGAAACAACAAATTCAATATCATCCACCAATTCAGAATCAATTGAAAACTTGCTCACTCTAGCCAGATGAATAAACATCCTTGCCATTTAGCAGAGAGCAACTTCGTAGATTCAAATTGATTGCGCATAGTTCGAAATGTATATTTCGTTACGTAAATGGAAACGTGATCGCTGCCGCCTGGATACTTTAAAACCAGAGAAACCTCGGACCTGTAGCATTCACTAGCTCAAATGTTGCAATATACCGAATGAATGAATGAATTAACACTTAACGTTTTTGTTATTATAGCGCGTAAGCCTCGCACTCTGGATAATTTCTAATTTCTAAGAAATCGAATAATATCGCAAAAAATCCCCTCAGTACGGGGATTTCTTAGAAATTAGAAATTATCCAGAGTGCGAGGCTTACGCACTATAATAACAAAAACGTTAGATTTAGAGCAACGCGATACCTCTTGTCAAATGAACTAAACGTAACTTTAGTCTTTGAACAGGATTGGATAAACTTCAATATTTCCCCTGTAGGTGGAGCTAACGGCGCTTGAGTCCGTAGAACGTCGCAAAGATTTTCGACTCCCACGTCACTTGACTTCGTGGTGTAGTTGGTTATCACATCCCCGTACTGAGGGGAGGACGCGGGTTCAAGTCCCATCGAAGTCGAAAATTTTTGCGATATTATTCGATTTCTTAGAAATTAGAATTAACACTTTATTGTACAAGTAAATAAAGTTAATACAAAAGTCATATCTAATTGACAACCTACCTGATATAAGTACCTACCTACTTCGTCTTATAACTAATGAATGAGTGAGAAAATGATTGTTTCTGAATACGTATTTGTGTAATTCTTTATTAAACAAAGTAAATTACAATCAACTAATAGAAATAAATTACAACTAGTAAATTAAAATTGAAACAATTGAGCTAACTGCAGACTGTTGCAAACAATCTACAGGTAACTCAACTGATCCATATCAATACCAGTCGGAAGCGTCCCCAAGACGCTGGCTGCATTGCCCCGCTGTATGGCAATGCTGATGCGCTTCGTCATTTGTTGATAGGACAGCTAAAAGTTGCCTTCGCTGACTCAAATGTTGCAATATACCTACCGACTTCATCGTATGACTAATGAATAAGCAGGTGAGTAAATGAGACTTCCTGAATAGGTATTTGTTGACATGATAGCCAAAAGTTGCCTTCGCTGGCTGCAATATACCTACCTACTTCATCGTATAACTTATGAATGAATAAGTGAATGAGAATTTGACGACCTCCGTGGCGCGGCGGGCGAAGGTCCGCCTGCGACGCAGGAGGTTGCGGGTTCGATTCCCGCCTCGGGACAAATGTTTGTACGATCTGCAGATATTTGTTCAGGGGTTCTGGATGTTTTTCTATGTATAATAAAAAAAAAAAATATGTATCTATGTAGTGTATTGTATTATGTATGTCAGTTATCTAGTACCCATAACACAAGCTCTGCTTAGCTTGGGGCTAGATAATGCTGTGTGAATTGTCCAGCATTTATTATTATTATTATTATTATACTTCCTGAATAAGTATTTGTTGACATGACAGCTAAAAGTTGCCTTCACTGGCTTAAATGTTGCAATATACCTACCGACTTCATCGTATGACTAATGTGAAGGAATAAGTTAATGATAGTTCCTAAATAGGTATTGTTGACATGACAGCTAAAAGTTCTATCTATATTCGGTTATCCTCAAGACAGTAAGGAAAGTTCTCCCTCGGTCTCTACCTCCCAGCCAGTTGTCCCACTAAATAAATTAATTAATAAAAACAAACTCGTTTATTTCAGGCAAAGAATCCATATCACAGAAAAAATCACATCCAGCTTAAAAATAATAAAAGAATATTAAAATAAACAAAAATAAATAACACGGCACAAAAGCTACCACGCGTCACTTTCTGTTTCCTTCCATTATGAAGGGAAATCCAATTAGGTGATAGGGTCAGCTTTTTTATAAAGTAAAATAAAATTACATGACATTTATTTCAGACAGCTCATAATTATACATACTTCCATGCTATACAAAACTATCAATAGGTAACTCTGTCTGTCTATCTAGTCTGTACGTCTGTCTATCTGTCTGTCTGTTACCTTTTTACGACTAAGTGAACGAATCGCAATGAAACTTGGCATTGAGGTAAATGGTATCGAGGTCGGAGTAATATTGTAAAACACAGGTATGTATACAAAAGAGAGAAAACATTTAAACACGCGAAACACGCTATTGATTTAATCTAAGGCGTTATAAGTGACGACGAGCTGTGTGGTGCCGGCTTAGAATTTGCACCACCCCAACTCTTCCCGCGGGTGTCGTAAGAGGCGACTAAGGGATATCCACCGGGGCGGGCAGCAGCGTCCTCTGCAAAACAATTCTACCACCGAACTGCGGTCCCCAACCCGCATGCCCAGCGTAGGCATTATGAGCATTACCCCATGTGATAAAAGCCAATAAGGCGCTTATCTATATAGGGAGAGGTTAGGGTTGAGGTGAGGTTATGAGTTCAGGAATCTAGGCAATAACCGTCAAGTTCTTCCCAATATCGTCGCTAGGAGCAACTCAAAAATAAAACAAATAAGACAGCCTTTTTCGGGTTATGATCTTCTTTTCTAAAAACTATTTTCCTTTTTCAGCATTCGTGATCTACAGCTTCCTATCGCTATGCTACGAATACCTCGGCGGCGAAGGGAACATAATGTCCGAGCTGCGCGGCCGGCCCGTGCGTGCCTCCTGCGTGAACGGGACTTGCTGCCTCGCCGGCGCCACTTACACCATCGGCTTCCTGCGGTTCTGCAAGCAGGCAACACTGCAGTTCTGTCTGGTGAAGCCGCTTTGCGCGTTCATCATCATCTTCCTGCAGGTGAGTCAACATAACAGCCCATATACGTTCACTGCTGCTACAAATAGCGATCCTGAGCTGCCTCTTCATCCATCGATTACCCACAGCTACAATGTTGTCGGTGAGCACGAAGAGCATTAAGAACATAAAATCTAGTGAAGCGTTGGGCAGATGCCTAGTGCGTAAAATCTCCGAGGTTTAGACTTGCTGCCTCGCCGGCGCCACTTACACCATCGGCTTCCTGCGGTTCTGCAAGCAGGCAACACTGCAGTTCTGTCTGGTGACGCCGCTTTGCGCTGCTGAACATAGGATTCCCCCAGACGGCGGCACCAATAGCGATCTTTTGCTGTCTCCATCGATTCCCGCGACTGTTACTATCTTCATTACAGATGTGAGCGGCTTAACTACAAACTTTATTTGTGTTGGAAGAACACCTACATTTCATCCTTTTACGAGAGACTTCTTTGTGGTGAGTACGGTTCGAGTCGCGAGTGTTGTGTTACAATTAAGCCCGTGAGCAGCACTAACCTCTGTCGGTTGCCCCTATTTACAGTAGCCAGGCAGATCACAGTGCACTTAATTTTACGTAACACCCTCTGTATTACAAATGTTACATGTGAATTACAAATAAATAAATGAACTACCATAGTAAAAAAACAGGTTTTGGAACCATAAGAACACTTAAAAAAAATTGGTTGTCTGTAAAGTCGGTTTACTGACGACAGTTGAACGTGACAACGTCTTAAGAGAATACTGATGGAATGGTAGCATTTTTCAAAAGAAAATTTTAATTTTGTCAATTATAGCATAACCTACAATCGCTGCACTAGCGGACCGATGCTATTCATTTTAATGATGAAAGCACGAATATTCGACAAATTCGAATATTGATACTCGATCAAAACATGTAAATGTACTATAGTATAGCAGCTGTCCACGCAGACGCATCGCTCACTCCAGTAGGAGAGAGACGGATGTCGAACGCTGCCGAACGCAAAGGTCGATTGTGCTTCTTTGTCGCTCGTTCCGCGCTCTCGCTTGCACTTCAAGCCTTACATGGAACGCCTCAGAGCGAGGTAACGCCTCAGAGCGAGGTAACGCCGAATGAGTCATGTTTTTTCGTGCGTGCAGCCGGCTCTATCGAATTATAAGACGTTGTCACGTCAAAACACTTTGTTTAGAAACACAACTTAGAAAGAAAGGAAGGAACAATGTTGAGTATCTAATTTGCTACAATAGTTACAGATCAAGTAAGCAGATCTTGTATTTTAGGTACCAGATAACTAAATATCTAAATGGTAAGACACAAAGATTCCTCCTTTTAATCTGTCGTTTAAAAGGGATGAATTGAGAAAGAGACAACTAATTTCTTAAACATTTCCCTAAGTTTTTCGCTTATTTATTTAATAAATAACGATCAGGCACTACAAGCTACCAACTCGACTTAAGTTAAAAAGTAAGCACATCAGTAAAATCTGCGTGTAAAACCAATTCTATTTGCGCCGGCTAATTACCGCTTGATGACCACCGCTTGGTCGTTTTGAGAAAGCGTAATGCGCAAAAAACGCATAATGTTCTATCATTATAACATTTACGCTGTCGGTGCTATGTAGAGCTCGGAATAATTGTTAAATTACTTGCTCATGGCACGATATTAGTGTATCAGTTCCTTTACTGACAGTTTTTAGGGTTTCGTACCCGGAGGGTGCAAACGAAACTCTATTACTAAGGCTCCGCTGTCTGTCCGTCTGAATGTCTGCCTGAGGGCTTTCTCGGGAACCGTAAGAGCTAGACAGTTGAAACTTTCACAGAATGTGTATTTCTTTTGCCGCTATAACAAAAAATACTATAAATAAAATAAATTTTAAAATTAAAGGGGGTGGGGAAAATAGCCAAAAAATCGTGTTTTTCTGTATGGGAACAAAAAACATGATTTTTTGGCTATTTTGCTCTAAGGTTGTCGAGGCTTGAACCATATAGGTAGACACATGAAACTTTCTACAAGTAAGAAGTTACTTTGTCAGATCGAAAGATAGATGACAGACTTAATACAAATACTAAAAATAAAATAAAGTGGATAATTTAAGGTGGTCTCCAAACAGTTGATGTTTTTAGAGTTTCGTTTGAGAAATAGGTTTGATTGCGACGAAACCCCCCGTGTGCGAGTAAACTCGCACTTGGCCGGTTTGTTAGAATTAACTAACATTTGATACCTACTGTTGATGCTGTATAAAAATGTGTTCTGCATTTTTATTATTATTGATTATATTATAAATTGTTTATTATTGTAAATTGTGATGTGATCACAGTGATGATAATCAGTCCTAGTATAAATTTCTTAGTCGCCTTCAATAATATTTACCGGGCTTAGTATCTTTCCACTCAGCCCGTCCCCTAGCCCTGTAAAACAAGATAATGTTGGAATAGTGCATTTTACACCAAGGCGAGAAAGTGATCAATTCCTACCGAGTGTGTCGTTTTGTCGCACTTTCTGCCGAGTGATAAATAGTGCTTTATACTACACCTTCGAGGAAAATAAAAAGCAGAATTAATTATTAATTGAAATCGCGCCTAATGATGTTGGTAAAACCTCATTGACCGCGCCAGCCTTTGGGTTCTTTTTTCAAAATATTGTTCGGAAATCGGAGGAGGCCTAATGGACTTGGAGTAAAAACTTTTTGTCGTTTGACCGAACGAAAATAACCATAGCTACCGGCCGATCTTTAAGGAAATTAAAAAAAAAATAACACGTTAGAAATGGATTTCCATACACTTTTTCCTCCCGCTAAAACACGTGAGAAATGAAATTCCATAGAGTTTTTCCTCCCGGTTTCCTATAGGCCTGCAAAGACATACTTTCTATTCTATAAATGGAAAAGGAATAGGCAACTTTCCGAGCAGGTGTAGTATAAATGTATTAGTACTCCTGAACAGCTCAAGATGAAAGGCGTACATAGAACATAATCTGGCCGTTCATCGACTGTTTTTATTTCGGAATTGGAATGGCTGTGAGCGTAAGCTAAATATAAGTACCTTATAAACATAATCATGCCCAAGGAAATGGTCATGCATTTGGTTCTTCCACCGAAGACATGGTAATTGGTTAATAACCTATGTATTCTCTCAGTCCGCAGGCCACTACCACGACGGCGACTGGAGCCCTAACGGCGGGTATCTGTACATAACCATCGTGTACAACTTCTCGGTCAGCTTGGCTCTGTACGGCCTGTTCCTGTTCCTCGGAGCCACAAGGGAGATGCTGAAACCTTTCGATCCGGTGCTCAAGTTCTTCACCGTCAAGTCTGTCATCTTCCTTTCGTTCTGGCAAGGTTAGTACTAGGCACAGGTGTATCAAGGAATTTATTTAGTACGAAGTATCTGGCAAGGCACGTTACAAATGTGCCAATTTAGTCCAGTTGTGTGTGATTTTGAAAAAAAAAGTGTTCTAAAGTGCAATGATAGTGCAATTGTGCTGCTGTGTTGCATAATTTGAAATTAAAACCTGAACTACAGAAGTATTTTTGTAAACCTGCTCTACTCAAAATAAGACTAACCAAGAGAACTGAAAAAGAAGCCTGTCATCAATAATTTAATAACTAGTCTAAAAAATTCTACACTCTGTCTAGAATAACGCGCTATAACAATATGTTGCTAACATCGACTTTGTCCTTTACAGGAGTAGCCCTAGCCATCCTCGAGAAAGCGGAAGTGATCTCGCCAATCACAGACGCAAATGGCATCCCCACTACTGCGGGTACAGTTTCCGCCGGGTACCAGAACTTCCTGATTTGCATCGAGATGTTGGCCGCTGCTATCGCTCTCCGCTATGCTTTCCCCGCAGCCGTGTACCACCGCGACCCGCACCGCTCTGTGACAATGCAGTCCATCTCTAGCAGCCTCAAGGTACAACTATACTAAATCATGGGTACGACTATGCTAAATCATAGCAAATCTTCCTGATTTGCATCAAGATGTTGGCCGCTGCTACCGCTCTCCGCTGCTCCATGACAATGCAGTCCATCTCTGGCAGCCTCAAGGTACAACTATACTAAATCATAGGTACAACTATACTAAATCATAGGTTGAACTATGCAAAATCATAGCTAACCTTCCTGATTTGCATAGAGATGTTGGCCGCTGCTATCGCTTTCTGCTACGCCTTCCCCGCAGCCGTGTAGAGATAAACCATTCTAAAAATGAACGCCGATTGTATGACGTTTAGTGAAGGGAGCGTGCATTTTGACGTGCATTTTTAGAATGGTTTATCTCTACCACCGTGATCCGCACCGCTCTGTGACAATGCAGTCAATCTCTAGCAGCCTCAAGCCACAACTTGAGGCTGCTCGAGATTTTTGTGCAACAACAACAAGGTCAAGAACCGGCCTGTCTTGTCTTCATTCACTTTAAGTCGCTGAGTATCACTCTCTCCACAGGAGTAAATAAATAAGAGTGTAGGACGTTATCTCCGCGTCGATACCTATTTACATGTACAATAAAAAAATAATACAGTGGTACCACACGGGTTTAAGTTTGTTTATCAGTAACAGAGTTCTAAGGTGAAGAGGCGATAAGCTGGCGTCAGGATAAGTCTGGTGTAGAGCCACTTAACGGAAGGCAACCTTTATTTATTGTAATGAACAACTCAATGTAAAACAGATGATGAACCCTAAATAACCACCACGATTCATTGTATTTCACATACAAATCTAGAAATATGAGTATTTACTCATAATTAAAAATAATTTTGAGAAGGAGGCCAAGAGGAGGATCCAGCTAGGCTGGGCAGCGTTTGGTAAACTACGTCGAGTCTTCTCGTCATCCATACCGCAATGCTTGAAAACGAAAGTTTTCAATCAGTGCGTCCTACCCGTCATGACCTGAGGAGCTGCGACGTGGACACTCACTTTAGGGCTGGTCCAGCAGTTCAAAGTCGCTCAGCGAGCTATGGAAAGAGCTATGCTCGGAGTCTCTCTGAAGGATAGAATTCGTAACGAATACATCCGACAGAGAACCAAAGTTATCGACATAGCACAAAGAATTAAAATTTGAAGTGGCAGTGGGCCGGCCATATCTCGCGAAGAACCGACAACCGCTGGGGTAAACGTGTTCTTGAGTGGAGACCACGACTCGGCAAACGTAGCGTAGGACGTCCTCCGGCCAGGTGGGATGACGATCTGCGAAAGACTGCAGGCAGATGCTGGATGCGGCAAGCTGAAGACAGGGCGCTATGGCGCTCATTAGGGGAGGCCTATGTCCAGCAGGGGACTAATAGAAGGCTGATGATGATGATGATGACTCATAATTGACTCATATTGATTGTTATTTCATATTTCCAGGAGACAATGAACCCCAAGGACATAATGACAGATGCGTTCCACAACTTCCATCCCCAATACCAACAGTACACTCAGTACAGCTCTGGTAAGTGACGTCATTACAACCATTGCCACCAACTTATCTGTTCACGTTGGCATTTAGAATAACGCTGTAGCTTCAAAAATACCCTTTGATTCTAAGCCTATAAATTCGATGCGAGAAACACAGGACAGGAGGTCGGGAGAAATTGTAGGAAGCTTATTTATCCCAGCAGAATACAGGCTAAGTTGATGTTGATTTCTCCAATTATTTCGGTCCACTTTGCTTGTGGTACAACCAGTTACGCCATGGATAATTTCTTATTCATGGCCTAACCAGTTGTATTTCTCAGTAAGAGCGGGTTGTTCTCACAAATCCAATACCATAATGATTTACAGTGCTACTTTTTTACTACTTTATACCTGAACGGATAAGTTAGTGGCATTTCTTCATACCCATTGCATGATATCATTCAGCCTCATCCCATTTGATTTGCCGGCTCAGAATGCTCTGAATGTTTTGACGTCTAGTGAATGAAAGTACTCAATCTTTGGCCACATCACATAATATGGCCATTTATAGTATTCAATCTATGCATAGTTGTAGCTAGTCGAATATAGACACATTTTTTGAGAAAGAAATGTCAAAATTTAAGTATCGTTAAGAACACCAGAGACATCATTGATACTGAGTACTATGGATATGGTCTATCTCCAAAATTTGCGAGTATATAAAATAAGGCTTCTCCATTGGTATTCTCTATAGTTTTCTCACATTGAGAGATATTAAATTGATATTTGTAACGGCTCTTAATTATGTGAGTTGATGGTCGCTTGACTATTATTTATTAAGAAAAGAGTTTGGTGGATTTTATCGACTCAAATATTAGAGAAGTCTTATGCCACGTCTTTATTTCAGACCTCTCGAAGTTTGCCTCTTGTGGAGACTCAATTTTAGACTCCAGTCTTTGACAGGATTAAATAAATGGCTAGTTATCATAATATAAAATTTCGATCCATTACCGAGTTTTCCATTTAAATTTTGAAACATTATTTGTTTTTTTTAATCGTATCGGTAAACTAGAAACTTTTCGAACATAAATAGTATGTAGAGTTGAAATTACAATAGTATTTTTATAAAATTTTCTCTTTTTGTAGAAATTTCTCTGTAGGTAGAAAGTGTAGTAGTTCTTTCATTCGCTTGATGTTTAAGTTTCATTGCCAATTATTTATTCCCATTTTCCAGAGGACTTACCACGATACCACTACGCATAATATAAATCACAAATTCATAGCTGCAAAATTTTGTTCGAACCGAAGTCAACATTATTTATGGCCATATTACTTTATAATATGGTCATAAATTGGGTTGGCTTATGGCTTTATGGCCATATTACTCTAGAAAAAAAAATGTAGCCTTTTGGTTCGTGCAGTTTTTCTTGATAAGTCCTGCTAAGCTATTTTTGTAGCTTTTAACTTTTCATTTCAATCTCTAGGAAATTTAATCAATAACGTAAAAGACGGGAGTGTGTATGTATAGGTTTGTCTTATTTTTTTGGTTTTTATTTCCTTTCAGATGTTACATCCCAACTGCCTTATGAGAAACTATAATTCGCCATAGCTGTTCTGCATGACTGCATTTCTGTCCGTGTTATACGTTCACCGAGCATGTTTAACCTCATGGTCAAATTCAACATCTAAAAAAAAACATTAAAATTCCTTAAAAGCTATACAAATCAAAACAGTGCCTTGAAGATAAAGATAATGATTTTAAAAATTACCTGAATATTTTTGGTGCTCGGAACACGTTCTATTATAATAATAATTCTATTATAATCTAGTATTTTAATATTTTAACGAGGTATTTGACTAGTCCGAGACACGACATAACGAATTTTTGTTAGTTGCCAGGTTATAAAACAGTTTGTCGCCATCACAGTTTTCATTTAATTGCAGTGTTGCATTTTTTTCCTTCAGACACAAATATTTTAGTATTATTGTTTTCAAAAGTTTAAATTAATCGCCATAAAATTTGTTTCAAATTCTTTATTCGGACTTTTCATAGCCATAGTTAGTTATTATTTTTTTACTTTAAAGCTAGGTTCACATTGCTGTGTCGTGGTGTGTCGTGGCGCGCCAGAGCGCAATCGGTTACGTTCATTACCTATGACTAGATTCACATTAGTAGGGTGCCCCAACACAACCTACTAATGTGAATCTAGTCATAGGTAATGAACGTAACCGATTGCGCTCTGGCGCGCCACGACACACCACGACACAGCAATGTGAACCTAGCTTAACGCCTTATTGTCCATGTTGTGTAAGTGTGTAAATGTTTTTCTGTGATTTTATTTCTTTTTATTTTGTATCTGTTTTTAGTTTTCTTACGC
Organism: Eupithecia subfuscata; assembly: GCA_963564075.1. NCBI lineage: Eukaryota > Metazoa > Arthropoda > Insecta > Lepidoptera > Geometridae > Eupithecia > Eupithecia subfuscata. Next base: position 10,431,291 of record OY751113.1, on the reverse strand, counting down.
GGTTACAGGATAAAATCCTTAGTTTTTGTGCTAGATATCTTCATTCGAAAGGTAGTAACGAAGCGTAATTTTATACAGGTGTCTTTACTAGTGTTGTTGCGAGAAGAACATTACGATTGTAAAAGGGAAAGGTCCCTTTTTCAATAGATAATATCTGATCGAAATAAACGTGTAGAGGCGCGGCTTGCGTTTTTGATAAGGTTTTTTAAATCTTGGCCCAGGTTGACCCAAATTGTCTGATCGGACAATTTCTTCGGAAAGTTGCACCTTTGCCAACCAAAGAGCGGCATTTTCCATAAAAAACTAAATATTAATATCGCTTTGTAATTAATATGCGTTTTGTAAGAAATGTTATAAATAATTCAATATTTTGAAATAACAACCTGATAAGCCATCTTTTTTCATAGTTAATGTTCATAATACTTTACCTAAGTAATTTAGAGATTAATTAAATCAAATTACGAAATTTTTCGAGTAATCTAGTGAATATTATTTTAGATTTAAGTTTGTATTTTGTCAGTTCAACTTAAACACCGGACAGTATAATTTCAAACACCTGTTTTGTCTTACTAATAAATGGTTTCCATTCAATCAAAATTATCTTTTAATACAATTAAAATAAGGTTTTAAATCCATGGAGTTCGCCAAAAAGGGTAAGCATTTTTTATATTTAGCTTTTTCTATAGTTTGCGCGCATGACCATTGTTTGACTCGATAGTATTCATATCATAGCATGTAGATACAGTTATGTTGGCTAATTTACGCATGTTTCGTAGGTATTATTCATATGCTAAATAGTGACCAATTATGGCCATTGTGGTGAGCCAAATTAGGGACCAATTATGGCCATTAGCCTTTCTGAAAAAAAAAAAAAATTGGTTGAGGCAATTTGAAACACTGAAAGCACATCTTCTAACACACGGGCACGGTTCTAACAACGGGCATTTGACCTTGATTTTTGGTAATGAACACGATAAGGGTTCGATTCCCTTAACATTATTAGTCCAAATTGTGCTGTAGAGAAAATAACACGGTAGCTGACACAAACACGGTTTTAACTCTGCACATTGTTATAACATAGGTAACTATTAAAAAAAAAAAAATTGTTGTCTGATAAAAACAAACGTCACACGCGACATTTATGACAGGAAATTCTGTTGACCCGTCAGCCTAATAACGATAAAATGTTCCTATACCTTCCATATTTGTTTTGCATAAATCGCAATTTTTGAAACTATAAGAACAGTCTAATTCCTTACAGGCAACACTAAGGCTACATTGCACCGACAGGCGGCTTGCTAAGCGCCTAGAGCTTAGCGAAATAATATCTGGTTATGACTTTTTTGCGACTAGCGAAGGAGCCAAGGGCGCAAAGCGGTTGCGGACAATCTAAAACGTTCGTTTAAGCTTAAACTAAGCTATTCGCTAGGTGACTTGCTATGCTCTAGGCGCAAGCCGCCTGTTAGTGTGCACGTAACCTAACACTATCTATCTAACTCTACCACGATATATACTAAATATTAGTTGCAACAAATTTCTTATATGGTTGGCGATGCGAGGCTCTTGGTATTTTAATACTACCCTAGTAGTGCCTCGCACACATAGTCCAGTTTCTCGAATTAGGGTTTTTAATAATAACAGGAATATCATTACATATGAAAATAAGAAAAGTCTGAAGGTGATTTTACTCGTCCCGGACGGAACAGAATATTTTTTTATCATAAAAGAATAAGTCCCGTCTCGTTCACGCTCTCGTCGTCATGTAGGTATATTTGACTACTGTAGGTACTTTTGAACAATGTTAAATGTTAAAAAAATAATGTAAAAATGTTAAAAAATTGTCTCGCTCGGTCCGGAACGAGTAAAATCACGTTACGTATTCAGAGACCTTTAATCAATACTTACAACGCCAACACTTAGCGCAAATTACCTACAGAAATTACCAGCATAACAAATACTACAACAAACTTTTTCTATAGTCATGCGAGGGGCTGCGAAGCCTGACGAGGGGGCAGCCTTAGCGCCGCGCCCGCCGCCGCAGCGCGTCGCTACCATCAGCCAAGGACCAAACTACCACGAGAAGACTACGCTGCTCAGTTCTGATGACGAATTCCAGTGAGAGAACCGGTACACCTTCAGATTAATAGGTATAGGAATAATTTTATGACCATGTGTACTAGAACGCTGTACTTAGGTTTGAGCTGTACTTAAATTATTTAAGTTGAAAGTTTTCAATGAGTCTGTATAAAAATTCGGGACCCTCGAATAGTCCTGTGGCGCAGCGACTCAAGAGTCGACCTTGGCTTCGGTCGGACACAAGACTTCTCCAGGCATCTCGGTTCTGCAGGGTTTTCGGAAACTACATTTCCTAGCCTTAGACACGGAATCTGAGACCGATTCTCGCGAAATTCAAATATTGTAGCGGATTTTAATATTTTCTGCATTCTGCAAGGAATATAAATAGCGGAATATATATAGATATTAGCATAGCATTGTAGTCCATTCGAAAAAAAAACATTAATCGTCAAACCTTTCCTATGAACCCATGTTTTAACACATTTAGATTTAGTAGCACTTTTGAAGCAATTAAAAATATAAGAGATTTATTACTAAACATCAACATATAACCAAAAACTCGATTATATCACAATTAATAAACAAGGGTTCATAGAAATAGTCTACGATTAGTGGGAAACAACTTTTCTGGTAGTTTAGTTTCTTGCAGAACGCAGAAAATATTAAAAACCGCTGTGTCAGATTCGGTAAAGGCTTGGCCAAACCAACGCGTTCAGCTCGCGTCCGCGGTGGCGTGCGCGGTGGCGGTCAGTTGTTGTGTACGAACTTGTAGCGACGACGTGTTCACATCGATGCGTCCTCTGATTGGTCGCGGCGTCCAGTGCAGCGTCTGCACGCGGCGGTGGCGATCAGATCGGGCTTGTTACGTTAGGACGCTGCACGCAGCTATTTATTTGTTGAGAAGAACTATGTTGTTTAGTTTTAGTAGTCAATGACGTGACTCCAGCCTGGTGAACGCAAGAACAAACGCGACGGTGTGTACAACTTTTGCACGCGCAGTATCGCCACCGCGCACGCCACCGCGGACGCGAGCTGAACGCGTTGGTTTGGCCAAGCCTTTAGGATGACTCCTTACCTTAGTGGAGAGATGAATAGCCTTGCAGAGCTGTCTCTAGGTAGAAGCGTAGAGTTTGCGGCGATGTGATTCCACCATCCAACGATAAGGTAAAAGGACCTTACTTTCTATGTACATACGTAGAACCTTACCTTATACTGCTAAAATCTAAGTTCTCGTTTTAGTATACGAAAGGTAGGTACAGAGTATGCATTTTTCGTTTCGAAAGATAACTACATGTATGAAAATGTTACAATTATAACAGATTTAAGGGATGTATAATTTTAGATATTAAAAGTGTCGGAACAAAAATATGATGATTTTGTTTACGTTTGAGTCTGAAACAAAAAAAATGATGAAAAGATAAATAAATTGCTTAGTCAAAGATATATCGCATTTATAAAATAAAACTAGATAGTTTAAGATAACTGGCTAATTCTACCAAAGAAACGACGACCTTGGCTATGTAAACTAAGGAATGTAAATGTATAGTTACAAATAAATACCTAATCTTATGTTAGACATAGAAAATAAATAACTGAGAATGTACAGGATGATAGAATGATGTTTTAAAATTAAAATGTTAGTTATGTATGAGGTATCAGTTTTACTATATCTTTAAAATTTGTTTATTGATATTTCATAATATAATTGTGCTTAAAAAACCCCACACTACTTTTTGTAACATTGAAACTAAGCTGTGCCTTCATTTAGTTTTGCATAGCATATAGAAAAATTACAATTCGACTATACGTGGCGGCTTTGTGACATGGGAGTGTATGGCCAAATCGGCAACTATGAGAAATAGAGGAAAGGCCATCACGGATGTAAGCGGGTTAACTACGAACCTTATTTGTGTTGGAAGAACACCGACGTTTCATCCCTTGACGAGGGACATCTTCAGGGTGAGTGCGGTTCTAGACCGCCCGTTCCGCATCTCTCCGAGCACTATGCACGAGCGGGCGTTGAGCCCGCGACATGAGCGCTGGGAGTGGGGGTGGTGGGGGGTTCGCTGCTTGTTGATGCTGCAGAGCATGAGAGTCATCTTCTCGTACAGATCCTACTGTGTTCGAGGAAAGTCGTCTAAGGAGGCATGACCTAGATTTATGAAAAAATTAAAAAAATAGTTTTTGTTTTCTCGTAAATTGAGTACATGGCTTATTTTGCTACTTTCTAACTCTCAGATTTCTGATTTAGCCATAAGTCTATCTCACAAAGCTGTTCTGTATATTGTAAGTCACATCACAATCAAGTAATAGTCTAGAATCTCACTATGTATAAAAAAGTATATATTTATATCGTTAGCGTAAGTAAACATGCCCCTAAACATTTTCTCTAATCAATCATCGCAGTAAACATACTGACATAGTTTTATACTTAAAATACAAGATTCCCGTTGTTTCGGTCCATATTAAAGTAAGTAATAGACGGTAGCATAAAAAAAATCATTTAAATAACGTAGCTTTGCATAGTTTCCTAGATAACACAAAATTGCTTCGACCATGGTAACCCTACGTCAATTTTCTTACAATATAAAGCTAGTTCTTCATTTATTCGGGTGAATTTTTGACGTTCGTTGCCAAATGCCGACGTCGGCTCAAAATTTTGAATTTTCACTTGGTCGAAAGGATAGCGTTTATGATAAAGGTGACTAAACACTGCCTAAAATAATTACGCGTAGGTGTACAAATAAATCCTCGAATTGAAAACTAAGCTAAAAAATTTAAGAGCTTACCTCTGCTTCGCCGTCCAAAGAATCTTTCGTAATGGCGAAAATTCAGAGATTTTCAGAAGTCTTGGGCCCTTTTCACATTATACTCGTACATGGTAACGGAACGTAAGCCGTTCTTACATACCCATGGCTACCTTCTTAACGGATTGGTGTCATACATTATTTCTTAGCATATCAATGCGACCGTGCCGTCACCGTGTGTGAAAAAGGCCTAATTGACATTATTGGAATTATTATTGAAATTGTTACCTTCCGACGATGTAAAATAAAAACTCTCAAAAATACAATGGTGTATGTAAAAATATATATTTTGTCTAATCTAAATATAAGCACATTCTGAAGTAGGTTACAAAAATTCAAAAGACAATATACCTACTTATCACTGCAAGGCCCGATTTGTGTTTTGTATAGAGATAAGTAGATCATAGATAGCCAATTTATTAAAACAGATATTTTTGAAGCTAACTGGTTACTTACTTACGTTACAAAGTAAGTAAGTATACCAGTTACTCTACAGAGTACAAACAAGTTATTGAAAAGATTCTACGAACACATGCAATACAACATAGTACTGAGTAACATGGTAGAAGAAGAATAGACACTTCTCCGACAATCATTTCATTCTGGCCAAAGATTTATCTGTGATTTTATTTGACCACTAAAATGCCAATATATTCCGTTATTTAATATTATTTAATGCATTTTTTATAAGGTATGTATTATTAATTAATGCTTCGATTATAACATATAACTTTGTTAGATTTTTTGTTTTTCATATATTATGTAATGAAGGAATGTACCTACCGTAGATCGTATCTAGATATTAGAGATAATATTGAATTAATGTTATGTTGTCCTTCTGTTTATGTGTAGATTCCTAATATTTCGTTGTCTACGTGTAAGTAACTTATTTACTTTATGTATAGCTGTAATGTAAATAGTTAAAAAGCCTCAATTTGTACTAAACTCACTATCTTGCAATCACAATCGTATTTTCAAGAAGCTACCAATTCCTTTTTCTCGCACTATTTGTCAATTAAAATTTTTGAATACATCCGCCTCCAATGAACAAACTGAAATGTAACCTATTTTAAGCTCTATGATGCATCATGAACAGGGACTGATTTGGTTACCCGTTGAAGGGGTTTTCGATAAGGTTTTTTGAAGAGGTTGTTTTAAAACCCTATCCTTAGGGGTTACACTTTTAATGAATAACCCGCTCTTAGGGGTAACCCCTTCAAAACCCAGTCGAATGGGTTTCCCTTTGAAAGGGTTTCGAGTACTCGATAGTTTTGATGACCCGGTCGTTTGGGGTTACCTTTTCAAACACTGTAACACGGTAACTCTTTGCATTTTAGAATATTGCAATTATAATCTCTATTTGATTTGCGTAAGGTTGAAAATAAGGTTTTTAACTCAACTAATCCAAAAGGATGTATAAGTTGAGCTGCCTCTAGATTGTGTGCGCAACTTATCTATAAATGGATTACTTGAGCTGCCTCTAGATTGTTTGCTCAACTTATCTATAAATGGATTAGTTGAGCTGCCTCTAGATTGTTTGCTCAACCTTTCTATAAATGGATTAGTTGAGCTGCCTCTAGATTGTTTGCTCAACTTATCTATAAATGGATTAGTTGAGCTGCCTCTAGATTGTTTAGTTGAGCTGCCTCTAGATTGTTTGCTCAACTTATCTATAAATGGATTAGTTGAGCTGCCTCTAGATTGTTTAGTTGAGCTGCCTCTAGATTGTTTGCTCAACCTATCTATAAATGGATTAGTTGAGCTGCCTCTAGATTGTTTGCTCAACTTATCTATAAATGGATTAGTTGAGCTGCCTCTAGATTGTTCAGTTGAGCTGCCTTTAGATTGTTTGCTTAACTTATCTATAAATGGATTAGTTGAGCTGCCTCTAGATTGTTTGCTCAACTTATCTATAAATGGATTAGTTGAGCTGCCTCTAGATTGTTTAGTTGAGCTGCCTCTAGATTGTTTGCTCAACTTATCTATAAATGGATTAGTTGAGCTGTCTCTAGATTGTTTAGTTGAGCTGCCTCTAGATTGTTTGCTCAACTTATCTATAAATGGATTAGTTGAGCTGCCTCTAGATTGTTTAGTTGAGCTGCCTCTAGATTGTTTGCTCAACTAATCAATAAGGATGGATAAGTTAAGCTGCCTATAGATTGTTCACACTGAAAACCAGAACACTTGTATACAGACTGAGTGATCGCGCGATCGAAACTAATTGTTCAACATCTAGTATTTATTTTCAAAAAGTGCAATTGAAATGGAAACCATACCTAGTGTTACACCAAAAAACCCATAAAAAGAGGTAACCCCTTCAATCGGATAGCGCCACGAAAGGGTAAAACTATCGTTGCTAAAACCCAATGAAAGGGTTACCCTTTCACTAGGGTTTTGTACAGGGTAACCCGAATAAGGGGTAACCCATTCGTAATGCGCAGACGATGATAGTGTTACCCATTCGAAGGGGTTAACCCAAACTCGGGGTTGTACGGTCCCTGATCATGAATGACTGAGGGTAAATTTTTTTAAATAATTGTGAAACAATTAATTAACAAGCTCTGATAGGTGCGCAGGATTCTTAAGTATATTCGAGGCGGATGTAATTACAAAACTTCACAGCTTTTGGTGACTGCATCGAGATTTAATCGATCTTATCGATGTCGTTTGTACGAATTGCCTGAACTTGGCGTAAAATATCTATGCTGGCTACCCAGAAAGTTAACTCAAAGCTAAAGGCAAAATCTGCTTCTCTTAGTGAACTCAGAGTTTTGGTGTTAGTTTTGAGTGTACTTTCTATGTGGGACAGAATGCTGTTTTGTGCCTCGGTCTTGGCATAGTCTTTTTATACCTACTTATGTAACATGATTGCGATATCGGGCATTACTAATTTTTGTACTCAAACAAACTCACTGGCGACTTATATAATGTTGCCTTCGTTTAGCGACATTTTGTCGCATTTCTGTCGTAAATCGAACTACTTTTGATGTTGTAATTGCAAGAAGCTATTTTATCGTAGTTTAAGGGACGGCTTTTTATTCCTCAATGTAACAAATAAAATTATTTTTGTAATCGAGATATCAAATTGGGCAGGTGTTGAAGATAACGATGTCGTTAGATATTTTAATGATCAAAATGTTTTAGCTCCAAGTTTTAAGTATGTATAAATAAATCATAATAAATCAAATACAGCTTTTTAATTTTAGTGTTAAAACTGGGTAAGTACCTTGATTTTTATCGAACATACAAAATGTTGTCATCGGCGTGTATCTCGATCGATAGCACGACAAAACATGACACATAAAATAAAAAAATGTCGCTGCTAATAATGGACGAGTTGACACTTAAAATAACAAGATGTCGCTGCTAATAATGGACGAGCGCTAGATCGCGTTAACGAAACGGCTTAGAACCCATACCCAGGGCATTTAGTTTGATAATGTCTAACTCGAAAATATTTTATTATGTCCTCTCATGCAATTTTAAAAGGATCGTATGTTATTAATTATAGGCAGACAGGAATTGGGTGAGATACAGTGCTTGCAGTACAAAACATAAATGCTAAGGAGCTTGACGCTATGCCGAATCCAATGAAAAATAAATAGTCCACGACGTGATTTTTACTAACTGTAATCAGTTAGTAAAAATCACGTCGTGGACTATTTAAATTTATTTGATCTATAATTATAGGCAGACAGGAATTGGGTGAGATACAGTGCTTGCAGTACAAAACATAAATGCTAAGGAGCTTGACGCTATGCCGAATCCAATGAAAAATAAATAGTCCACGACGTGATTTTTACTAACTGTAATCAGTTAGTAAAAATCACGTCGTGGACTATTTAAATTTATTTGATCTATGGTCCCGTCGTAGATTCACCACCACCACTTTTTGCCACTAAACTACTTAATACGAAGCATAGAAAACCTACTCAGTGTGATCTTAACCTAATTTATCACAGGGGATGGTCACTCAGGGTGGTCCAGGATTATGCCCTGACTGAGGGAGTCGAAATAAAACTGGGGGATCCTTGTATACCTACTCACTCCCAGAATCGGGGGTGTAAAAGATGTCATGAGTAAAACCTAAATAAAACAGCGATTCAATAAATATTTTTATATTATAAAATACACACTTAAAATAGTATTTTCACATACAATTTCATTATTGCTTCCATTCCTAACAAGCCAGTACACGGGTGCATAAAAACGATATTCTCAACATGAATGTATATTTAAAACTGGAATAACAAAACGGCTTTTAGAACTGACAAAACATTTAACCTCTGGAAGTGGAAACAGCTGAATGGATACAAAATAATGAATTAAAAGATAGGAACAAAAATCAGGCAGTAGTACGATTTTAGGATTATAATTGCGTTATTTATGAAGTCTATGGAGTATTAGAGCAATGCAGCCAGCTACTTCCATTGGTATTGACATGGATTAGTTGAGCTAACTCTAGATTGTTTGCAACAGTCTGCAGATAGTTAACTATTTCAATTGTAAATACATACCACTTCTAATTTGTTTCTATTCTTTAATTACAATTTTCGATGTGAATAAAATACATTTTGAACACATTATTAGTGCACAATATCGTTAAATAACTAAGGTGTAGGGGAGAGGTATTTTAGTCAGTTCTAAATAAACCACGATAATTATCTAAAAATGGACTTTTATATGAAATATTACAAAATAATCTTAACATGTGACAAAAATAGGGCTCTTTAAAGTTTTATAAAATATTGTCGATTGTGATGGATACAATTCAAGGAGGTTTTCAGTTCATATAAGTACATAGGTATTACTTAGTTTACTTTTGCGTAAGCTTCGATTAAGAGGTATTGAAAATATGCATAGTTAGATTGATATAATAAGAATTTAAGAGCGAGTGTAGAAACAAGTAAATAACATTCAATTTTGCAGGTTCCACACATTAGATTGGAGAGATAAAATTATTTTTGAAACGAACAGTTTTAAAGATTTTCACCCCACGTCCCAAGCTAATAAAATAAGTACCTCATTTGTGCTCACTAGCGGAAATATCAACTATTATTTCGCTTTTCTTCAGGATGTTTCAATAGCATCAAATATGCTTACATTTTTAGAATAAGAAAGCTACAGTGACGCTACGAATCGTAGAAAAGTTTATCTATTCATCTACAAATGCTGAAGCTCTGAGGCATCTAGGTAAACACTAAAGAATCTATGAAGGTTCTATAATTTTGCTTATGCTCATTTTTACAGAAGCCTGACGAATTGGAACCTTTTTTAGCTTATATGAGGAAATGAAATTTTAAAAAAGAGGTTTCCATCTACAGTAAAACCTGTATGTACCTAGGTATCTAGTAAGAGAGGTGTCCAATAGCAGTAGAATAATCTGTAATTAGATTACAGTTAGACTAGGTATGCAAATTTTGGTTAAACTTTCAATTCAGAAAAATAACTAGGGTATAACATAATTAATTATTTATTTCGGGGTAAAAATGAGCATAGCCTTCCTAAGAATGAGAAAGATATGCAAAAGTTCACAACTTTGACTCTAGAATTCACAAAAAATCACTTGTGAATCATGAAATTTACAATGAATCTAAAAGAAAATTGTGCTAAAAAGAACGGATTTTGTTTACCAAATTGAGCAAACTTCGTAATTATACAATAGTGGGCTAAAATGCGATAAATTTTGTTATGAAAGTGCGCTATTTTACTATTAATAATTCACTAACTTCTGTTCGCGACTTCGCTCTTTTGGTACCTACCCCCCCCCCCCTAACATAGCGATTTGTTGTCTAGGGTAGAATAGAGAAAATGCGAAAATTATTGAAGTTGAATTTTCAATATTTTACGCAACGGCTGACGATTCGATGCCACTTATTTACCCTAGACAATAATCGCTGTGCTTGGTTCAGATAATCAGCGAAATTATTTTTAGAGGTAGGTTCTGGGTAGGGGGTCCAGCGACGGATGAATTTCCCAAACAAACGTAATACCAAGTGATTTGTAATATAAGCATATTTTTACCATGGTCTGCTTTTATTTGTATTAAAATAGTATTTAGGTATCTAGGTTCCTGCCACAATTTTTTTCAAAATACATTTCGAAATGAAATTAAACCGAATCGCATTTTAAATCAAAGAATCATCGATGTAAGTAAAATTCGGGAGATTGGGCACTGGCTTCTCGAAAGTGGAACGCTCAAATTGAGTCCAATTAGGTCCACCCACCTCAGTCACAGTCGGACCGGCGGCGCCGGCGTACGTGTTTCGCGTGTATTGTTGTCTCGATCGCACTTCGGTCTAGATAAGTCTCTCCATCATTGTTGTACAATAGGTATATTGCAATAAATTGGAAATAGTGTCTTTGCGTTTAGTTGTAGGTAACAGTAACACAACACAGGCCATTTGTTGTGATAGCGCTGGGAGGATGTACCATATCTACAGTATTTTACTTAAATCAATGCAAAGAATGAATGTTTTCTTAGTATTTTGAAAAAAGGTGGCAGGAACCTAAATAAATACTATTATAATACAAATAATAGCAAACCATGGTAAAAATATTCTCAAATTACAAATCATTTTGGTACTACGTTTGTATGGGAAATTCATCCGTCGCCTGACCCTTATGCTTGGTCACTTGCTCACAACGCAGTAAGCTGCGGTATGCGCCACCTGACACATAATTTTATGAAAAAAAAAAATTGGTTGTCTGTAAAGTCGGTTTACTGACGATAGTTGAACGTGACAACGTCTTAAGAAAAGAGCGAGGTAACGCCGCATGAGGTAACGCCGCATGACGTCATGTTTTTTCGTGCGTGCAGCCGGCTCTATCGAATTATAAGACGTTGTCACGTCAAAAAAACAAGAGTGATCAGCGGTAAGGGGCAAGCGCGCTATGCCGCCGAACGTAGCGTACTGCATTGTGATCAAGAGGACCTAGGCTTGACAATATACATCCAAACAAACTTTACCTCTACAGTATTACGTAGGTACTTACATAGATTTAAGATAGGGTGCCTGCCTATACCTAATCATGAAACTCCATTCGCAACAAGCTTAAAAGCTCAGAATTCCATTCCTATCCTAATCTTACGCCCAATCCCTTAATCTTTAAGAACATTCTTGATAGAAAAGCCTACTTTCAAATCAAAAAGCTATTAGAATCTTAGAATAGAAAGATCTCGAAAATGCTTAGCTTAGTAGAAGTGAAGCTACCTACTACTTAAAAATACACTTAGAAATCTGTGCCAGCCAGATTCATATCTAAGTATCTTAGAATCCTTAGAATATAATCAATCGTATTTTAAGATATCATCACGTTGTACTTTCTACTCGAAGATCATGACCATTTTTCTTACCTTACGTTAAAATATAATAAATATATTACATAATCTTAGTATCACTTGCTTCAATGCCTCATCTACAATCGATTTTACAATCACAACTTTGAGTAACTCCTTATAATGTTACAGTCGCGTCATTATTAGGTTTTTCGGCAAAATAATGAAGATTTATTACAAAACCATTTCTGGATTTTAAAGGCACTGGACCCAATGAAATGACCTACAGTCCTATTCCACAAATAAAATTATAACCTAAAACGTTGACAAACTTTCTTTTGATATTTTAAAAAAAATATATTTTGTCCAAGGATTTTGAGAAACTTTGTGTCCACAACGATATAAGTATAAGTATAAGTATATCTAGATATATTTCTTATCATTATCATTTATAAAATAGTTTCTTGTGGTACCTAATGGTGATAACGTTAAAATTTTATCCGTGAAATAGACTGGTAACTGCTACACTAATGATATACAGAACTGAGCATAAGATTCCATCCGTTCTAACCTAAGTTCGTAGGTACAGGTACTGTCATAAAATCAAGGTATCACGTAGCGATAGACAAAGGTGTTATTAATTATTCAAAAGCGAAAGGTAAAAGCGTTATTCACGTTATCAATTAGTGAAATTCCAAGCGTATTTTGATCAGATCTTAAGCTTTCCTCCAATCTTTACACACGACATGGCGAAAGAGCCACAACAATATTTAAGTAGGTAAATATATTTTCAGCTATTCAGGACTTTCTACAGCTCGGTTACTCCCATGTTACCCTCTCATTTACGTTTAGATTTTTTACAATATTCCATAGATCTATGAAAGTTTCCATCTTTTTTTAGGAATATATCCATACAACACCAAGAAATGCCTATTTTCACAAATGTTAATTAATGATTTTGTCGGATATTTATCGCGTACCTACCTTTTGTTATTATTTCCCCTACGTTTTTACCGCGTTACAGCGATCGTGGTCACGGGGCGACAGTCGCCCAAAGTCGCGATAAAATCATTAATTATGTTAACAAATCGCGAAAGTTTTTTAATCACAAATGTTATTTTTTAATAGCTTTCTTCTTTGTCCCTTCTAACATCACTTTCCATAACACTTTTACACTTGGTCATGCACCATTCATTGTTATTCGAACCTACTTCCTACTTCCACTTACAGTCGTAACATTATTTGATCCGGACCTAACACCGAGATTATATCCTCACTTATAAAAGGTATAAACTACAGGCACTACTAAAACGACGTTGCGTCGTGAATGCCATAACCAACACAAGAGTATATTGCCGACCAACAGTTTTATAACATTTTATTATTAATTTTTTGTATTTTTGATACAGGTTGTCCCGCAGATCTGGAACCCATTATTGCCGCACAGCGCAAAAATGTGCATTAGATAATGGGCTTTAATTCGTAATATTTAGATGTATTTTACATTGATGGCGTCAGATGACAGACAGCTCGCGGGCCACTTGCTTGAAGCTTGCGGAAAGCCATGCTGTGACTGTAAATGTATCTTAAGAGTTTAATTAAGCCCAAATGTGAGGTAGCGGTGTTGGACGTGTGAGCGTCCAACACTGCAAGTAACCTTAATATGCCATTTACTGATTATAGACAAAACCAAGCGAATTTAACGCTTTTTGAGCAGCAGAATTACATTACTCCACTTACAGCGTTTTGAACGTGCCAATATCTGACACTACAATTCAATATCAATAATTCTTAGAACCTATTCTCAGACGTTGCAAGACTTCAATTTTCAATTCATTCAATTTAGAGCGATGCTTTACTTAGTACCTACTTGCGAGTCGTTCATTTTATGATGTGCTCGAAGCTTATTGCTACCTAACTTAACTTTTTATCATTGCTGGGAAATTCAAATCGTAATCCTGTTTTTTGCCTATTCACTTTTTAAATTTTGAGGAAGAAAATAGGGCTGACACCTAGTAACCAATGGTGAATCTTTTACTATATTGAAAGACCCCTGATTCATAGATTTTAAAAAGTATAAATCATACGACTTGGCTACCCAACTGGTAGGTATAGTCTAAAGAACTTTTTCGCATATACTTACTTGGAATAAAATATAAGGAATAAAATAATATACTGCCATATAACTGCATTTTTTTCGGTTTCGTTAGGGAACGAAAATAGACATTAAATTCATTTTTCTGAAAGATATTCTTAAAACTTTGCTGACTCTCTACCGCTCGTCCAGATTTCGAACATCCAGGCTCTATTTGTATTTGTTAATTTTGCTCGGGAGTTTTTAAACCAAGTTTGTAAGCAGCTTCGACCACATCTCACCATGACACCTTACTAGCGAAACATTCATTATAGATAAAGAGTTAAAAGCTAAAATGGCGTATGCGAGAGATATTCTCAATGCGTCAGCGCAGCGACCTCCTTTGTGCGATGGGGGGGTGCGGTGCGGGGGCCGACCGCTATGAACACCGCTGGACTGGACGAGACCTGGGGAAGATAGATAGATAAAAGTAAATTTATTGTAATTACATGTAAATACAGTAAATGAACAGCAATGTAATTTGCCCTTTTTGGGGCGTGCAATTATCTCATTAATTTACATGCAATAATTAATACAAAAGATACTATAATTACAAACTAAAATTAATGTGAATAAATAGAATTAATAGAGTTGACATACAAAGAATATACATAGATTATTCTTTTAGATACCTAGTCTTTTTATTAGGTACACACACAAACAGCTCAGGAAAAGTAACCAAATAACAGTAACAGTATTAAAGTACACATAATTAGGTAGGTACGCAGGTACACAATTATAAAGTTATAATTATAACACATTTTATTAATATTAACTAACACATTAATGGCCTAAGAGGCAGATGCCAGTCTCCGCCCTCGTGTAGCGGCGCCGGCGGTGCGACCCGCAGGGCCGTAGGTTGGGCAGTGAATGCGTTAAAATGGAGGCAGAACAACCAAATATAATATAAAATAGGCATCTACCTACAAAGAAGAGATAATAGGTAATCGATAATTTATTTACATGCAACGGGTTACAGGTTGGTTGGTAGGCTTAGATGAAGGCTATATCTTGTTAAGACATTTATTTCTCAACTAGCTTCTGCCCGCGGCTTCGCACGCGTTGTTTCTATGGAAACGTTTTGAGGTTAATTCTATCCCATGGGAACGGATTTATGGGATAAAAAGTCGCCTATGTTTGATTCCAGGGTTAGACTTACCTGTATGCAAAATTTCAGCCTGATCCGTTCAGTAGTTTTGGCGTGAATAGTAACAAACATCTATCCATCCAAACTTTCGCATTTATAATATGTGTCCGTCAAGTTAGCAGCCCCGCCATGGAATTTGGTGGTTTCAACTATGCCCATAAATGTGTCCTGAAATAGTGCCCCCGATGCCCTAAGTAAAATAAATAGTGCCCCAGTACTTTAGGAGATATTTAGGTATTTCAATGTGGCTGCCATCTTGACGTCAAGCTCAGCCCCGCTGATTTCGACGAATCTATAGCGAGATATGAATCATGAACTATGCCAATTAACTGTGCCTTACGGTATCTAGTTCTCCTGCAAAGCTCAGAAATAGACCTCCTGCGGTTTAATTGATATTTGACTCTGAACATCTACACACATTTTAAAGTACAGACGAGAATTCAAAAGTGAATTGTTCCTCGCACGTCGATTCCCCTTAAGCCGATTTTTGTAAAGGCGACCGCGCTTGAATTCCCTTCACGACGATCTCGCTTTTTTCGCAGTGTACAGTCGGCTGTGGCGTAGCTTTGACAATGTGTTTGAATTTATTTACTGTTAATTTTTGCAACTCATTATGAGTTTTGTTGTAGAAGCGTATACATTGCCCTTTAAAAGATACATTAATTTTGTGTAGCCTAGTTGTGGGCACAGCGACCCCCTTTCGGCTTAGAACACATGTTTTGTGGCACCTTCTATGTATATTAAAGGTATATAGAGTAGTGTTGCAACAGAACTCTGCTTCCGCTTCTGCATCTGCAGAAGTTCCGCATGTTTTTTCAGTTCCGTTTCTGCTTCTGGTTCCGCAAACTAATAACAGAACTCGAAACGGATGCGGGGCGAGAAATGCGCACAAATACCCCCATATCTTGCCAATAGTTCGCCAATACTTATCAGCTCCCCCCAGCAGTGTAGCCAGCGAGCAATTATTTAGCGGAGCTGGTTTAATATATGAAGAACATAGAAATAGGCTAAAAGGTGAAAAAGCGGCCAAGTTACTCTTTATTAAATATAATTTGCCGCTATTTAATTTTGACTACTAATTTTTTATATTCTTACCCACGACGGAATGGAGACGGTTTGGGGTGAGGTTTGAGGTTGTTTGTGTGTTTGTTTGTGCAAACAAATGTTGCCATTTATCTTCAAAACTACTAGTCCGATTTTAATGCGGTTTTCAGTAATGGGTTAGGATTTAATTATTGCTTCATGTTCTTAGATAGGTGTTACGGCCATAATTCACTAGGGGGCAAAATTTTTTAATTTTGTTACTTGTACTACTACAAATTTAATAAAAAACATCTAAAAATACAAAATTGTGCTTTTTCTTTATAGTATTAACGCTTCCGTTTCCGCTTCCGCTTCCGTTAAGATTTACTTTTGACATCTGATTCCGTTTCTGCTTCCGTTATGCCAGTTCCGTTGCATCACTAATATAGAGGTATTCCCAAAAATCGGACACTGGCCAGAGATCTAACAAACAGTCAGAAGGGATAAACAATACAGCACAAATAAAACCTCAATAAAGAGTTGGACGCCTCCAAAGCCACATGCTCTATTTACGAAACCTCGATCGAAGTATATTATTTAATCTGGGCCCTGTCAAGACTTCGCGGTCACTGCTCCGTCGATGTGTGTCAATAGAATCTCATTATACATTCAAGGAGGGAAGGAACGTAATTATACTAACTAGGACACCAATAGAATATGTATTATTATTAAGAAATTCCTTTAATAAACTAGGCTTTTGTATTGGATCCCAGTAACTAAGGCAAGAATAGAATCAAGTATTTTATTTAAACAGTTTTTAATTTTATTTTAAACTAGCTTCTGCCCGCGGCTTCGCACGCGTTCTCTCTATGGAAACGTTCAAAGGTAATTTCTATCCTATGGGAACTGATTTATGGGATAAAAAGTAGCCTATGTTTGATTCCAGGCTTAGAGCTACACCGATGCAAAATTTTAGCTCAATCTGTTCAGTAGTTTTGGTGTGAAGAGTAACAAACATCTATCCATCTATCCATCCATCCATCTATCCATCCAAACTTTCGCATTTATAATATTAGTGTGATTATGGCTTCTGTTTTTATTGGTCCTTTTAAATGAAACTGGTGATTTTTGTTATTGTCAGTAGTTTTCTACAGAAGTTGTTTTCGAAAGTCTTAACAATCCGTTTAGTGGTATATATTATGTAATCCTGTAATTTTTATTTCGTTTTACATAAATAAGATAAGATAAACTGTTTTGGGTATAAAAGAAACAAGAAAACTAAAATTTTTCTTTAATAAACCTACGGCGTAGCAAAAACCTACGTATTAGCTACGATCCGTAGCACATCTACGAAACTCGTAGCATTCATGAAATCGTAGCGCACTCTTTTCTACCGGTTTTTACTTTTACTTCGAAATGCCATTGTGTTCTCAAGCTTACAAAAAAGAAGTCTGAACCAGATGAACTACTTTTTTGTAGTTTTTACTTCGATAAATTTCTTTAGTCTTGCTTACAATGGTAAATTCGAGAGCCAAAACTCTCGTTTTTTATAACCTTGGCATACATTCTGATGCGAACGAGTTGCGGAGGCGATAGAAATGTGCTTCCAACTTATTTTCTCAATTGGAAGAGTTTAACACACATGTAGGTAGCTAAATAAATACGAAGATAAAACAATTTCATAGTTCCGTTTCGTACGATGTTGATTTTCGTAAGCGGCAAAGTAAATAAATTTCCTTTCTTAGCTAAAGGTTTTATTTAGAATTCTTAGACTGCAAAGAGTTTTATTGTTGTTTCTTTATATAACTATTAGGTACTTAGAAAGATTAACCCTCAGGCAAGGGCCGCACTGTAAGGTGCAAGAGGTAGCTTCGATGGTATGTAGATGAGAAAACTAACGTATGAAAATCTATGGGACCGGCAAGCGTCTAGCTAGTCGCCTAGATGTAGCGAGGCGATGTCTGTTCGTGGTTTTTAGCTCGATTCTCGCCTCGATGCGGCCAGTTTGCGGTAACTAAGCTACGCGACTAGGTACCATCGAAGCAAGGTACCTCACACTGCGGCTGCGGCAAAAAATCACAGATCGGATACGTTTTTAAAATAATCACGATGATTAAAGAACCAGCTTTCAATAGGTTGCGAAAATTATATCTTTTTAATGTCTATTAATAAACCTGACCTAGCTGCCCCTACATGCCTATCTTGGCCCACTTACACGGGGCAGACGGAACAAACAGTTCGGATAAATAGAAGCTAGAATCCTATTCATATCTCAAGCAAACAGTCTTCATTCATCACAAGACTGGTTCACGCGAGCTTTTGAGATATGAATCAACAAAGATTAGACTTGTATTTGAAATGATTTTGGTAAGTTAGTATAACTTCTATTTGAACAATACAAACGGGTATATTAATACCAGTTTGTATTGTTCAAATAGAAGTTACAGTCGTAGTACAGTTGTATACTACAATTATGTAGTATCAAAATCTCTGATCGTTTTAGTTCAGATTTCTGATTCAAATTTCAATAACTTTATTTCTTTAGGCTTACAAAATGAGCACCTAGAGAAGTCAAATTTTATACTATACATTATTTCTAAATAATAAATAAGGTGTTATTGTACATGTACTTGAGAATGCAAAAAAAAATAATATTAATAACACATTTTACTTTTATATTTTAAAATACTTGCTTAGAAACAATTACTTATTGGAATCGATCGGTTGGTCGTTATATACTATCAACTTGTTTACTAATTTATTATATTTTAGGCAGTATCCTTCAAAGAGTCTGCATACTGTCTAAAATATAATGAATCAGTAGATAAGTTAATATAAGTGAATTCATGTTTACAACATAGTTTACAACTTAGATGGGTTCTCTTTAAATTGTTATTAATAGGTGTTCTTCAGAAGATTCCATTTTAAATTCAACAATATGTACATTACCTATTTCACTATTCATGCAAAAATAATATCGTTATATCCACCTTGTGGTGCTATGGAAACATCGACCACGACTCTTATTTTTGTAGGCTATCACATATTTTGCTGATGTTTTATTAATAAAGCTGAGACAGCTGTGCCGAGACGCGCTGGCAGAGGGACTTTGTTTAATATCTTGTTTTGGAGGAAAGTTTGAAGGTGGATAAAGGCCTACAATTTTACATGAAATACGTAGCAACCTTTTCTTACCGAACTACATCGGAATAAAAGCATTGATCAGAAATTTTCTTTCAGTTAAAACAAGTAAGAAATAAAGAAAAGTTATAACTTAGTGAACATTGACTTGTGCAAGTTAAAAAATCGAATTTAAGTTGCTGTAATATTTGGTATATTAGTTACAAAAAAATTAAAAAATTACAAACAATACAAATAAAAATAACTACATAATAGATAGGTAACTAACTTCCAAAAAATTAAGGCCATCATCAAAAGGTTGTAAAATTAAGTCAATTACAAATAACTACATTAAATAGCTGGTATGTATTTGGGTTTGTACCTTCAACCCCAAATATTTAGTAATCAAAACCCCAAAACAAAAACCATAAACTACAAAAGCGTTTTTTTTTTAAATAATAACCTTGGTATGGGGTGCTGTGATAATGCCTCTCGTGTCGTCACATTGATTCAGGGTCCCAGTTCACAGTAGGAATGACCCAGGCACATCCGCGCCTAATGGAAAACAAAACAAATGACAGTCAATGCATGAACAAAACAAATGATAAACAATGTTACAACAAAACAAATGACAATCACGAAGATAATAGAACAAATAAAACAAAAGCTTGCGAGATAAAATTAAAGCACCGTGGGGACCTGTTTATAAGCGAAATGGGAATGGATTAGGTATATTGCAACTCAGTACAATATTTCCGCCTTTAAAATATTATCTTAGAAATTACCCTGAGTGCGAGGTCTTACGCACTATCACTACATAGTATAAAACAAAGTCGCTTTCTCTGTCCCTATATATGCTAAAATCTTTAAGACTACGCAACGCAGCCGGGGCGGGTCGCTATTAGTAACAAAAACCTTAAAATATTGATACTAAAATATGACCTACTTATTTGAATCGAAAATTTATCACTCGCTATCACCGAAAATATACTATCGAGTAACCTCTAAAGCGCCACAGACGGATAGACCTATTTATGTCTTCTTTCTCGACAGTAATAAATATGTCAAGGTACCTTCCTTCTGAACAATTTTTTTCTAGAATTTCCACTTAGAGAATCACGACAATGAAAATGGAGGGTATACTTCTAGCACGTGCAGTTTACGTAGGGCGCATCGTTATTTCAAGTAGGTACCTACCTGCCAAAGTAGATAATGTAATACGTCAAGTGTATGCGGTTATCGATTCCCATTTGCTACAGTAATAGTCTCCAATGCAATTCCACCAGCCATTAGGGTACACGACGGACACTTGAGGCTCATTGTGTCGGACTATTCACCCAGCGTGATCGAATGTGACATGGCATTCAATTTGTAGCACAGTGGCACGAGTGGTTGTTCGATGACATGAAACGTATGGGTAGAATTGACATTTGCGTGATTGATCAGGGACCAAGGAATCTTAAGTTGCAGTTTTCTAGGAAAATAAGCCAGGTTCTTTCCAGCCTGCAGCCTTGGACTCGATTAAGCGAAGAGCCTTCAGACTTATTGACTAGCAGTAGAGAGAGTTTATTGAGGAGACTAAGGTTAAACGAGACAAGCAATCTTGTTCGAGACGAACGAGGTTGAGTGCTTTTTCACATGCATACGGTCGGTCACGTGTTCGCCGTGCCGTGTAAAGTAGAATAGAATAGAATAGAATATAGATTTATTTAGCACACAAAACACCGAGGGAAAGTAAAAACAAAAAACAGAAAAAGTAATACTAAACACAACAATAGAGACTATAAAACAAACAATCAAACATCATAAAAGATTTAAAAAAAGATCTATACCTACGTGTAGAGTCTGACTGATGAATGAAATTGGTCTTTCCCTAGTGCGTGGCTAAACAGGTCCAGCCTCAGCTTAATGTCGCTAACGCCAGAGGACGGCGAAGTGAAAGGCATGAGCTAAATAGACAGCTTTCACATGGCACGGCGACCGTTCCGTGACTATTTATCGCCCGTCTCCTATATTTCTACTTGACCCGGCCGGCACGTCGACCTTTCCGTGACGGTATGCATATGAAAAGGGCCTTACGCAGCCTGACCCATCTAGCCGCGAGAACAATTTTCGCTTCACAGCGCAGGAGTTCTGCGCGATAACGTGCACGACTTATAAGTAAGCAGAATATTTGTATAGAAACTATTGATTATTTCAGAAAATGCTCTCAGGAACTATGTCCTAATCCCACCATCGTTCTACGGCCCGACTAGCAGATGGAGCCGAAAGGCGCAATACCATGAAAGTTCCTCTAACTGGTACCTGGACATGCGATATGTCCGTGGGAGAGCTGACGTCCAAATCTTTCTCTGTACTCTTCTCTGCAGGAGTTTGCAGTTACGTCTGCGTGGCGGCTTGTCTCCGGGAGTTTCCTAGAATTTTCTGGAACGCTCTTGAGTTGGTAAAGCTGTTTGCTATAGATTGTAGAAGATAGTAGTACTAGTACACTCTAGTTGTTTACCTATGCTACTAGTATAGTATTATAATATCTGTGCCTATGCAGTGCTCGCTGCGTCGAGCCGGGCGGCGTGGATGATGGAATCAGGACATGAAGTTCCTGTGAGCATTCTCCGAACTGATCAGTTGTTTCCGGGAGTACTCGGAGCCGCCGACTGCCACTGCCGTGCAACTGTCTCAAACATTCTAGAAAGTACTAGAATACTCTAGTTGTTTACCTATGCAGAGCTCGCTGCGGCGAGCCGGGTGGCGTGGCGGCAGGGGAGAGCGCAGGCGTGGCGGGAGCGGATGCGGCTCGTCTCCGGGAGTACTCGGAGCCGCCGACTGCCACCGCGGTGCCGCCGCCGATAGGGTCCGTGATGCGCGTGAAGCTGATGCCGGATGCTGACCGGGTTGGTCGGGCTGTTGCTGTGGGTGAAGATGAGTTCGTAAGCTACCAGACCAAAGGTTCTGGTAGGATCGAAAGGCTGACTGCTGGGCAAAGGCTTCCATTTTCATCTTCAGACCGTCTCGGTCCAAGGCGTTGGTCACTGCAACAATCACACACACGTGCGCGCCAGATTGTATTTAACAAGGTGCTGCGACACCGTATCACAGCGGCGCACCCCTGCGGGTCGCAGCGTCGAAGTTGGGCAGTGAATGCGATATAACTAAAACTAAAAATATAGCTAAAACTGAAGAAAAAACTTACCCCCCGTATAACTATAAAGCCCAGCTGGCGACGATCGCGGCCGGTAACCCGAGGCAGTAGAAACAGTAGAATAAGTAGACGGAGACCGCTTCAGGCCAGTCAGCTCGCTCGTGGTCGAAGTGGTGGACGGTTTACGCTGGCGAGGCTGGCGCTTGGAGCCGGTTCTGCAAACACCTGGTGGAGCGATTGTAGTTATGTGCTTCACGAATGATGAATATTAGAGAGGTTTTCGGTGTTGCCAAGTTTTGGCCGTTTTCTCACAGTTTTTTCCCAGTACAAACGGAATAGATGGCTTAGAGATTTCGACGTTTTATCCACACTTATCATCTCAGCCGATGGCCGTTCCCTGCTGGACATAGGCCTCTCCTTAAGATTGCAATGACCGGTCTGCGCTACCCGCATCTAGCGGTTTCCCAGGACCTTCATCAGGTCATCGGTCTACCTTGTAGAGTCTTCTCTGGTCTGCTCGTGTCAGCTTGAACCTGTTAATTCTTCGGGTGCAGCGACTCGTGTAATTATGCTCAAACTTCACTTATGGTAAGTTTGTATAACCTATCAACAAACGATTCGACATAAGCATATTCTTTTGTGTAATACAAAGATAGAAACTCGCAAACAAGACTTTCTAAGAGACTTTATTGTTTGTAGCAATTTCGTTGTGTATGACCTTATAGAGGAAGGTAATTATTCCGTTTGTATTGTGAATCCATCATAAATATCTTTTAAATAATCAATAATTTTTGCATGTTCTGTTCCATACATCAAAAACCAATGATAACCCAAACTGAAAAGCAGCTATTGCTATGCATGCATTGCATATCAGCTCGCCAAGTATTTATTAGCTTTCATCTTCTTAGACTCTTAAATTCCATGAAGTTACTTCCATAGAATCTCCATCGCTTAAACAAATAAGTACCAATATGTTCATATTACCTACCTATAACTAAGAAGGCCACGTGGTGAAGGTCGTTACTGGTACTATGTTAGTTGGCTGACCGCTGGCGTCCGCACCGATGGTTCAAACTGCCGCCCGATCCGTGTGAGTCTTTTTCTTTTATCATGCATTAAAATAAACATTCATTAAAACTATAGCTAGATAAATTACCTTTCAATACAATATCAGCTCGACAATGTTTCCATTTTCGTTCTGCTGTTCTCAAAGAATAATAAAATTCGTTCAGTATCTTCTCTGTACGCAAACAATGTTTTGAGCATGGACGTAAAAAAGTACGGATGGAATCCCACTGAACTGAAACTGAAGCACAGCAATGGTAGACGTCTCATCATGTGTCATCCGTCAACTTCGTTTTTCAAAGTAGACCTCCGGAGGACTGACGTCAATGACTGACATACCATGAGTGCTTCAGTTATTTTTCTACTGGTATTTCGTCACATATTAAAATACAACTGACCTTTTCAAAATTGATCTTAGGTCCCAAATACGCACGCACTCTAGATTTTTTTAAAGGCCTGGGAAACTGATTAGATTTTTATCAACCGAACTATCTGATATCGTACAATCAAGGAAAATCTTTATAGGCTTTTTAAAAGAGGAAAGAAAAGGTGCAATTGATGCAATTCAGATGTCGCCAAAACTGAACATATTTGACATTATTAAAATTTGATAGTTTTGAAATCCCTTATTTTTACATTGTTTTTAAGATTTGAGTTACGGATAAATACTAATCCCTCGGGAATAAAATGTTTATGGGACCAACTCGGGATCATTACATATACAATGGCGAAAGAATTTTCAAAATCGGTCCTAATTCACGGAGAAATCGACGAACATACCTAATTTTCGTCGATTTCTCCGTCAAAATACCTATATACAGCGGAGCAGAGCAACCGAAAAACGAGAGTTTTTTCGAAGTCCATTAAAAAAATTATGCCATCCTTTTTATTTCGATCGTTATGAAAGAGACGGCAACACTTTTAGTCCTGTCAAATTAGTTTAGTTTTGGCGGCTTTCAAATTGACATACTATGTGATAAACATACAATAAAAAATTTATTGTTATCCATTATTCTAGTCATCGTCGATCAGCAAAGATCAAACCAATTCCTCAGGCTTCTTAACCCAACTCACCAGTAGGACACTGGCGACCCATTGAACACTTTCCCTCGCAGATCGTCCTCTGGTTCAACATCGTCTGGTATGAGTCCAGCATGATTCGACATTCTGACATATCCTTGTCTGCTAGGGCTAGGGACGGGTAGCGTTCTTTGAGCCGTCTTCTCTCCTTTATCAACAAATTAGGAAATTATACCTAGACTTTGAGAGAGGAAAGGTCAATTATATTTATATATAGTCTGGTAGGAGCAGCATTCTGAGCCCTTGTCTGCTAGGAGACGGGTAGCGTTCTTTGAGCCGTCTTCTTGGTTATATCAACAAATAAAGATATATACCTAGACGTTGGTAAAGGTCTAAGGAATATATCGTTTGGTAGGAGTCCAGGATGACTCGGTATTCTGACATATCCTTGTCTGCTAGGGCTAGGGACGGGTTGCGCTCTTTGAGCCGTCTTCTCTCCTATATCAACAAATTAGGAACTATATCAAGACTTTAAAGGAGTAATGAATATATCGTTTAGTAGCCACGCTAACCAAAGCTTAGAATGTATACTCATATATCTAACAGTAGACAGACACATTTATGACGATGGTGGTGCAAATAACGACCTTACCTCAACCAGTTTATAAGTCTCAAATTCTTGCAACTGCCGCTGGAAGCCGAGGTTTGGGTTGGCAACCGCTCTTCCTGCTCGGACCACCTTCAGAGCCTCTCGCCAGTTCAGAGGAGTCACCGACATTATGTATGCCACTGCAACTGTCACACTTCGCGACATGCCTGCTAGGCTGTTGAAGAGAAAAACTTAGTTTGTAACATAACTAGATTCGGCACGCTCCTGCGCATTGTGTGTTGTGCCGGCTTATAAATTGCACCACCCCAACTTCTGCGGGTGTCATAAGAGGCGACTAAGAGATATCCACCGGGGGCGGGAAGCAGCGCCCCATACAGAACATTCTACCAGCGAACTGCGATCCCCAACCTGAATGCCCAGAGTGGGGATTATGAGCATTGCCTCAAATGAGATAAAAACCAATAAGGCGTTTATCTAGCTTGGGACGGGTTTTGCTCCAACTCGAAAAATAACAACTGACTGAATAAAGGTTTCTTC
The DNA here is from genome assembly GCA_963564075.1 of Eupithecia subfuscata. Lineage (NCBI taxonomy): Eukaryota > Metazoa > Arthropoda > Insecta > Lepidoptera > Geometridae > Eupithecia > Eupithecia subfuscata. The sequence continues at coordinate 10,405,334 of OY751113.1, read as the reverse complement.
ATCGCTTCTTCTCTTTTTTAGTCTACAAACCAAAGCCACAGAAATCTGAAATAAGTATCATTTTATTTCCGAGTCAGTGTTTAATTTTATAATTTGACCTTTTCTAAGTGTACATTTATTGCATTTATGGAAATAAGGAGTTTTTTATTTTGATTTTGATTTTATTTTTGATCAGGGGGAGGGCCTGTGTCCAGCATTGGACCAATATAGGCTGTTGAGGTGAGGTGGAGCTATAGTTATTCCAGGTTTAGACAACCATACAAACTGTTAGCCTGATCACCGATTAGTAGTTTTGGTGTGAAGAGCTAACAAAGACCTACCCGTATATCCCATC